>ML685795.1:8029959-8048780 GCA_007922175.1 Pelusios castaneus
GGGAGAAAATCCCACGTGGGATTTTCTCCCACGAAAGCTCATGCGATTAATAAATCTGTTAGTCTTTAAAAGTGCCACAAGACTCTGTTGTCTTGCTAGGAACTAGGGAGCCACTTGTACTCTGTAGTTGGAATGCTGTTAGGGTCACAGAAACCTGGCTAGGTTTCATAACAGAAGTTAATGTATAAATCTTATCTGAGGTGCAGCTTTTGCTGTTCAAGTACCATTTTTGAAGTTGACCTTTTTTTATTGAATCCACACTACTTTTTCTTTTTATTGGGCCCCATCCAGTGTTTTCTGACCCTCTTGCCTTTTATAGACACTTAAAGGTGTTACCATAGTACCTATAGTATTACTTGCTTTCCAAGAACTCAATTGCTTTATTGCCTGTTAAATTAAGAAAAACAATACAATAAAAGATTTGACTAACCAGCTCTTTGCCATACATGATAATGACTTAAATATTAGTCATCTGAATAGGAGCAAATTTATTCTTCTCTCTGAGCTATGTAACCTTATACAAAGTACTTCACACTATCCTGTAGTTGTTTTCGATCTGGGAATGGGGGGAAGGGGAAGAGTGAGAGAGGGGACTTTAGGAGATGTAACCTGCACTGCACTCTTCTCTTTTGCGCTCCTATTTATAGTGCCTATTGCTATTATTGTCTATCTCCCCTCTTTTCGTTGTACTTTTTTCTAACATTTTCTTGCAGGTATTAAAATTAACAACACATTTTTACTAAAGCTCTCCCTCAGTGGGGGAAACTGAGTGGGTAAGATGCAACTGAAGGAAAACATACAACAAGCCAACATATTCCTTTATTTTCACTCTTCTCCGCTTTACTCTGACACAAAACAAGTTAGCCTGGCAAAAGTAAGACCATTTCAGTTTACTTGCAGGACTTTGGCAAGATTTCTGTGCTAAATCCAAATCTCACACTGAAATTTAATCTTCAGCTTTTGTTCATTCTCTTTACTGCAGAGAGCCATTCCTCTTAGGCCTAATTGTGACATACAGATGACCAGGGGAAATACATATTTGTTTTAATAAGTGAGTTTTGTTCTAATGTCTTTAGGATATTTTTCTTCTATCTTTTTGACTGTGTGTAACTTTAGATTCACCAAGTTCAGGTAACAGACATGTTTTTATTGTCCTGGGCAAAATACTGAATTCCAAGTTTTCAGAGGACTGAAAAGTCCATCAATATCCTATAGCTTTAAAAAGGAATAGGAAGAAGAAACATGGATAAGCAAAAAGGAAAAATAATCCACTCTGTGTTAAGCTACTCTGATTATCAAGAAGTTCTTCCACTTTGTGTCATCAGTAAATGTTAATAGAAATGTTTGCTATGGGCTTTCTTGCTCACGCAATTAGATTACTTCAGTACCTGTGTAAGAATCAATATCTAGTTTTCTCAAACAGAGATAGAATGCAATTTCCAGTACAGAGCGCATTCATGCTATGGATGAATTTCCTCTCTGAGATCATCATCATCATCAAATCTTTGTAATAACAGAAATAAATAGTCAGATGACAAAATACAGTGTACAGGTTACAGAGAGAACACCCCCGCTCTCCTCACCAGCTGGTATGCAAGAGCTTATTTACCCCTCTATCATCTGGGCTCTGGTTTCTACTACTGGGTGTCAGAAAGCGCATCAGAAGTGTCCGAGTGCTCCAATTTGGGTTTGTACAAATACTGATGACCTCTAGTTTATGGGAAATAGGACTGGACCCTACTGGGTAACTCGTGTTCTATATAGAGAAGAACATGTAGGATAGTTAAATTCCAGCTACTCTGCATTCTCTTGACTTAACAGGTAAGTCCTTAGGGCAGGGCTGGATTAACTGGCCTGGGGGTCCTGGGCTGCCCCTCATCATGGCCCTCCCATCTGGGGTCCCCAACACCCACCACAGGGCCCCCAGTCTGGGACCCCCACTGCAGGAGCCAGACCTGACCCCCATCCACTCTCCCGCCCCAGCCCCACTCCAGCCAGTCTGCTGAGGTGGCGGGTGGCAGCTGGCATGCAGCACGGCAGGCCCAGATGCAGAGCTGTGTGCCAGACTGGCTGCCCGGAGTGCAGGCCACACCTGGCCCCATTCCTCAGGTGGAGCAAGCAGGCCCTGACCCACCCTACCCCTGGGTTTGGACCAGCCAGCTCAGGGGAGAGGTGGAAGCGCAGGGCCAGAATGTTCTCTGCACTCCTGCCCTGCCGGTGCTGAGTGGGTCAGTGGTCTCTGGTCTGGATTAACACAGAGGTTTTAGGGGCTGGAGCCCAGGGCCCCCTTTTGCGCAGGGCTTGAGCACCTAAAGCTCCTTTGATAATCCAGCCCTGCCTTAAGACCAAACTCTTATATCCTCACTCACAGTAAGTAGCACCTTACTCCACCAGTTGATCCACTTTTTTTTTTTTTTTTAAATGGAGCACAGTAGATGGGTGGCTGCACGTGACCCACTGGATGGGTGCCTCCTGGTAATGCAATTGAGGAATTACTCAAGCAGTTCTCCTGTCCCATAACTTGCACTCTCATGGTTATTCTCTGTCTTTAATCTGGACTTTAGCTCTCTGGCCAAGTCCTATTTCAAGTTCCCCCCTTCTGGAGTACAGTCTAGTTCAGGCCACTTTGCCTCAGTGGCCGCTACCAGTCCTTTCACTGCCCACTGGCAGCCTAAAGGAAGAAGGGAGGGACCCAGGCCTGCCTACTTCTCTAGGCCCTGGCCCAGAGACCCTATGTACCCATCTTCAGTTCAGCATGCAGTCCCCTGGGCCATATCCATGTCTCCCCAGGTACCTTTCACCCTTGCATCAGGCTCTGCATTCCGCCTGAACCCTGGCAATCTGCAGTAACTGTCTGTGGTCCTACCTCCTGCAACCAGACCTTCAGGATACCATTCAACTCCATAGGACAGAGGAAGACTGCCAAGAGCTGGGGCTGCAGCCTGCTTATATACAGGGCTCCTCAGCCTTTATTGGCTCTGTAGCTGCCTGCTCCCATTGGTTGCTCTCCTTCTGCAGGACTAAGTAATTCAGTTCAAGAAAGCATGCACATTCAGAACAGCAGTGAAATCTGTCAATGGACCCTAAGAACATGCTTAAATACTGTCCTGAAAAGATATGGAATTAAACAAATACCTAAATGAGTTCCCAAATCAAAGTCAGTTCAAGGTGCTATAATGTGCAGAAAAGTGTCAAAACCTAGCCTTAATAATTAAGGGGGAAGATGCTGAGGACTAATATTTTTAATTTTGAAATGAGATTTACCAGATACCCAATATATTTTATTGCTTTCCCCTCCACAATTCCTCTGTAACTATGTGTTGTGCAAGATGTATGTGAGGTGAATATGCACTCATTCTAATCAGCTAGCAAAACTCACAAATGTGGGATGATAACTATTTCACCAGGAAGAAGGGAGAACCCTTCTGGGATGCAGCCATTGTATTGCTTATAACCTCCAGAAAGTGAAGAATTCTAGTGCAGGACACCAAAAGAGTGAAATATATAACATATATTTGTGATTAATAAAGATAAACTGATCCGTTGTAATGGATTTCAAGTAGAAAGTATATATAAACTGACCTTAATGTAGTTAAATATAATACTGAGGGGAAAATGGGTAGACAGATTATTAGACAGAGGACTGCATTAACTTTGCTGACTGCCTTCTCGGCCTTTTGCACCACCATTGTTAGGGCAGACATTTTGTTAATCATATATTCAATTAAATCAACATCCCAATGTGAATAAGCAAAGAAAGGTTTTGCCTTCTTACATTTCTGGTTAAAAAGAACATTTCTTCACTAATGAGCATGACTGTGTTACTATGAATCTGCTTAGAAATGGATTCCACATAGAAGAAAAAGGTGTACTAATGAAGGTTCTACATTATTTTCAAAAGAACCACATTTGGTTCTTAGGAATTATACGTTGGGAATAAGATCTCTTTGTATAGTTACTTTACAAGTAGATCACTTTCTTTGATAGGTTAAGGAAATGAAGATTTTGAAAAAAATATTACAGATAATTCTCCTACAACTGATAATATAAACAAAACATTTGAGTAATTTGTAGACATTACTGACAGGCTCAAAACAAAAACTCCAGGTCTGGTAATTCTCTAGCACTAGAAGGTTTTGGATCCAGATCATAAACTGAAGGAGAAGTACAGACTTATAAATGCACTACATTTGATATATATGTGATAGAATGGAACACTGAGGCAGAAGCAATTAAACAAGCCAGAGAAGGGTCTAACCATGCCTTCTGAAACCAGACATGTCATTTAGGGAGGTGGGGGAATTTTCATAAAAACAGCTGGGAGTTTACACAGCAAATAAAAATGCAGAGGTATATTTGGGAAAGCTAATAGCAGGGCTGGGAACCTTTTTCCATTTCTGAAACAAAGCTCTCAAGTTCTGTACCTAGATTGGAAGATGCTTGCTGCAGATGTCATCATGACCTGCCTCTCACCTTCACAGGTCAAAATGTTAAAAATGCAAGAGCAAGCTGCTTGTGGCAAAACATCTTCACAGACAGCCCAACTTCGGAAATTTCAGGCTGCAAAAGCAGGACTGAAAATGACTATCTGTAATCTTTCCCTGCTGTGGAAAAAATAAGCATGTGCTGTCACATTACAAATAGTGTTTAAATTACACTTAAAATTTGCCCATTTTTTTCCAACTCACTAATTTTTTAGTGAATGCAGTACCCCAGTGTGGCCATCTATTCTGCCATTTAATCCCACTTGTCTGTGAGAATCTGTCCTTTGTCTACAATGTGTTTTGAGTCAGGTTACCAGATAGGTCCATACAGGCTACTGCACACAAATGGTGGGAACCTTGATCTGATCATATCTCACCAGGGTTGCACTTATCTATGATCTTTTTCCCGGAATACCCTATGAAGAGTCACTGGTCCTTTATACATACAGATACAAGCTACAGCTGCCCTCAAGCAGCCATTTTGTAGTTGTGGGTCTGCTGTGTTGTATGTCCTTCTCTTCCAACTGGTAAACGATCTTAGCACCTCTTGTATTTACTTTTAATATTTCTAAGGGGGGGGGGAAAGAGTCTCAAAAACTTGAGTACCTCAGTGAATTTCACTGAAGTGAGGATTTGAGGGAGTAAACCTTTCAGCTATACAGTGGAAACCTCCTTCCAACTTAATACTTTATTCTTATCGTAAGTATTTGTACAACCTTCAATATACACAAACCTAAGCCAATCTGAACAATTTGAAAGATTTGGCTGTCAAAATTCGTTCATTATCTATCCATGCTGCTAAAGTCCATCATTTAATCACACTCTAGATAATGATTTGTATGAGGTGAGTTTTTTAATGTGGTATCTCTAATTTTGAGCAATCATTAATTTCATCCTCTCCTTCATTTGTTAATTAATGAACGCACTTTCTCTCTAATACTACTTTCCCCCCATTGACAAACCTTTAAATGTTCATCTTAACTCTTGTAATTTAGCTTCAGATCATTTATGACAGTGGTGAAAGATCAAGTTACAATACATAATCTGAAAATTTCTTTCATGATGGATTAGAAAGATCTCCAAAAATACCATCCACCAAAATAATCTAGCACTCATGCAGCCACTGGGCTGGCCTTGCGTATAATGGAAACCACTTCAAGTCCGTGGACGCTGCACCCCCAGTATCTTTAGTTCCAGCACCTATGACTTAGCTTTGTTTTATTAAAAAACAAAAAAACAAAAAAACAAAAAAAAACAAACCCAAAGCTATAAAACCAGAGATTACAAAAAAAAGATTCCAAACCCTTTTTTAAAAGGGCCACATAAATAGTTCTTAGACCAAGATTCCTGTGCACGTTTGAAACCCAAACTTTGGAGCACTCACTAGGGCACTGAAAGTGAAATGAATTAAAAGAAGAAGAACTGTTTTTTTTCCCTGTCCACATGTAAAGAAATGCAGAAAGTAAAGCAACAAAGTAGTTCCCAGTTATATTCATTTTTAAATTTCTTTCATTTGTAGCATCATCATTATCTGCCTAGTGAGATTTAGAATTGGGAATAGTTTGCTGTATTACCTCCTGATCATTTTAAATTTACAAATACATTTAAAATATGGCTTTATTTGATGTTTGTTATATTGTTTAAACAAATTAGATTGGAATTAGGTACAGCTAATTTCCAAGTTACTATCTTAAAAAAATATCATCCCCCAACCTGGAGTTTCAAGTGCCCAAGTAGCCCCTGGAATCGTGGTTTAAGCTGCCCCCACGCCGCCCTACCCCATCTGAAATGGTCTCCTCTTTGAAACTAGGAAAGAGCAAAGTTATTTTATATGAATAAAAGAAAGCAGTGTTTAAAGTCTCCACCCAACCAGCAAATCTTACAGTAAATGCTGAATGATGCTTTTGACAAAGCCTGTGACACCCATACTGGAGAACACATTTCTAACGTTTTTAATCCTCCCTATCTTCTCCTTACAAAGCCCCTGTGGTTCCTCCATTCCCTCACAGCATGGTTGCATTAATCCAGTCAAGGAAAAAAAAACCCAAAACCATGTGACAATTGACCAAATGCAGCAACACCACCATTCTAATCTCAAATTCTCTAAGCAATTGTTTGCCATTAAACCACAAATTAAAAAAAAAAAAAAAAAAAAAAAATGGTCCCAAAAATAGGATAATGACTACATTAAAGAAAACATCTGTTTGTGGTCATCTTTCATCAGAAAAAAAAAAAAAAAAAAGACTAAAAGGTCTCATGCTCTACTGTGGTGTACCTACTTCTTGCTTTGTGACCAACATATTAGTACTCTAAATTATCTAAACGGATCCAGGAAGATTTATTCTAGTGCAACAGAGGATTTTTCAGAGGTATAAAGTATTTGTCATAGCTCCTACCCTCCCTTCACCAGCTGCCAGGATTGCAAGAGATAGGGACTGATCAGAGGAAAGGGGTGATGGCCAGGATGCTCCATGGGTTTTGTCAATATTTGGCAGTATTCCTGCTCCTTGTGGCCATTTCATCTTGGCTCAGATTAAAGCAGTTATGATGCTGCTCTAACATAGCGTAGAAGAACTGGCCTGCCTAGAACTGCAGCAGGATTAGGATAGTTCAATGTGACTTTTTCCACCATGGTTGAAAACACTCCCCAATACCAACCCATGGTCTGTGCAGTTCAGCTGCAGTAAAGATATGGCACTAAATATTAGTATGCAAATTATTTTTAGTGAATCATTTTCTTAGCTCTAGTTACTGTACAACCAAGATATTTTGCAAATGTCATGAATATCATTCGTTTCACCTCAAATGTATGCAACAAATTGCTGAGATCCATGTGAACTCCTTTTGGAACCTAACCTAAAATTGATAGTAAATATGACTTGATGGAGGCCCTCCATAGAAAAGCTAGCTTTATGATCTCCAGAATACAAATATCATAATGTTATTCAAATTAAATATTATTAATATTGTTTCATCCTCCTTTCTTTATGAGGGTACTGGAAAAGAGAGATTGGTGCGGTGCCCCAAGTTGGCAGATTTAGAAGTGTACTTGCAGCCCTAATCCAACTGCTTTTCAAATCTGCAGGGAAGAACAACAACAACAACAAAAATGAACATTATGTTTGTTACCTTTAAAAAAACCCCCAAAACCCTGTGTGCCTCTGTACTTCCTGTGGAAGTACTGACATGGTGCATGAGAAATATTTGCATCTAGTGGAAATTATACCAAAAAAACCTTGATTTTGCAAAGACTCCAAACTGATTTTATGCCTAAAGAGTTCCAGGAGCTTTGGATACACACTTGAACGTTGGATGGTTTTGCAAACGAACCTGTCATTATTCTGAGGTTGCCTCATCATTATGAGAATGTACAATGTAGAATGCAATGACCTTCAGATACCTTCCTCCCAACACTGCAAGAAAAAAATATTCAACATGAACTCCTCCTGAGGGTCGGAACAAGAGACTAGACTTCTATATAAATTGTTTCCACCACTGGGCAAAGGCTGAAATCATGGACAAACAACATCACTTACACCATAACCTCAGCCATGCAGAGCGCAATGCCATCCAGAGCCTCAGAAACAGCTCTGACATTATTATTAAGGAGGCGCAGTCATCATCATGAATAAATTGGATTACGATTAGAAGGCTTATAAAACAACTGTCCAACAGAACGTTCTACAAACCACTCCTCCCTGCCCCCACTGAGGAATACCAAAAGGAACTACACTATCTACTCAAGGAACTCCCCAAAGCAGCACAGGAACAAATCAAGACAGACACACTGCCAGAACCCCGACCAGGGATATTCTATCTACTACCAAAAATACATAAAAAAGGAAACCCCGGACGCCCCATCATCTCAGGCATTGGCACGCTTACAGCAGGATTATCTGGCTATGTGGACTCTCTCCTCAGACCCTATGCTATGAGCATGCCTAGCTATCTGAGAGACACTACGGATTTCCTGAGAAAAATCCAGTCCATTGGTGAACTTCCAGAAAATACCATCCTGACCATAATGGACGTAGAGACTCTTTACACAAACATCCCATACGAAGATGGATTACAAGCCATTAGAAGAACTATCCAAGATGATGCCACAGCTAAACTTGTGGCTGAACTTTGTGACTTTGTACTCACCCACAACCATTTCAGATTTGAAGATAATTTATACCTTCAAGTCAGCGGCACTGTTATGGATACCGGCATGGCCCCACAATATGCCAACATCTTTAGGGCTGATTTAGAACAATGCTTCCTCACGTCTCATCCCAAAGCACCTCTACTTTACTTATGCTATATTGATGACATCATCATCTGGACCCATGGTAAGGATGCCCTTGAAGATTTCCATAGAGATTTCAACAATTTCCACTCCACAATCAACTTACTCCACACAGGAGATCCACTTTCTGGACACTACAGTGCAAATTAGTGATGGACATATAAAGACCACCCTATACCGAAAACCTACTGATCGCTATAGTTACCTACATCCCTCAAGCTTTCATCCAAGACACACCACACAATCCATTGTGTACAGTCAAGCCCTAAGATATAACCGCATTTACTCTGATCCTTTAGACAGAGAAACACCTTCAGGATCTCTATCAAGCATTCTTAAAACTACAGTACCCACGCGCAGAAGTGAAGAAACAGATTGACAGTGCCAGACAGGTACCCAGAAGTCAACTACTACAGGAGAACCCCATTAAAAAAAAAACATAAAAAAAAAAAAACAACAGAATGCCATTGGTTGCCACCTACAAACCCAAGTCAGACCTCTTCAACACATCAAAGATCTACAGCGTATTCTACAAGATGATCCCTCACTCTCTCAAGCCTTGGGAGACAGACCTCTCTGTGCTTACAGACAGCCCCCCCAACCTTAAACGGATACTCTCCCTCACTCTCTCAAGCCTTGGGAGACAGACCTCTCCTTGCTTACAGACAGCCCCCCAACCTTAAACGGATACTCTCCAGCAACTACAGATCAAACAACAGAAACGTTAAAGCAGGAACATATCCCTGCAACAGACTACGCTGCCAACTTTGCCCACATATCTATACTGAAGACACTATCACAGGACCAAATCAAGCCACCTACTCCATCAAGGGCTCATTCAGCTGCTCATCCACCAATGTGATTTATGCCATCATGTGCCAGAAATGCCCCTCTGCCTTATATATTGGACAAACAGGACAGTCTCTGCACCAAAGAATAAATGCACACAAATCTGACATCAGAAATTGCAACACTAAAAAACCAATAGGGGAACACTTCAATCTCTCTACTCACTCCATTGACGACTTGCTAATAGCTGTGTTGTAAAAGATGAATAACAAATCACAGCTTCACAGAGAAACTGCAGAACTCGAACTTATATGTAAATTGGACTCAGTTGCCTTGGGGTTAAACAGGGACTATGGATTTTTCTCTCATTACAACAGGTGATTTGACCTCATCTTCCTCTATGTGCTGTTCCCCAGTGTTTGAATCCTAACACCTATTTTGATTTGCTGTTACAGCCTGACCTGATCCTATGTCATACACTCCCCTGCATTTAATTTCCTCCCATTCTGTAACTTTCCCATCTTCAAAGCGTCTGACGAAGTGGGATTTTCTCCCACGAAAGCTCATGCGATAAATAAATCTATTAGTCTTTAAAAGTGCCACAGGACTCTGTTGTTTGTCATCATTATGAGGGAGGCTTCATGTTACCCCAAAAAAATCAACTGGCTTTTACCACAGGTCCAGGCACACCACTGCATTCACTCAGCCCAGAATAGAAGCATGAGGACATTATGTTCATTTTTTGTACTGTCCTGGGTTTCCTTAGGTCATTTGGGTTGCCATAGTGATAGATGGGTGGGTTGTTTTAGTATTAGAAAAACCTGTTTGCCCTGCTGCTCGAATAAAGGTTCACCATGGAGCTGAGGTTTACCAAAAGGTGCTAAGCACCCACAGCTCCAGATGAATGTAATGGAAGCTGCACGTACCTCACATAATTCTGATAGAAGAAAACAGAATAATCTGACATAGCCACCATTAATGGAGGGGAGGGCAATATAATAATTGAATTTAAAGAAAGAAATAGGTTTATAATCTATTCTGCTCCATCCCTGCTGACTTCTCTGTAGCTATGTATGTGTTTTTTCTATCTATAATTTTTAATCATCTATGCAGCTTCTAAGTGTGAGCAGAGTACAGTTGATAATATTTTGAAGATTTTAAATAAAGACTCCTGAAATGCTTTATTTCAACTGAATCTGAACGAGATGTGTCTAAAACATTTCCATCTACAATAATCCTCTCATGGTGAAGTGAGAACAAAACCAGCGACGATGAGCTGAAAATCTAAAAGAAGTAGAAAAGATGAATAAAACATTAGAACACTATTGTGGGGAAAAGTAGCTGATGAGGCTGACCTGCAGCCAATGCCCAGCTGGCTCACAGAACCACACTGTGAGAAAATTCATTTTACATATGACACTTCAGACTAGTTAAAGCCATAAATGGACAAACTTTCTTATTTTGAAGAAATCCTCTAATTTACCAGATTGACTCAGGGCCAGCTTTTAAAAAAAGTATTTAGTGCCTAAAGTTAAAGACAAACAGATCTAAAAATCTCAACAGCTGCTTACGTGCCATTGATTTCAAAGCTCAGGACCTTTTGAAACTCCCACTAGATACCCGTCCGCATCTTTAGGCACCTAAATACTTCTAAAAATTTAGCTTTTTCCTGACCATTTGGTAACAAGATCTGGATTTCAAGAGAGAATGATTTTCTTGCTGGGAGAGAAATGGGTGGTCACAGATTCAGAAGGCCATGTGGCACACAATAGTCTAGTCTGCCATGGGATGTAATACATCGTGGTTGGTGGGTTTAGTGTGTAGGTGCTGAGTAGTAGTAGTGGCCTGTGAAACACAGAATGTCAGACTTGATGATCTGGTGGTCCCTTCTGGACTTTAACTCTATGACTCTAAGGGCAGGTCAATACTGCCTGCCATTTTCTGCTGCAGTCGAAGGGAGATGTGCAAATTACATAACTTGCATATCTCACTTTGACTTCCCTATACCCAGCACATCCACTGAACTCACTAAGCACTACTCCAGTTGCCGGAGTGGTCTTCAGGGATTGACTTCCCAGTTGACAGAGCAGGTCTTCACAGACCCGCCTTCCTTCAAACCCTTTGTCTCTCCTACCTAGAACAGGCCCCTAAACTCAGTTTGTGTCCCTAGGCATTTCCTTAATACAAATAATTAAACTAAGAGGAAAGTCTATGAAACTTTAGAACAGCTGAGCCTGACTGTCACATAAACTGCAATCAGCACTTACCACTTACTGTTCTCACTTATGCAGGGGAGTGGACTAGATGATCTCTCAAGGTCCTTTCCAGCATTGTGATTTTTTGGTTCTAGGTAACTTGGAATACTTTACTCCTGACCTGTTGATGTGTTTGTGCAGTAGCCATTAAGCCCTCCTTCAGTTTCCACCTCATATTCATGCCCATACAGGCCCGTCCTTGGGGGGGGGGGGGGGGGGGGGGGCAGGGGAAGGGGAGAACAGACCCTGCGGTTCTATGCTGCCCCCACCCCCACCCCACTGCCTTTGGCGGGAAGCTGAAGGCAAGGAGTGTGGTGGGAGTGCAGAGCCCAGCCTCTGGTCTGCCCCCCCCCAGGGTGGAACAGCCAGCCCAGGGGAGGGGAGAGAGTGCGGGGCCTGGCCTCTGATTGGCCCTGAAACCCCCCCTCAAAGGGCCAGCCTTGTGCCCATATCAACAGCATTGGTTACCTACGTAGCCTTAGCACTCATGCTACAATGTAAGCACGGAAATTGACATTAGTTCTGTCCCAAACCTAGCAGTGGATTTATCAAATCTGAGATTAAATCTGAGCCTTAAAGGGGCTAATCTCAGATTTAATAAATCCACTGCTAGGTTTGGGGCAGAACTGATACTTCAAAAGGTCAGCCTAATGAGGCAAAAAGAGCATCCTACTGTGTCATCATACAGTAATACAGACTATCAGATCATGTTCTGAATTTTCAAATGATTGAATGCTTACTACTTTAAAAAGCAGCTGGATATGGCCATCTGCAGTTACAGGCATTTCCATGTGTTCAGAATAGGAATGTAGAGAGAAACATGTAGAGTCAGGTGCCATTGTCTTTCTACCTCTTGGCATTATGAAAAATATGTTTGCATGAAGAAAAGTAAAATCCATGCAACACTGACCAAAAATGAGAAGATATTCAAAATATGCATGGGTCTCACTGGCTTGGTCAAAAGGAGGCTCTGTGTCATGTCTCTTGACACGAGTCTCTCTAATCAAACACAAAGGTCTCAGCCACAAGCACAATAAGGCTTAGGTAACTACCACCACCACTCCTGGTGTATAGTCTCTGGGTCACACTTTGCTCCCTATCATACCAGTCTAAAGCCAGTGTATATCAATAGACTCACTCTGCGTTCACAGCATGATAATGGAGAACAGAGTTTGGCTTTATATATTGAGTGTTCTGTACCAACATTATCGTAGAATCAATGTCTCTCTCCCTTGCTTTCACCTATATGCATATCTGCAAACCTACACAGCAACATGTCACAGAAGTGGATCGATTATTCAATCTGGCTTAGCTTCATTGCATTTTCATGTGCAATAATTATAAAGAAAGAAGTCTTTCTGGGTTCTTTACAACAGGGATTCCTTAAATTACACCCTAATTGAACTTCACCCTTTTGCAATTGTGAACAAGGATCCCTGGAACCATTCTTGCAGCAAACTCTGTGCATTTTTGTAAGACCATTTTAAAGACACTGATGCTTCATGCAGGCATATGGATCTGATTAGTTCTATGATGCTTGCAGGTGTGGGACCTAAACAAACGAATGAAAAATAATGACCAAAGGACCCCTGATAGTAAATGAAACAATGCCTATTAAACTTAATGCCTTTTTTATTGAATTTAAATGTGTTTTTGACTGGGCCAAAAGAGAAAATTGTTTACCAAGCAGGGAAGCAGAGATCGTACTGGTTTTTCACCAATTGCCCACTCCTTCCTTCCTCAAAACCCCTGCAATGAATGAAATATTAAATGGAAAGATACTTTACAATTCTCTTGGTCACCAACCAGCAGTATTTTAAATGTTAAATATTTAATGCAGTGATGTTTGGGAACATGCTCTATCAATCCAACTTTCAATTTTTCTTTCATTGCCAGTATTGATTAAGAGCTGTATTTCTGTTTTTCTGCTCCAGGTAGTCCATTTGGATGCATATTTGACATTAGTCAGCCATCATCTTTTACATCTTTTACAGTTTGCCTCTTAAATGTGAATTAAGCTCACAGCCAACCAAATCATTCAATTCATGTATGTCAGTTCATAGGGGTTTTTTTTTTTCAAATAGCTTCTTTGTTACAATACATTAAAATGTGATGCATCAATCTGATAAAATATTCCTGTTTCTTAGAGGTGTCAATGGTATTTTCTGGCCATTTATCTTTGTAGAGATATATTTGCTGTCTTTAATATCGCAGATGCTATAACTCAGTTGCTAAGGAGCTTAGTTCACTTTCAGGGGTACTGTATGCTTGTACCATAACATTGAAGAAATTTGGTTTTCAGTACTCAACTAAGTCTCACAAATTGCTTACCTAATTCTCCACGTGTTATAGTGAAACATACCCCTTAGTATCACAATACATCACACCAACCTCAGATAAGACTGTTCTTTTGATGTGAAAATAACTCTTCTTCATCTGACTTCACCCTGTCTCAGCTTTACATGCCACTTGGAGGCAAGCTAGCAGGTGACACAGGGAATATTTATGTGGTAAGTCATTCATTTCTTACGCAAATGTTATGTTCTGCTGCAGGGTGTATCCTTAAACTGCAACAGATATTTACCTTTAGTTCTTGAGCATGTTCCCTCTTTTACTCTACCAAAGTAATATTTCTTGTACAAAGGAAATTTCAATAAAGTTTGCGATGAAAGACATTGGAAAGTATTTTAAAAGGAAATGACTGAATTTAGAAACCTAAATTCACATTTAGGTATCTATGATTAAATAGCCTGATTTTCAAAGATCCTGAGCAGCCACATCTTTCACAGGAAGTGCTAAAAGAGTGTAGCTCTTCTGAAATTAAAGTGGCCTGATTTTAGTTTCTAAAAGATGGATATAGACACTTAACTTCAGGACTCGGTTTTTAAAAATTCTGCCTATAAACAAAGGTTTTAGATTTTTAAGGGGTCCATCCTGCAACATATTGAACAAGTCTTAGTTATATGGACATACTTCTGAAAAAAACCCACCCAGCTCCAACTGAATTTGTATCTACAGAGGCAAAGAAATGTCAGAAGCTGGAATTTCATCATGTAACTATCTAGGAAAGGTGAAAGCAGCAAATGACCCCTCCTATTTAGACACCTATACAACCAGACCAAAAATTCCAGTGTGCTCTTGCTTCAAGGCAGGCACTCAAGGTTACTTTAACATAGTTTTTCAGTATTTGATAATGCCTATTTTCTGCTGAGAACAAATTAGTTTAGAACCTGTCCTGCCTTACATTGCAATTATTTTTTCATCAGTTAGGAGCAGCTGCCAATTTACTATGCTTTGTGACCTGCATTAGCTTGCTCTAAAAGCCAATCTAACAGTAATATGCCTTCTTGAACAGGAAGAGCCTTACTGTTCACTATTCAGGGGATGGAGATGATAGCAGCAGTAGGGCTTATCAGGTGTAAATGCAAACCCAGTTCTGACTCAACCCTTTGAAAGATGTGAATGGATTAGTTCCCCCATAACACTTTATCTGTTATTTCTGTAAAAGAGATGATACATCATGAAGAAAAAAATGTCATTCATTTGAGTTTCTAGTATTTGATTTGATTTTCATTACAAATATTTCTTTAAATATGTGATGTGCATTTACACATTAATGCATGCAATAATAAAAAGGGCAGTACAGTACATTTTCAAGGTTCTCGCAAGCAAATAAAATGGCAACTTGAATAGTTAGTTATAACAGATACACACTGTCACAGTAGAGAAACAAACAGAGTCCTGTGGCACTTTCAAAGACTACCAGATTTATTTATCGCATGAGCTTTCATGGGAGAATAGACGGCTACCCCTTTGGATATTGCCACAGTAGTATCAGGAGATAACAGCCAGTTAAGTCATTAAGTCCATCTCCCTTGCAGAGAGGATTGCTCACAAATGATCTCATGAAAAGTTAAAGCTGATATACAAGGACGGTTTTCCGCCAGATTGCTGGATGGCATGTTAAACACTTGACTTAAGATTTTCAATTAAGTATTTTACCTATTTTTTTTTTGTAAGTTTCATTATTAAAGAGATCGTTCTCTGTATCATGGAATGAAAAGTTTCTGTCTCATAGTTTTGAATGTGCTTTCTTTGTATTTCAGCACTTATAGTAAATTATCAGATTTTATCAACAAGTCATGAGGCCTGATTCTCCCTTCACAGGATCCATGCAACTTGCATTAATCAGTGGAATTACTACTTAAGCGCAACATTGGTGCCAGAGAACAACACTATGGATATGAGAACTGACTAAAAGGAGATTAAGAGAGATTAGAATAACCCGCCAGAGATTAGGGGAATCCAATAAAGATTGGGAAAAATAAAAAAAAAAATAGATAACGCAAATAAGAGATGCTAAAATTGTTTTCTTTTAAGTTGAACCAGAACACACCACGAGAGAGAAGAGAACCAGCAAGCTAATATCCTAAATTTTATAGGTTCTATGAAAATATATACACAGTTCTTGGACTTTGTGCAGGAATGATTAAGATTAATTGTGGTGCTACATAATTGAATGTGTCCATTTGTATAATAGGTGTTACCACTGATATACAATTGCAACAAATATTGCACAAAATGGATCATGTAAAGGTGTCAATGGAAAGTTATTATTTGCCAAGTATGATTATCCTGTTCCTATGCATGTATGTTTTTGTATCACAAGTTATGAATATTGACTATTTACTAGCATCATACATATGTGTTGTGTTTCTGGGTAACACTTACCAGGTAAAATTTACATTACAGCCAGGCAGCAATGTGCTGGTCACCCATTAAGCACACTTCACTCTAACAATGAGCTGTAGAGGAAACTTACCCTGCCCAATAAACCTTCATGTGGATGCCTCAGCTAGAATTTGGGCTATGGCTGCCCCTGAGAGTCATCAAAGCATACATAGACCTATAAATGTGACCCTGGATTATCTTGGACCAGAAACCTTCCACAAATGGAGGCTGAGTGCTGGTTGTGGTTGAGACACTAAACTTCCATGACGATAGCAGAGGATATAAAAGACCCCTGAGACGTCTTCATTTTGCTTCTTTGCCGATTTTGCCACCGTTCTCTGGATTGTGGATTTACAACTAAAAGAAGCATTTTCAACTATGGTTTGAGGACTTTCCAATCTTTGGAAGTTACAAGGGAGACTTTACAAGATAGCAGTTTATTCCTTCACTGCTACACACCTGAGATAAGGACCTTAAAATTATCTGTTTCTATATGATCTATTAACTATTATTAATTTTCTTATTTTCTTATTAAGACTCGAGATTTATTAAAGGATTGGCAGCAATGTGATTATCAGGTAAGATCTAAGGTATGTATTGACCTGCATAAATCTCATAGATTTGAATCTGATCTCATGGGATTAAAAGGATCCTGTAGAGCTGATGAAACTGGTTTTCATTAACTACTCATCTTAAAGTCTAGTGTATGGATGGTGAAACACTGGCTGGAATACCTAAAACCATCGCATTCTGGACTACTTGTTGACCAGTCTGCATGAGAGTGAAGTTCACATTTGTAACTGGCTTGGTATAATCTAATGACAGAATAACCACCAGTTTGGGGGGTGATTATGCACTATTTCTCAGCATTTTCTCCTGAATTTGGCATTATCAGCTGACCACTGAGGCACAGTGACACTAGAATTAGTACCCTTCCCCCCAAGATATGAGTAAATTATAATGTAGTTTAGATTAATTTAAAGAAGTGTTTATTAGTAATTTATAGAACAGACAATTCAAAAATTAAAGGTGAGGTTTATTTTTAAAAAAAAGCTTACATCATAATTAACATGCATCTATCCCTTTTGTTCTGCAAACTTGTCCTAGACATTTAAGTTGCAAAGAAAAATAGATGTAATATTCTTTCACTGCTTCCTTAACAGTGAGCTGTTACCACAATCTATCCTTGCAGACCTGGATGACAACATGTCTCCATAGAGGATAATAAAATAAATAAATAAATAATAAACACATAGCACTTATGTAATGCTTTCACACAAAAGACCTAGAAAAACCATCTAGCATATATTTAACTTAGACTTTGATGTAAGTTATAAATTACATGTTAGTATTTTGTTATGATGCCCTCTCTTTTTGAAGTCAGAAACAAACTCTTTTACAGTTTCCCTCTAATCTTGGTATCAGACACATAGTGAGGATGCATCCACAAATAATTATTTTCACAGTTTACATTATAACCAGGGTGAGAGTGTGTCATGAAGGCACAAGTCTGTACTGGGAAAGTGCAGAGCCATCCAATTCCAGGAAGATCTCAAGAACAGTATTTTGGGGCAGGGTAGAGCAGTCAGGGAAGACTCATTGTATGTTTCTCCCCTCAGGCACCTATTCAATATGAAGTTATTAACAGTCAAATTATCAACCAAATCCAAACTATGAAGAACCAACATGTGGGCAACAGACCACTATTCATAAACATAGCAATTTTTTGTTACAGCAAGAGACTCATAATTCTTCCATGCTAGATTTCACCAGCCAAGAAGGACATAGCTCCAACTCATAGATGATAGCCTGCAGCTCTCTCAGCACCTCCATAAGTGTAGTAAGCGACACTGGCTGAAACTCAACAAGACAAGATGTTGCATTTATTTTCTCCATCTCCAGATATACAGTTGTTACTTTGGACGAAGAGAAAGAGTCCAGCGGAGGGCAACAAAAATGATTAGGGGGCTGGGGCACATGACTTATGAGGAGAGACTGAAGGAACTAGGCTTATTTAGTCTACAGAAGAGAAGACTGAGGGGAGATTTGATAGCAACCTTCAACTACTTGAAGGGTTGCTCCAAAGAGGAGGGAGCTAGGCTGTTCTCGAGGGTAACAGAGGACAGAACAAGGAGCAATGGTTTCAAATTACAGCTGGGGAGGTCAAGGTTGGATATTAGGAAAAACTTTCTCACTAGGAGGGTGGTGAAGCATTGGAATGGGCTATCTAGGGAGGTGGTAGAATCTTCATCTTTGGAGATTTTTAAGGCT
>ML685795.1:8049180-8085806 GCA_007922175.1 Pelusios castaneus
TATCTAGGGAGGTGGTAGAATCTTCATCTTTGGAGATTTTTAAGGCTCGGTTAGACAAAACTCTGGCTGGGATAATTTTGGGGGAGTGGTCCTGCTTTTTAGCAGGGGGTTGGACTAGATGACCTCGTGAGGTCCCTTCCAACCCTATTATTCTATGATTCTATGATTCTAAAGTGTCTCAGGCACTTAGACGCCATGACAGTAGCTATATCATATGAAACTAGACAAAACAGTCCAAACCCAACTGATCTCATTTATGAAGTAATCTAAAGGTGTCTCATGACTTAAAATACTCAATTCTGGAACCACGCAGAGACAATCCATGGTATCTTAGTTATTCCTAGAGTGGAAACATTCTGGCAATCAAGACTTCACAAATAATATGGCATAGAGGTAATGTCTTTTTGTGCTGCACAACCACGGCATAAGAATTTAAGAATTCTTTTTGCTTTAGTCAGTCAGAATGATATTTGCCTATTGGCTGTCTAATAACTACCACTCCTTTTGCATTTTGTGGCAGATCTATATACCCTATTGACCATCAAATACAAACCTGGAAAATAGGGCAGGCAGGGGCCATTGAATCACCACATATCCCTATTCAGATTCATCTACTGATGCGTCATTAACATAGTATCTTGATTTAAGGCACAACCTCCCACCTTTGTGATAATAAACACTGAATTATTTAATTTTAAAAGAGTATAGAAATAAAACATTACAAATCATGCATTCTAAACAAAGCCCACGTTGCGGACCATTTGCACAATTCTGATTTGGTTTAAGAGTTTGAACATCTCCATAGTTCCAATCTCTGATTTTGCTTTTCACGTGTATTTATTAGAGACAGGTTCAGTGTACACTTTGGACAAGTCTATCAAAACAAGCATTTTCTTTTATACACAGAATACGAGATAGAGAAATAGATTAATATAGAAAATGGATTACTTTTGTCGAGTTACCTGGGCTAACTATTTTTATGTTGCAGTTCAGCATACCTTTACAACTGAACTGGATTTTCTTTCTGTATGAAAACATGCTTAGAACGAGTGATTTCGTTCACTGAATATTAAAGTGATTTGTAACAACTATAAATGTTACAGGTACACCCACAATTACATGCTTATCTTTGGATGCTATGTTTCAAGGACAGCAGTTTTAGTTATTTATTCCTCAAATATTAGAATGAAATCTTGATCCTCCAATTTTCTATTATATTGATGCTTGCTACTGTATGTAGCAAAAAAAAAAAAAGATAGAAAGCCCCAGTCATACCTACAAAACAACAGATAAGTTTTATAATCTGTTTCTCTGCCTCTTCTTCACGCTTGCACAGCTCATTTTATATGTTGTTTCTAGTGTGGGTATGTATGTACATAAATCATTTTAAAAAAAGTTTGCCCCCCACATAGACACAATACAACTGTAAAGATTAGAGCACTATTCATGCTATCAAAGTAAGAAAATGTTCACAGTCATTGTGAATATTATATTTAATACAAATGGGACATGAATAATACCTTCCTTACAAGTGACTAATATATGGTTTGCATTTCATAAATGTTTTAGGGTTACATCATCTCTCTCTATATTAAGCTACTTCAGTAAACATAAAATTCCTAAGGTAGGAGTGTTCCTTCAGGGTGAAAATCTTCATATGTAGTCATGACCCTACCACTCACAATCATCTCCACCACCACCACTCCCAAAATCTGCTCCTCCCTCCCCTCTTCCCTGGGATTCCCTCTCCCAAGCCCATCCTCCTCCCTTTCTGCCAAGGTGAGAGTTGGGCTGAGTACAGCCTAAGGACGTATCTGGGAAAAGCACTGAAGGCTGTCCTGCTGAGTCCCAGTAGATAGTGCCCAGAGCAGGGAAGCTGGGCTTGCATCACAGCTCTGCCAGAGGGGCTTCATGGAAGTCTGTTGAGTCCCATCCCATCTCTGCCTCTCCCACAGCTTCCAGTTAGTGATTGGAGTCTGTCTAGGGGGCACAGAAGGAAGCTTAGGACAATGGGGAGAGGAGAGGGAAGACAGCAGGGCAACAGCAGCCTGGATGAGCAGAATGGAGGTGCAGCAGGGACCAGGATGGGGGCCAGCATTTAAAGTGCCCCCTCCAAAAGAAGTCATTTAAATTGCTGTTCATGCCTCTGCCTCAATGCCGAGTGGCAAAGAGTTCACTGGTCTGTAACAATAACCCCTGAGAGGCCTGAAACTCACTACACTCAGCATGTTGCTTTCAAAGCATTTACCAAAGAGGTTCAAGGGAGGTAATGCAATAAAGGCTGTGTCATACAGATTTTCAAAATCATTGTTAGATGTATGTACTGAAGGTATTTAAGTTTGTGTATGTTTGTTGTAGTTAAAATGTTTTGAAGTCTGAGTCAAAGGACAAAGTATGTCTGCAAAATAAGCATTGTAAGCCAACACAATGGAAGCCTGTTTGGAGACAGCATCAACCTGAGCATGTGAAGACAACATGGATCCAGTGCACCAGGATATAAGCCACAAGTGGCAAATGTCATCCTGCCTCTAGGGACAAATCGATGAACTTTCAATATATATGAAGGCAGAAAGATGACACTTTTTATTCTTCACTGAAGAAGCAAAAAGAACATTGCTTTTTGCATTCAGGAAAGGGGGATCCTAGCCATGCTGGAGTTGCTTTAGGTGAGAGACTACCTTAGACATGGGTTTAGCCAGATGAAGTTAGGTTTAGACTCTAGGAATCATGTTATACTTTTCGTTCTAGGCATAACCATTCGTTTCCATTGTTATTCTTACTTTTTCTTAAATTTTAACCTTTTATAATAAACATAATTTTTCTCACTATAAATGCAGCTCAGTGCAGTGATGTCATATGTAATTTGGTTCAATCAAAGAAGCTGGTTTACCTGATCATTTCTGAGCATATCCAGTGGTTAAGGGATGGACATTTTAAGATGGCTCAGGGGTTAGATCCACCTATTGTAAACTTACAAGGCAAAGAAAGGGCTAACAAAGCCCTGAAGATATAATTTTGTAGCTAACAAACTGGTGGTGTCAGTGAGTTGACAGCTAATGAAGCTGTCCATTCCAAGACAGAGCTTTCTGTCTGGTGTATCAAAAAAGGGAGATCGAGACTGCTTATGATTCCCCGAATTCAAGACTAGCTCTGGCCTTAACACAAATTACTTAGCACAAGTTGCATAAATGGTATAGGTACCAGTGGAGGACCGGTATAGCAAAGCTCTGCTCTGCCATACATTCTGCACTCCCCTTTCTATCCCCAACACAATTCAGTCCATAACTTTGGGGGCCTAATTATTCTCAGTAGTAACAGAGGACAGAACAAGGAGCAATGGTTTCAAGTTGCAACTGGGGAGGTCGCGGATGGATATTAGGAAAAACTTTCTCACTAGGAGGGTGGTGAAGCATTGGAATGGGTTACCTAGGGAGGTGGTGGAATCTCTGTCTTTGGAAGCATTTAAGGCCCGGTTAGACCAAACCCTGGCTGGGATGATTTAGTGGGAGTGGTCCCTGCTTTTAGCAGAGGGTTGGACTAGATGACCTCATGAGGTCCCTTCCGACCCTATGATTCTTTCATTGACTTCAGTGGGAACAAAAGAAGGTAGTAGGGGTAGGGGTGCGGGGGGGGGGGGGGTGTTACTGAAATATACTGTGGACAATTTGCAGGTCTGGGTTCAATTAACTGCCAAAATCAAAACAAATAAATCTTAGCATATTTTTAGAGCTCTGCTTTCAGAAGCAGTTTTTACTGCATTGCTGACTAAAACTATGGATTCTGATTGAGTTGTACAAGGTCGTGTAGAGATGATGTTACATACTTCGACAAATCAACAAAACTTGGTTACATTCCCATCGACTGAGTTTTCAAAAGGGGCATTTAAAACTCTGGATGATATATTGTATGCCTAATTGTTTGGTTGCTCAGTATCTGTTAAAGCATACAAAAACTTGCATTTGTGAGCACAACTGAATTTATGTGCGAAAAAAGCAAATTAAACTCCAAGGAGCATGGACACTCAAAATGTCATTGTCTAAAAACAATCCAGTAGAACATGTTTACATTTACTATACTTTTTCCAGTCTTCTCTTTCTTCTCCATTGAATTAGCTGGATTTGCTTAAATATTTGCCCACTACACAGGTACTCAGCATTTCACAGCCTTACGTTTTGAATAAAAAATAGTGTGAGATCCTCATCTGGGTGCTAAATACAGAGATTAAGTAAACATGATCAAGGTGAGTGTATAATCAGACAAAATGGAAAAAGCAAGTGGAAGTATACAATACACATTCAAATAATGCCCAAACATCTCACACTAAAAAAAATAGGTCAGTTCTCTTCACAATGGATTGTTAGTTCATAAATCTAACATAGTAAATCCTCCATCTATCAAAAAGGTTTATCAAAATACTAATCCTCAAGACTTTTAGTAATGTTTTAATATTGATGTTTTTCTTTGCTCATAAGTAGAGTGTATTCATAATCAGATTTGACTGAAGAACATAAACAATGGCAATTGTCAATAATGGAAAACATTTTATTTTTGTGCTACTTTCTGAAGCAAGGATAAGCTGTTAACTTCAAGTCCCTTCAAGACAAACTTGAATTTCATTTTGATGGGTTTGCTTTAAGCAATTTATTTAAAAAAAAAAAAAAAAAAAAAAAAGAGTCAACATTAATCTATACATAACAATTAACCTAATGGCCAATATTATTTTTGCAGAAAAGATTAAAAGAACAAAGCTACTGGGGGGAGGAGGGAAGGGTCCATAGAGAGGAAAAATAACTAATGCGTTCCTTAAGGACAATATGTATTTCACAAGTGAAGGAAACATTACAACTCATTGATAAAAGCACAAGTAAAATACAATTCCTTTTTATATAACTGGAACTTAGATATTTTATGTTATTGGGCTAAAATCAAGCCTTTTACTTTTGACACGTAGTTTTCAAATTTGATGAGCCACTTTGTGCTTGACACACAAACCCAATATCTCAGTGTTAATGGGAATCCTTTAGACTATGAAATTCACTGACCTATTATATCATTGTAATGAAATCGTATCACACTCATTGTGAGAAGTTTGGTCAGGGATTGCCAAAAATCTTCATTGCTTGTCAGTATACTGATTATCAGAATGGAGTCTTCATTTTTTGGGTGGCTCCTAGGCACTAATGTAATTAAAATAATTGTGGTAGTACTAGTTTAGGAAAAGGAGGAAAAGGATCCTCTCTTTTTACCTCCTTGTGCTTATATAGTTGTTTTCTCTGCTGGAGTCTATGCAGAGGTTGCTTCTGTTTTGGTGCGGCCTGGTGAGCTCAGAATGGATGTCTGTTGTTCTTTGGCTAGTTCTATGCTAGGAAGCTAAAGCACACTGTTATATTTAAAGCTTATCTCAATCTTTGGTGCCATTACGCATGTTCTGAGAAGCAAATCAGGCATTACTGCACAACCGTGTTGCCGTAAAAGCTTTTAAAAATGGGTGTTTATAGGGAATGCGAGTAGAAGGAAAGCCACTATTTAGCATTAAAGCCAGACTATGGCACATGGGTTGGCTACAGTGATATTTTTTTCAAGTGTATTTAATTCACAAGAATGACTCCCAAACATTACAGCAGACTTTCTAAACAGAGCAGATATAGTAGAAATGCAACTGACCGCTACACACGAATGTGCTTCATTTCCATCTTAACAGGTCTACCTCTGAGCAACAGAAGGCAGTTCAATCTTGATGCCTCGTAAATGCTTGGCTCTTTTGTTGAGCTTGTTGTCAGAGATGGGGAGAACAGCCATGATTGTGGGTTTTTTGCAAAGGGGACACTAGTCCAATAAGAACTCAACAAGAGGTAGTCAAATTATTTTGTCTTTTCATTTATCAATTAATGTATTAATTATCAATTTATCTATTATTTAAAAAATCACAAGTAAATTGTTTTTATATACTGTGTGTCTGAGGGATGCGGGTCTAGTGTCACACTGATACTCGGTCGTTAATACGAGTACCTGTTGTGAATGATAAAATACAACACTTGTATTTAGATCCCAAAATAATTTGCCGTGAGCTTAAATAAAGTCAAATTGCTGTGCCACTCAAACACATTCCTTGATATAGAAGTCCGGCAAACCTCTTAATCTTTTGCCACGAGGAAAATGATTTACATTGATTAGATTTAAAGCAATTGAAATTACAAAATTTTTCAGAAGACATCAAAATCTATTTGCATATCTCTTGCTATAAAGACTGAGAACAGTCTGACTATGAAAAAGTATTGCTTGGCACGAGGATTCAACAGATTCAACAAAACTGTCTGCCTAATACCAAGCTGTGTACATTAGTTTAATTCTCACTGATACTTCAGTGTCTAGGGAAGGAAAGTAGAGAATCCAAAGGTGGGAACAGCACAATCTGAAAGGAGATGTAGGCAGTATGCTAATAAGCAGCAAGTCTGCCTATTACACATATTCACAGAACCTCTGGAGAGATTGTGCATAGTTGAAACCTCTCACCCACCTACTAAACAGCTAATTACAATGAATACTTGAAAGAGTAAACTAATAAGACAAAATGTTAGAATTCCTAAAGTTATAATCCTAATCTTACATAATCCATACACGAGTTAGATTATGGAGCTTTTGTCACATTGGGCATATATTGGTGTTGTGGCACTGCTATGGCCCAGAAGAGGTTAACTGGCCTGAAAGGGGCAGCCAGTCAGCTGCTGTGGGCTGTGAGCCAAGGGGAACTTGAAGGTAGGAGGTCTCTCCCAGATGGGCAGACTGCACTGCCCTTGGAGCTCTCTGCAGTCCTGGCCCTGCATCAGGAGCCAACTGGGAGCTGAAGTTCCTGAAGGGAGTGGACAGTGAGAAGTGACTGGAGCAGCGGTCTGAGGGCAGGGAGCCGGGAGCGGATGATGGCTGGACGCCAAGCTGGTAAGGAGTGCTGTGTGACTGGGGGCTGTGGGGAAAGTGGCTGAGGGAGTTGATGTTAACCGTGGTGGAGTGACTGGAGGGAAGCAGAGCCTCAATGGAGGCATTTAGATCCCTGGGTTGAGGCCTGGAGAAGAGGGCAGGCCCATGTCCCTCCCCGCAGCGTGCCAGGAGTGGCACAGGCTTGTCGGCCATTGACTTTTAACGTACTGGCCAACAGGTCTCCCCAGCCACGGTTGGTAGCGGCCAGGACAGGGGAGAAGAGCTGAACCCTGGAAGGGGTGGACTAGTGGGCTGAGCCAGAGGGCTAAGACCTCACAGGAGGACTCGGAGCCAGAGTCCGGTGTGGAGAGGCAGAGCATGACTACTGGCAGGGGGAACACATGAGCTACATTCCCCAGAAACACCACCAGGAGGGCGCCCTGCTGTGAGTCACGTGCTCGAGACTGCTACATGGCAATACTTTACTCCACAATGGGCCCACAGATTTCAACGGGATTACTCAAAGAGCAAGGAACTATTCATTGTGAGTAATGGCATCTGAACCTAGTCCTATGTTACATCTTACATAAGCAGGTTAATGAAATTAAGTGCATGTCACTTCTCATGAAGTCAGTTGTAGGCCTTAGCACCTTTGAAAATCGGACCCCAGTTCAGGCGTTTAACCTCAGTTTTAGGTGCCTTATTTTTTGTACCCATGTTTCAAATTTTGTCTATAATTGGAAAAAAAATGAAGTCTGGTATAACAAACAGTGAAAAAAAATCAATAATCTCCCATTTGTTTCTGATATTGCTCAGATGGTAAACCCCCTTAATAGTTCAGCTAGTCTCTCCCTCCAATTCCCTTTCGGTTACTTATTTCACAGCATTTTAGGATTGGGGCCAGTCTAATTCTCAATGTTGAGCAGTCACTTCAGGAAGAAATTCTATTTATGAGAGAAAACCAACTAACCAACCAACTTAGTTTTCAAGCTTTTGGCCTACAAATTATTCCAATTTATATTCCAACAATGAACAGAACATTTTGGATTTGTCTACTGGGGTTTGACTCAGTATTATGTAGTAGTTATAGCTTAGAAGTGGAAACAAGACACTTGGCCTCTGATTCTGTAAGTGGTCTTGGGTATGTCACTTAGTCTCTCTATGCCCAAACTAACCAGTTTTTAAAATCATTAACAATCCCTCTTTTGAAGTGGCAGGTTGGTGGGGATTAACTATACATTTGTGAAGAGCTTCAAGAGTTTAGATAAAAAGTCCTATGGATCATGCTGTATCTGGTATATTTCCTCATCCAACACAAAACACTCTGATCATCAGAACCACCCAAGTAAATGAATTATTTAATATTTTTCTAGCGTAGATATCTAAAATGGTCATCCTTTTTAGAAAACTGACAAATATTTTTATTGTTTCAGAGAAATGGAGGAATATAGTTCTTCAATTTTTTTCTCAGACACAAGGAACTCTTAGCTCATACATGTTTAAGGCCAGTCAATCAAAGATATGGTAGTTAAGTGTGAAATACATACCTGGTATGATATGTCTCTGCACCTTGAGAGCTCATGGAACAGTTGGATTTACACAAGCAGACATTAAACTGAGATCGCCATTAGACAAGAGGAATACACTCAGCAAGACATTCTGAAAGCATTAGATAGTCTGGAAAGAATGTCTGGCTATTAGATAGTCTATTAGGCTATTAGAATTGCTGCACGTTTTGTAGTAGCAGTTTGTTGCCATGGAACCAGCTGGCTATCATTTTTCAAATTCACCCAAATTCTTTCAGGTCTTCCTTTGGACCTCCCCCTGAAAAACTTCCATTCTCTTTGGATGCCGGGACATCAAAAGATTGGATCTTGTTAGGTTGTGGATTTAAAAAAAAAAAAATTATTTAGCTTGAAGTAAAAGTTGAATTATCAAGCAACATCCTGCCTATTTTAGCCTTTTGGGGGAGGGGGGGAAACAAAATAAAAAGTCCCTTAGGAAACACTAATGAAGTCTGAGGATGATGTTATTTATCTCCAAAAGTATTTAAAATTTATGAACATTTGGAAGTACAATAATATAAGAAGCCCCAAAAAATCACAGAAGTCAATTTTGTATGGGTCTCATTTCAAATGAAAGAATGGATTGGGGACATCCATTTTCAATAAGACCATAGTTATCAAATAAATAACATTCATATTGCATAGGATACAGAGCTCATCATCACAGAACCCAGTACTCGGGAATTATGCAGCCATGGAGATTACCACATATTTCAAGGCACAAGTTACTTCATAAAATCATAGAATCATAGAATAATAGGGTTGGAAGGGACCTCACGAGGTCATCTAGTCCAACCCCCTGCTAAAAAGCAGGACCACTCCCCCTAAATTATCCCAGCCAGAGTTTTGTCTAACCTAGCCTTAAAAATCTCCAAAGATGAAGATTCTACCACCTCCCTAGATAGCCCATTCCAATGCTTCACCACCCTCCTAGTGAGAAAGTTTTTCCTAATATCCAACCTTGACCTCCCCAGCTGTAATTTGAAACCATTGCTCCTTGTTCTGTCCTCTGTTACCCTCGAGAACAGCCTAGCTCCCTCCTCTTTGGAGCAACCCTTCAAGTAGTTGAAGGTTGCTATCAAATCTCCCCTCAGTCTTCTCTTCTGTAGACTATATAAGCCTAGTTCCTTCAGTCTCTCCTCATAAGTCATGTGCCCCAGCCCCCTAATCATTTTTGTTGCCCTCCGCTGGACTCTTTCTAATTTGTCCACATCCTTTCTGTAGTGGGGAGCCCAAAACTGGACACAGTACTCCAGATGCGGCCTGACCAGTGTCGAATAGAGGGGAATTATCACATCCCTCGATCTGCTGGCAATACTCCTACTGATGCAGCCTAATATGCCATTGGCCTTTTTGGCAACAAGGGCACACTGTTGGCTCATATTCATCTTCCCATCCACCATAACTCCCAGGTCCTTTTCTACAGCGCTGCTACTTAGCTGATCGGTCCCCAGCCTGTAGCAGTGCATGGGATTTTTCCGTCCTAAGTGCAGGACTTTGCACTTGTCTTTGTTGAACCTCATGAGGTTTCTTTCGGCCCAGTGTTCCAATTTGTCCAAGTCTCTCTGGATCCTGTCCCTGCCCTCCAGAGTATCTACCATTCCCCCCAACTTGGTGTCATCCGCAAACTTACTAAGCACGCAGTCTATTCCATCATCAAGATCATTAATGAAGATGTTGAATAGAATCGGCCCCAGGACCGACCACTGGGGCACTCCACTCGTTACCGGTTGCCAACCAGACATCGAGCCATTGATTCCTACCCGCTGAGCCCGTTGATCTAACCAGTTTTCGATCCACCTTACGGTCCACTCGTCCAACCCATACTTCCTTAACTTGCCAACGAGAATGCTGTGGGAAACCGTATCAAAAGCCTTGCTAAAGTCAAGGTATATCACGTCAACGGCTCTTCCCGCATCCACAAATCCAGTCATCTCATCATAGAAGGAAATCAGGTTGGTCAGGCACGATTTGCCCTTGGTGAATCCATGTTGACTGTTCCTGATCACTCTATTTTCCTCCAAGTGTTTCAGGATGGATTCCTTGAGGACCTGCTCCATGATTTTCCCAGGGATTGAGGTGAGGCTGACCGGTCTGTAGTTCCCCGGATCCTCCTTTTTCCCTTTCTTAAAGATAGGTACTTTATTTGCCTTTTTCCAATCCTCCGGGACCACCCCCATTCGCCACGAGTTCTCAAAGATAATGGCCAGCGGCTCTGCAATCACTTCCCCCAACTCCCTCAGCACCCTCGGATGCAGTTCATCCGGCCCCATGGACTTGTGCACATCCAATTTCATTAAGTGTTCCCTAACCTGACTTTCCATCACCGAGGGCCACTCTTCTCTCCAGTCCGCGTTACCCCGTGTAGTAGCCTGGGAGCTGGCCCGCCCTGTGAAGACTGAAGTAAAAAAAGCATTGAGTACTTCAGCCTTTTCCGCATCATCCTCCACGAGGATGCCTGCCCCATTCAGTAAGGGACCTACACCACCTCTGATCCTTTTCTTGTTGCTGATATACTTATAGAACCCCTTTCTGTTATCCTTCACATCTCTTGCTAGCTGCAACTCCAATTGTCCTTTGGCCTTTCTGATTTTATCCCTGCAGTCCCAAGCAATATCTTTATACGCCTCCCTTGTCATCTGTCCAAGCTTCCACTTCTTGTAAGCTTCCCTTTTATGTTTCAGCTCCCCGCAGAGTTCCCTGCTAAGCCACGCTGGTCGCCGTCCACATTTGCTGTTCTTTCTGCACATCGGAATGTTATCTTCCTGTGCCTTTAACAGGGTTTCTTTAAAATACAGCCAGCTGTCTTGGACACCTTTCCCCTTCAGATCAGCTTCCCATGGGACCCTGCCCATCAGCTCCCTAAGGGAGCCAAAATCTGCTTTTCTGAAGTCCAGGGTGTGTGTTCTGCTTCTTTCCTTCCTTCCATTGATCAGGATCCTGAACTCTACCATCTCATGGTCGCTGCTGCCGAGGTTGCCATTTACTTCTACTTCCCTGATCAATTCTTCTCTGTTTGTGAGCAATAGGTCAGAAGTGTGATCCACTGGGTAAAGCAAAGAACACAGACTTGGGAGATGTGGATTCTATTCCTGGCTCTGCTAACTATGTGCTGTGTAACTGAGGGCAAGTAGTCAGTTCTCTTCTGTTTCTCCTTCCATCCTTTATCCATCTTGTCTATTTAGATTACAGGCTCTTTGGGGCAGGGACTCTTTCACTGTGTGTCTGACTCTGTAGAGTACCTCATACAACAGACATCTTGTCTCACTGGGAACCTCTAAGTGCTATGTCACACAAATAATTCTCTGTTTTGAAAATAAGCCATATGGCATTCGTGCTGACCTCTCAGCACCTTGTCTCCTCCTGCCTTTTTTTTTTTTTTTCCCCTTTTATTAGATTAGCAGAATGTTAGAAACTTCTTTAAAATTCAGAAAAGCCTCAAATTGTGTATTGGCCACCAATTATTTCCCAATACTGTATATTTAGAGAAAGCTTTATACAGTTAAGGTTATCTATTCCTTGTTGGCCTTATCTTCATAATCCCATCAAACTGTGCACTACATTGTTCACCCACAGCTAGAACATTGTATTTTATGTATTTATTTGCACCGCTGCTACATAAACAATACTAACACACAGTCACAGGATTTCTTACTTTCCACTGGCTTATTTCAGACTTAAAATTGTTTCATTTAATTAATACATTCAGATGGATAAGGCACGTATGCAGTAGTCTTTAAAATTTAGTAACTATAAAACAAGCATTTGCATATAGATATTTAATAAATGATTGATGTTGATTTAATGTATTATAATGGCATATTTACTCATACCCTAAATACTAATGGTAACAGCTAACTAATATAATCACTTGTGCATTCCTATCCACACACCACAAACAATAAATGCAGAATAATTAATGTAAGCATTCAGTTGTCTGTAAGGAGACTTTTTTGCATTTCTAGTGGTGTAAAAATGCCACTGCTGTTTATGCTTTGAGGTTCCCTCAATGCAACAGGAGTTTTAGATGGGTAACTATTGTTAATGCTAACAGGCAGTATGCATATGTGCATTAATGAGAATAAAATCCTACAAAATATCTCCTTTATTGAAATCTGAAGAGCATACTGGTTTAAAAAAAAAAAAAAAAAAAAAAAAAAAGAACTTGTGTGTGAGCACCTCTTAGCGCAGGACCCAACTGATAAATGCCTCCTGCTGGTGTTATTGGGGAAGGTAGCTCAAGTGGTCCCCACCAGGTGGTCTGTGCTCTACCTCTTCACGCCGGACTCAGCCCCAAGTCCTCTTCTGGGACCTCAGACCTCCGGCCAAGTCCCTTAATCGACCCCTTCCAAGGTAAAGCTCTACTCCCTTGTGCTTGCCACTACTGTTAGTGGCCAAGGAGACCTGCTGGCCGCTCCATTAAAATAGTCAATGGCCAGCCAGCTTCTGCCTCTCCTGGCACACTGGGAGAGTGCGGAAGGACCTGGGCCTGCCCTTCTCTCCAGGCCCCAGCCCAGGGACCCTAAGTGCCTTCAGTGAGGCCTTCTACCTCCCTCCAGTCTCTTCTCACATTCACACTGACTCCCTCAGCCACTTTCCCCGCAGCCCCCAGCCACCGGCAGACACTCACTGGTCTGGAATCCAGCCACTGTACATCCTTGGCTCCGGACCACTGCTCCAGCCTCTGCTGCAGTCTGCTCCAGCCTGTAGGCCTAGCCGCTGCTGCTCTGGGCCTCTGCCCTTCTGGCTGCTTGCAGTTTTCCTGGTGCCAGTCTCCCAGTATGCTAGCTCCCTTAGCCAGCAGGAAAACCTTCTCCCTGGGCTGCTCAGGCCCAAACTGAACTGAGCTAGCTCTGCTGATCCCTTTTGTACCGGTTGCCTGCCCGTCATTGGCTCTGCAGCCCTCCCACCTGATTGGTTGCTGCTCCCAAGCCCAGTTTAACTCCTTGTGGCACCATAGCAATGCCACAACTCCGCTACAGTGTGTTTAAATTTCAAACATTTTTCTCCAAAAAGCTTTTAATAAAAACTGTAATTCACAGGTAAAGCAGTATGGTGAAAACTTCCTCTGCCTTATCATATGATCATGATAAAGTTGTAAGACCTAAATTACCCTTCAGATATAAAATATATCTTAAACTGACTTTAGGTAAAATCCAATATGCATCAGCTTCATTAAATAAAAATCACATGATTTGTGTAAGCTAATATTAGTGTTCACACCTGATTTGTTATATGTTAAAAACTGAATAAATGCAGAGGGGGCTTTTGGGATAGGCAAAGCAGGTGCACGCTTAGGGCCCAAAGCAATAAGGGCCCCCTCGTCGCCTGCCGCAAAAGCTGCATCTGCTTTGGTCAGCAGCAGCAGGAGGAACTGGCCACTGGAGCCGGGGCTGGCAGCAGGGAGCTGGGGCCACAGAGGGGAGCCCCACAATGGGCCTTTGCCTAGGCCCCCAATAGCCAAAGGCTGCCTCAGTGGTTATCAATAGTTTGCTGTCAAATTGAAGGGCATATCTAATAGGATCCCACAGTGTTTTGTCCTGGGTCTGATACTATTAAATATTTTCACTAATGACATGGATAATGGAGTGAAGAGTATGCTTATGAGACTTGTATGCATGCCAAGCTAAGAGAGGGTTGCAAGCACTCTGGAAGACAGAATTAGAATTCAAAACATCATGGGCAAATTAGAGAATTGGCCTGAAATCATCAAGATGAAATTCAATAAAGACAAGTGCGAAGTACTATACTTATGAAGAAAAAAATCAAACACACAGCTGCAAAATGGTGAATAACTGACTAGATGGTAGGACTGTTGAAAAGCATCTGGGACTTATAGAGGATCACATTTTGAATACGAGTCAACAATATAATATATTTATGAAAAAGTCAAATATCCTTCTGGGATCTATTAACAGAAGTGTTATATGTAAGACACAGAGAGTAGATGTCCAGCTCTACTTATTATCGGTGAGAACTTAGCTGGAGTACTATGTTCAGTTTTGGGCACCACACTTTAGGAAAGATGCAGACAAATTAGAGAACCCCTGGGACAGCAACAAAAATGATAAAGTTTAGAAAATGTTTTTTTAAAAGGTTTAAAAGAACAGTTGGCATGCTTAGCCTTGAGAAAAGATGACTGAGGGAGAACTTGATAAGTGTCTTCAACTATGTTAAAGTGTGTTATAAAGAGGACGGTGCTTAATTGTTCTCCATGTCCATTAAAGGTAGTATAAGAAGTAATGACTTTAATCTGGAGTAAGGTAGATTAATTTAGACCAGGGGTTTTCAATTCTTTCACTGCCATGACACAGTAGGGTCCCCTCCCAACTGTGTGTGTCACGAGGATGCTGCTGCTGCAGAGACTACCACTGCTCAGAGGAGGCTTTTGGTGTAGGCGAAGCAGGCACCTGCCTAGGGCCCCCGAGTAGCAAGGGGCCCCTTTGCCTACTCCAAAAGCTGTGTCTGCCTCCTGCCCTGCAGAACTCATGGCAGGGGGCCAGGGCCAGGACCAATGCCATGGGTGGGCTGGGGGGGGAAGGACAGGGATGCTGGGGGGGGGGGGTGAGACCCTGGTACAAAGGCCTGGCTCTGCACTTCTGCCCTTGCCTTTGGCAGTGAGGGAGTTGGGGATGGCAGGGGGGAGGGGGGTTAGGGTCCCTGGTGGGGCACTGGGGCCAGTTTCAGAGCCCCTGGTAGGACACAAGGGCCATGGAGGGTGCTTGGGCCATGGAGGGGGAGGCAGGCACTGTGGCTGTGGGGGAGCTTTGGAGCCCCTAGCAGGGCGGAGGGGGCCAGCCACAGGGAGCTGGAGCCATTGGGAGGAATGCCGGGGCTGCATGGGGGGGGGGAGTGTTTCAGGGCACCTCAGTAGGGTGCTGAGGCAGTGGGGGGAGAAGCCCTATGGGGACCCCAAAGTGGACCTTTGCCTAAGTTTCTAGATAGGCTAAAGCTACCTCTGAATCAATGGAAAGCACTAGTGAAGAATGACATCCCTCAAACTTCTTTTTAGCACAATATTTCTGTCTAACATGGTCAATTTAAAAAAAACCACATTTTTCCTGTACTCCTGCTTGTTGGAAAAACAAAATTAAAAAACAAAAGTACTTCACTCTTTCAAAAAAGGCATTTAAATGTTCAGTCTGTCTTTTGACATGACGTGCAGGGAAGAGTGTTCGCTAAACTACTTGCTTTTTCTGCAATAAATGTTGAACAAGAGGAAATTTTGCTCCATTCATAGGTGTGGGGGGGTCATGAATTCATGATTGTTAAACTTAAAGGTGATACAAGCCCCCTTTGAGTATAGGTGAATTGCACAAGACTTCACTGTTTGTTTACCCATTTGCAAAAGAATTTTTAAAAAATAATTTAGCACATGTATGTAATATTCCTTAGCCATTAGACAGTTGGATTAGAAAAAGTTTTCAAAAAAACCTAGGTCACAAATGAATTTGCTATGCATTGTGGGACCAATCCTAGGGATACCTAATTCATTGGTACAAGCACAGTGCAGTCGCCAGCAACCTCTCTGGAATCTCCTCATATAGGCTAGGATAATTTGTTTCATAACAAAGGGCAATATAACTGTTGAAGGCTCGAGTTGTCACGATCTGCAAACTCTCAGTGATTAATAGACTCAATGAGCCTTAACAGTCAACATTTTTCAGTACAAGTGGGGAAATCCTGGCTCCTAAGGCCAGAAAGAATCACTGCAATAATCTTGTCTGATCTCAATATAACACAAAATCCCCCATTTTAAACTAAGGGAAACAGGGGGCTTCATCTCAGAATCAGGCATGGAGATTCCCCACTATCTTCCCGAAAATAATTTCTATTTGAACTAGATCATATTTTTCAGGGGGGGGGGGGGGCAAAAAAAATCCAATCTTGGTTTAAAAGTCCCCAATGATGAAGAATCCACCACAACCCTTGGCAAATTATTTCAGTGATTAACTACACTCACTTTTAAAAATCTGCATCCAGATAAGCCCCAGATAGTAAAGCAGCAGCATGCAGAAACAGACCTTCCTCCAACTCCCAAGATCTCTAACTAACCCAATCTAAACACCTGTGGAATCAGATGCATATCATATAGGTAAACAATCCTGGAATTGCATGCCACGGTCAAGAAAGAATTTTACATTTTTGGTTCAAAATCTTTTTAGAACTCTATTCTGTTCTATTCTAAAGTGATTTGAAACAGAAATTTTAACAGAATTTTTCATGACAAAGTTATCTTAACTGCCTTCCCTGATAACACAAGAAAAAGAAAATCTTCAACTTCCACTTTGAAAGCTTCATGTGGGAAAAATGTTCAAGAATCGGCTCATATTAAAATGATTTAATTGGATTATAAAATTAATTCATGACAAGAAAAAATTACTTCAAAGCTAGAAATTCTAACTGTTATGGACAGTTTAAAGGCCATCAAAACACATCATGACAAAATGAATCCTAGAACTGACGTTGACAATTAAACATTAAGGTTACACATAATAAGTAGCCCGTAAGGCAGCAGACATGACTACTTAGTTTGCATTATAAGACTGACTGTCTAATGTACCATTCTAAAAAATGCAGGAAAAAAAAAGGAAATTGATTCATCTCTAAAGCTTTTGTTCAATTGAAGCTAAATTGTTACAAAAATGTCTCAATGCTCTGCTTTCTTCTCTTACAGCCTCTCTGATAGTTTGTTCCATTTAATTGATTTTTTCTTACATTTCTTAGGTCAATGTTTTTATAGGGTGAATTTGAAAGGGAAAGTAGGGCTAATGACTGAACTGAGATACAATGGAGACACAAGTGCATATTTTAGATGGTGATAGCTAACGGGACTGATAAAAAAATATAGGTTCTATATTTAATCCCAGTATCATGAAAGGAAGCCACAGCATTAGCTTTTCTCACTGCCTTCAGCAAAGGTATCACCTTGATTCACTGTGAGAGAGGAAATTTATGGTCCATCTAACAGAATCTATGTATGCGTTCAAGTTAATGGGAGAATTGCTTGAGTAAAGAGTGCAGGGCTAGTTTCTTTCTTTTCATAGTAATTCAGCATTTAGCCTTTTCAACAGAGAATCAGACAGTTACGGTAATATATAGCTGGTAGTGGTGCAGTGGCAGTTTGGACCTTACATGCCAATAATTAGGTCATTTCACTGAGAAAGACGCTCAATTGACAACAGTAAAGAATCCCAGCCACTTGGTCTTTAAGGCAGTCAAGGTACTGAACAGCAGACTTCCTCTCCGTGTCTTTCAGTGACGACAGCCATGCACATGTAATATAGGCATGAAAAATAAAGTCAATATTTTTTCTTAACTAAATGGTTTGGCAGCTTAGCACTTGTTTTTTGAATTTCCTATTCTTCATTTTACACTACTGCGCTAAGATGACAGCATGAAAGATCCTACCACACACCTTGGGGAAAATCTTGAAATATGCTAAGCAAAACAACTGTAATTTTCATTGACTCTTCTTCTCAGGGTCTAAGTCTACTTTTTGTTTAGTTTTCTTTTTGGTGGGAATCCTTCAAAGGTCCTGGCTCAAACAGAAGCTAATTATTCTCATTTGAGCTAATCCTGCCTTTTACCTGAAATACATACCAAAACCTGACCTCAGCCTTCAAGTCAGAAAGAATCTCTCTCTGAACAAAAAGGCTCTACTTCCGGGTATAGGACAAACAGAAGAAAAAAAATCACAGTCACACTCAGTGCTCTGAAGATAGTATTTTGCATGAGATTATTTCACATGCATATATTTGGCTACACTTTAAACATACATTGAAAATAAGCTTATGCTTCATACAAAATATACCCAACTTTAACTGCCCTTCATAGAAAATTAAAAAAATTCCTTTCCTGAATAGTTCTTAATAGCTTTGGCAAAACTTGTAACACCATTCCTAAAACTATGTCCTAAATCACTAGAGAAGTCAAAGAAATGAGGGCAAGATGATCTGAACAAGCCACTATCCATGCTACGTTAACAGTTGGGTCCTAGCAGGCTTATTTAAATTTTTAGTCTAACCAGTGACAAGTAAGTAAAGGCTCATTAATTGTCAATAATTACCTGTTATATAAAAATCAAGAACAAAATTTAAGGAGGCAGCAGAGATTGAAGGTATGTCTACGGTGATGGTGGTCAGACCTATTTATCTGGATTGACTGAGCAGAAGTAGAGGCCTGCTCAAAGTGACTGTAAATGGACGCTACTAATTCATCTCCGCCAGGTGGAATAACACTGCATTAATGGGAGGACATTTCCCATTGGCACAGAAAATGGAAGACACCATGGTAAGTAGAAATTAGGAAACCGATGGGAGATACACAAGCTACTCTATGTAACTTGCATATCTTCCATCAACTGTTACCAAATTTCACAGCAAGTGTAGACATAGTCTCGGTTAATTTAAACAGAAAGGGTTTACTGATACCACTCAACTGGTATGTTAAGGTTATGAATAGTAAACAAGAGGAGTAGGGGACTGGAAATCAGTGAACCAAAATTGGTGCTTCAGAAATTAAGTCTAATCAATGGGCAAAATAATGAGAAGATGGACAATTTCACTCAGTCATTTTTAGGACTACAAAAGGAGGCTTGAGGAAAGAAAAGGAACTTTTCCCATCACCACCTGAAGGACTGTTGCCATGACACCAGATCTTGATATTCCAGTGGGAATGCTTGACCATTATTCTTGCACCAGCAAGGACCCAGGCCTAAAACATGCAAGATGTTACCTTGTCTTCACTCCCTCATGCGTCTCTTTCCATCTCCCATTTTCCATCTCTGTGCTTTTCACTTGATCCTGAAATCAACTGCATTGTATGGCTCCAGAAAAATGAGTCCTGCTCAGCTTGTGAAGGGGCAGTGAAGCAAAAAAAAAGTGACCAGACCAACTAGATGTCCCTGACATAGCAGGTACGATGAGTCCAGAGCAACTGCAGTTGTTGCTGACCTGCCAGACTAAAATATCTATATGGGACTGACCAGCCACCATATTTTGAGAACACCAATACAAGGTGTATTTTCCCATCTTTACTTTCCTCTGTCTTCTCCCCTGGAGTTTCTCTCTTCTTTTGGAAGCAGGAAAGTGACTATCATTCTCGGAACTGACCAAAAACCAATCCTTCTCCACAAAGAAGGGCTGTTTGATAGAATAAGAGACTCTAACCAATATTCACAATCTTCAAAAAGAGACTTTGATTGGTCAAGTTTATTTTGCATATTACACAACTTCAGTTTCAATATTTTTGCTTTTTAAAATTGTTTTCCTTTTGTCTCTTTTAAAAACCAATACATTCCTAGCCTTTGACTTTAATTTAATAGTATTTACCATGGTATTGTGCAGGCTGAGGTCTCTGTGTACCTGAATCAGAACCTTGCTTAAAATAGTTTTATTTTGGACAGTTTCAGGCTCAAGTTAACAATTCTGACTCTTCGGTCCCACACCTTCCATCTAAACTAATACAATAATGGTTTTAAGTGCCTGGTCAGCTCTGGGACTACATTCTCAGCTGCTGCGTGGCCCTGTGCCACATCTACACTGGTGCGCCGCCCATGTCCAGCCACACAGAGGCTGAAAGTCGATCCTGGAGGAGGGTGGGGGAGACTGAAGCAGGGAGGGAGGCTCTGCGCACCCACCCCCCCACCAGTTCCCTGGGGCCAGCTCCATGGCTGGCTCTCTGCCACTTCCTCCACAGACCCCGCTGGCTGGCCCCATGGCCCACCAGGCAAAATTCTTGCCCACCCCTGGGTTAGACAGACACCTGCCATGAATTATTAGGTATGCTAGGTTTTGCTGCAGTGAGGGGACTGAGTCCCTTCTAGCCCTGCATTTCTATAGTTCTAAAAATTATTAGTAGGCTACTATGTCTTTAAGGTGTTTTGGAAACAAGGTGCACAACCTAAAGAGTTTAGTCTAAATCTAATCTGTGGTCTGCATAGTTAAGAGCATGGGACTTTCCGTGGTGGAATAAACTAAAAGACCAATCCATTAACTCTGTCAGCGATGACTACTAATTGGCTGGCAGAAGACAAAATCCCTGTAATGCACTTAAAGGCTACTATACTGCAAGTGGAACATTTTTTTATTGTCCCACAGGAAAGGTAAATAAAATTATAATTTTTGGTTCACTTCCTGCTTTAAGGTCATATCTTGCCACACCAATTTATGTAATACTGTTATTGGGCTATCATGTCTGCTAATACAGCACACTCACATGGAAAAATAATTCTCATTGCATCCTATTTGTTGGGGGTTGCCTGCACTAAAATAAGTTAGCTTCTTTGCCCCAAAAGTTAGCCTCTTTGGGATTCTCCTAGCATGAGAGAATCCCTCAGTGGCTGGAGCTAACATGGCAGCAGCTAATGTAAGGCACCTGTGTGTGTGTGGGGTGGAGGGCATGCCAGAGAAAAAGGAGCATGGATTAAGAGCTTTATATGCTAACTGATTCCTTGAAGCCCAAATAGAACATGTGGACTAAGAACAGCTAGGTGTAAGAGAGAGCAGCCATAAGTCTTCTCTAATACGAAAAGAAAATTGCTCTGCATCCAGCAAGTCAGTGATCAGGACAATGCGAAGATAAATAATTTCCAGGCACAAAAGTTACTGTGCCTCATTGCTACTCTGGTCTCAACATGGCTGGTCTCCAAGATCTAGCATATTGACTTCAATGGGAGCGACATGCTCAGAAAATGGCAGGATGTGTGCTGTGCCAACAGGGACTATGCTAGCCTTAGAGAGTCATGCAATATTTTCATAGAATCATAGGCTATGTCTACACTGGCAATTTAAGTTGACTTAAGGAGGCTTAAGTCGACTTAAATTAAGCCACGTCCACATTAGGCTTTCATTAAATTGACTTAAGAAATTCCTTACGTCGACTTAATGAAAGGTTAAGTCAACTTTGTTTCTACCACTCATTAAGTCGACTTAACCCTTAAGTCGACTTAAGGATGGCGTGGACATAGAGTAACCCTTAAGTCGACTTTATTAAGTCAATTGAAGGTTAGGTCAACTTAACAAAGTGGACTAAGTCAAGTTAAAGGTAAGTCCACTTAGTCCACATTGTTAAGTCGACTTTAAGCCAATTTAAAGTCGACCTTATTAAAGTCGACTTAACTTTTCTAGTGTAGACATAGCCATAGAATCTTACGGTTGGAAGGGACCTCATGAGATCATCTAGTCCAACATCCTGCTAAAAGCATGACCACTCCCACTAAATCATCCCAGCCAGGGTTTTGTCTAACCGGTCCTTAAATGTTTCCAAAGATGGAGATTCCACCACCTCCCTAGGTAACCCATTCCAATGCTTCACCACCCTCCTAGTGAGAAAGTTTTTCCTAATATCCAACCTCAACCACCAGCTGCAACTTGAAACCATTGCTCCTTGTTCTGTCCTCTGTTACTACTGAGAATAGCCTAGCTCCCTCCTTTTTGGAGCACCCCTTCAAGTAGTTGAAGGTTGCCATCAAATCTCCCCTCAGTCTTCTCTTCTGCAGACTAAATAAGCCTAGTTCCTTCAGTCTCTCCTCGTAACTCATGCTCCCCAGCGCCCTAATCATTTTCATTGCCCTCTGTTGGACTCTTTCTAATTGGTCAACTTCCTTTCTGTAGTTGGGAACCCAAAACTGGACACAGTATTCCAGATGTGGCCTTACCAGTGGCGAATAGAGGGGAATACTCACATCCCTCGATCTGCTAGCAACACACCTACTGATGCAGCCCAATATGCCATTAGCCTTTTTGGCAACAAGAGCACACCTTTGACTCATATCCAGCTTCCCATCCACCATAACCCCCAGGTCCTTTTCTACAGTGCTGCTACTTAGCCGATCGGTCCCCAGCCGGTAGCAGTACATGGGATTTTTCCGTCCTAAGTGCAGTTTCTTTTTTTTCCTTTCCTGAAAACAAACATATGGGATCTGCTTCCAAACTTAATTGGTATTTGCAGTAGTTAAACATAATGTGACAATATCTAGTAAGCAGGTATATTTAATTTAAGAGGCTGTATCATCTCCTTCACACACAAAACTTGGAAAGAAAGTGATATGCCACAAAAGTGACTAAAATAGTATAATGCAAGACACATGCTGCTTACAATGCTGAGGAATTCATGTGCAGAGACAAATGTAAGGGTAAAAAGGGTAAAAGACAATGACAGAAAAGCAGTGAAGTCATGAACATTTACAGCATCTCCAACTATAGGGATCACCTCAGACCGTAACCATCACAAGTGAGGAAACTACCCTTTAGCTGACAGATGAGGTGTCAGTGCAGGCACAGCAAATGAGACTACTTTATTGACTAGTCTGTGATTGATGGCACAGTACTACTGGCATTCTGAGGGCAGCTGGCCACGTGTGACAGTGAATTATATAGCACAGGGTGATGAATGCCAATAGCATCCGCTCACGAGGGCGCTGATTAGTAGACAGGTGAACACCACAACTGCTTCGAGGTTATCCTGTACAAAACAGATACTGAGGTTACCACATTTGCAATGTCTAGATCATGATCTCTGGCAAATGTTCCATATCACCTATTAAATGCTGTCTAGACATAGCCATTCATCAGCTTTACTACTCACCATTATAAACACACTCATCTCTTTTCCTCCATGCCCTAGGGTCATTCTGACATGCATAATGGACAATGTTTAACAGTAATACCTATATGTAGCGTACATACCGCAGAAATGGTACTTCACAGAAGACATGACTGTTTGGAAATTGCACCTCCATTATTGCCATTCCTTAATGAGGTTTAGATGGAGTTTATGTGGAGCATTTTATTTAATTCCTAATCTTACAAAATACTCAGGCACACATTTAGCTTGAAACATGTGAGTAGTCCTATTGAAGCCAAGCATATGCTTGAGCATTTTATTAGATCCCCACCTTAATCCTGGCCACACCTGCTTTGTCTGAACTCATTCTTCTTTTTCTGAGAGTGCATCTCCTGAATGTAACATGCAAATGGGGGTTTCCAGAGCATAGCACTTCATGGAAACGTTACATGACTTCCTTTCTCCTGTCATTGGCACTACTGTAGCCCATGTCGTATGTATGTGATGTGCATCTGATAGGATATTTCAACTCAATCAATGCAGGCTTAGAACTATACGGCATAATCATGAATACCATGAGCAGTTGGGGCATTAACTATGCATGGATAACTGAGTTTCAGATAACTGAGGGAATTTTCAGGATAATTAATAGAGACCAAGGGACACAACCTGGTTATGAATAACAGTTCATTGTGGTTTGAATAATCAAGACTGAGCTGTTTACATAACAAAAAAGAAAAAAAAAAGAGAGGTTTTGAGAAATCAAATGAGTGGGTCAACCACAAGACCACAGCAAATGAGTATTCCCTTGATAGTTCAATACAATTTAGATTACATGCAGTAAGTTAAACTTTCACTTGTGGTATTAATGGGGCTCATAATAGCTTCCTGTGGGAGATATGTTACTTCCACTACAGTGGAAAGTTCCTTTGATAATTTATTCATCACTTTGCCTTTTAAGAGATGTAATGCCTTTCTTAATACACTGAGTATGCAAGTCCTCCTGGAAAAGGTCAGGGAGGGGGTTGACCAAGGATAATTTAAACATTAGCAGTTGATTGTGCCAAAACTTAAGGAGGCAATATGAAATGACAGTCTTAAAAGAGCCAGAAGATGATATGAGAAGTGAAAAATCCATCAACTTCATAGAAAATAATTTTTCCAAAATCATATGGCATTTCCTGACAGGAAGAACATACAGTAAGAGGCTCAATGGAGAGAATATTGAATTAAAACAGGTTTTAATGTAATGATAAAGATGTAATGGAGACAAGTTATATTCAAGAACACTATAATTGTCTAAGAAACTTGAAAGATACCATTGGTTTTATATTCAGTGTTAGTGGCAATCATCCTCTTTTTGGCAAACACATGGATTGAAAAATACTGCTTACCATTCTTGGGTATCATTTTGGAAGGGTGATGGTTCAGTTGAGAGGGAGTCAAGTCAGGATTTATAAGATGTATTTACTATGTGCCACTTAATTTCTTTGTACCTAAATTTATCCTGTTGTAAAGTTATTATATATCTTTTTATAAAATGTACCATCATTTAACCTCCCCCTCCCCCCCCCCACCCCCAGAATCCCTAAGGGATATGTATTTAATTGTATGCTAAAAAGTGACTTAAAAAAAAACAGGGAAAAAAAAGGACAGGAGACAGGACCCAAGATAAATAGGGATTTATATGTAAAAAGTAATGCTGCTCAAGAACAGTTTTCAGCACTGAGTGAAATCCCTCTGAGGTATGTCCTGGGTCCAGCACATTCAATATTTTCATTAATGACTTGGATAATGGAGTTAAGAATATGCTTATATTTGACATCAGGCTGGAAAGGCAAACACTTTGGAGGAAAGGATTAAAATTCAAAGTGATCTTGATAAATTAAATAGGGAAATGGTCTGAAATCAACAAGATGAAATTCAATAAAGACAAGTGCAAAACACCACCTCTGTGAAGGAAAAAAAAATCAAATTCTCAACTGCAAATTGAGGAAGAACTGGATAGGTAGCAGTACTGCTGAAATGGATATGGGTGTTATAGTGAATTAGACATTGCAGGTGAGTCACCAATGGGATGCATTTGCTAAAAAACCAAATATCCTGGGGTGTATTAACAAGCGTGTTTGTTATATGTAAAACACAGAAGGCAATTGTTCAGCTCTACTCAGGATTAGTGAGGACTGAATCTAGTTCTAGGCACCACATTAAGAAAAATGAGGGACAAACTGCAGAGAGTCCAGTGCAGAGCAACAAAAATGATAAGATGTAGAAAACCTGAGCTATGAAGAAAGGGCTGAAAAAGGGTATGTTTAGGCTTGGAAAAAGGAGACTGAGTGGGGACCTGATAACAGCTTTCAAATATGTTAGGAATGTTATAAGGAGAAACCAATGGTTGTCTATGTCAATTAAGGATACAACAAGAAGTAAATTGGTTTAATCTGCAGGAAAGGAGATTCCGGTTATATATTAAAGAAAAACTTTCTAACTATAAGGGTAGTTAAATACTGGAATAAGTTGCCAAAGGAGTATGTGGAAATCCCATTATGGGAGGTTTTTAAGAACAATTTGAACCAACACATGTCGGAGATAGTCTAGGTATAGTTGGTCATGCATCAGTGCAGGGGTCTGGACTACACGATCTCCTCAGGTCACTTCCCACCTTACATTTTTAGGGATCTATGAATTTTTCACAAGTGTACAGCAATTTTGTTTGCTTCCATTTTGGGATTTCCACTGTAAGACCTCTAGGTATCTTGACATGGGCCAAATTGACTTTTGGAAATTTAGCCTTCAAACGTGGTTTCTGCATGGATGTTTCATCAGCTGATGCTTCTGGGTGATCTGAAAGGCTAACTCCATGAAAACACATTGTGAATTCCAGACTGGAATACTGCGAAGTCATGGTTAACTATGGTCAAAACAGAGAGAAATGATTGCAAATGTTTAACCAGATGGAGCTGGAAAAAAAGATTTCCTTGATTACTACTGCCACTTCCCATTATAGAAGTTGATGGCCAAACACATGTTGCATTATGATCTTTTAAAACAGAGATGCATTAGCTAATTCAATAGTAGGGGCATGAAACATCACTACAACCTCAAATTCTACCCTCATGCCACTAGCTTCTTATCTGTCCAATTCAGTCAATAGTGGAACAGTACATAACCTCTTAAACCGCAAGCAGCCCAGCTGCAGAAAGCTCCCCTATAAGTCTAATTACTTCAATTACATTTATATTTAATTCCCTAATGTGATAAGACAAACCAAACAAGCCTTTAAAGCTGATGGCTTCCTTCAGAACTCTAGAAAGCAGAGTAAAAATTATAGCTATTTCCAAGTTTGCAACATACATATCACAAAAAGATGAAAAGACGATATCCTTAACTTGTGATCAATAGCACAAAGTTTATGCTATCATCCCAATGAAGGCAGTGAGACTATTTGTGGTACAAGGCACCCCAATCTGAATAAGAAAAAAGCGTATGTATTATACAACATGCAAATGCACACATTCTCTCTTGGCCATCCCTACCTACATACAAATTACAAGCAATGCTCTGGTTTTGAAAGTTATTTGCAGCTTCGTTCTTATTTTGTAATAAAATACATGGGTCTGATTTTCCTGTCTCTTACCTGAGTTCTAGTGCAGTAAAACTCCATTAACCTCCATGGATTTACTCTTAATTCACAGTAGGGAACATGAGACAAGAATTAAGTTCAATAGGTTTATCCAAAGTTTCTTTCATGCATTCTCTCATTGTATGCTAACCTGCAGAGATACTCTCATTTCATGGCTTTTAAAAAGACAAAAATCTTTCATTATTTATTCATCTAACTATACTAGTGCTGAATTGCAAATAAAATTAATAATGGATCTACAAGGAACCTCTTTTAGAACTTATCTATAAGTGTGCCAGTTTAACAAACTCACTTGGCGATACAAGATATTATTTTGTCATCCCATAATTTATATAATGGTATAAGTGCAAGACACTTGAATCTTTCTTCCCTGCAGATAGTGCTGTAAAATCTTGCTTTTTAGAGTTCTGGAATAGTTGCCTGCATATGTCAGGCTTCATGAACATATCTATTCCTCACTCCAAGAAGAAAATAATATGTGACAGAGGTTAACTTGTAATAGGCATTGTGATAGTTATCTGATTAAATGTCCATGTGGTTTGACATAAAGGATAGATTTTCACTTCTCTAAAAATGACAAATTCAGAATATACCAGTGTAGAAAAGGAGGATTTAAAAAAAAAAAAAGATTCTGCTGCAAAAGCTTTACAGAAATAGGTTTTTTTCCTAACATCTTTGAAATTCATGGGCATTGAGGGATGCAACCTAGTTCTATTAAAGACTATGGGAGTTTGCTGTGATCAGGAGTTGGTTCTGAGTGCATAACTTGATCCAGCAGGGATGGAGATACATACTGTTTTTCAAGACATGAGGTATTTTGAATATACACTTCATGAACTTTAATGTACAATTGTTTAAACGGAGAACTTGATTTAGTCCCTTACCTGTGCCTTAAAGTATCTGTAAACTTAAACTGTTCTTTTTTATAAGCCAGTTGATAATGTATCAGTTTTGTTCCACTGATTGTATTAATACTGCACAGATCATAGGGTATGTTTACACTAGCAATTTAGGTCAATTTAAGGACCGTTAAGTCAACCTAAAGTACACCGTGTCCACATTGGGCTTTCATTAAGTTGACTTAAGAACTTCCTTAAATTGACTTAATGAAAGCTTAAGTCAACTTAACACCAGCTCTTTAGGTCAACTTAAGGACAGTGTGGACGATTATGTCTAATGTTAAGTCGACTTAATAAGGTCAACTTTAAGGCAACCTTATTAAGTTGACTTAACAAAATCAACTTAACTTTTCTAGTGTAGACATACCTATGGTGTTTTTGATAATCTGCTATCAATGCTATTTGTGTAATAGGAATGATGGCTTTTGACTCATTCTCATACATGTCAGAGAAAGACAAGTTAGGAAACTATGTGGGAAGAACTACCAAACATTTTTTACTGTAGGAATTTAATTGAATTTACCATTGCAGCACTGCAGAATTTAGGGGCTCAGCTACAAAATTTTGGTGCCTTCTGCTAGAGCACTGCATGTATGTTTTGGATAATTAATGACCTATAATTTTCCTGCATTAGCTTTAAAATTCAAATGCCTTACTACAATATATGGATAACCAAATATATTCCTACAAACATAATTGGACTGCTGCATTCAAGAGGAAGTCACGATGAAGGCAACTGTGAGATTAAGGAAGTTAATCAGCTGAGTTTACAAGTGGAAGAAGTCAGATACACAACCTACTTTGTAGATACTCTACAAGGAGGAATGTGAAATGGGAGGAAGATGGTATGTCAGCAACACAACTGTTAGCTCTTCCTTTCCCTGCACCTGTGGGTGCACTGGTGCATCCTGATCTTGGAGACTTCTACACAAGTCCTCATCTTGACTTCCTGAGAATTCAGCTTGCATCTCCCTGACAAAGCCAGGAAGGGGGGAAATGCCCTGTGTGAAAAGTGTCTGTTGTGGAGTTCCTCAGGAAGCAGAGTGTTTAAATGGATCAGGAGTCCCCAAGGGGAACAGTGTCATCTATCTCTTGAGCACACATGATATCCCAGGACTTGGGCTGCCTGTCTGGAACCCAGCACTAAAATGTTATGGAAAGATTGACATCCCTCTTGTCACCATCTCCATGCTCCTCATCCATTTGGGCACTAAAGATACTGTCAGGTATGACCCTGATCAGATATATAATGACCATAGGGCTCAGGGAGGAAGGGTCAAGGGTTCAGGATCACAAGTTAATTCATCCTACTGACTGAAGGTCAGGACCCACACAAGGGCATCAGCCTCTTGGAGATGAATGTATGACTGCACAGATTGCGTTTACAGGAGGACTGAAGCTTGCTCTATGATGGGCTGCTTTTCCAGGAAGGAGGACTGCTGGGGAAAAATGGAGTCCAGCTGATCAAGAAGGGGAAGAGCATCTTTACATACTGACTCACCAACCTAGCAAATAGGGCTTTAAATTAGGATCAAAGAGGGTAGGTGACAAATGCTCATATGAAAATATAAAAAAAGGCAACCTTAACAGAGAGCTTGATGTTTGCTGTGAGGAAGAAGCCACAGGATAGGTAACAGTGGGGGAATCTGCTCAACATCTTAGATGCCTACATAGAAATGCACGACTATGGGCAATAAAAAAGGGAAGAAATGGAAGTATTAGTTTACAAGCTGAATTATGGCCATTGGTTTCAGAGACTTTAAGAGCTAAGTCTCATGCTGGTATTGGTATACAGGGGTATAGCTTGTTCAGGAAGGACAGGCTAGGGGGAAAAAAAGGAAGATGTGTAGCATTATACATCAAGAATGTATACACTTTTTCTGAGGTCCAGAAGGAAGTAGGAGGCAGACCATTTGAAACTTTGTGGAAAAAGATAAGTGGGAAAACACACACATCCCAGGGCAATTTCATAGTAAAGGTCTAGTATAAACTAAATCAGAAGCAAAAGGAGGAGGAGGAGGACAAGAAAGCAGTATTTCTAGAATTGAAATATCTTAAAAAACACAAGACCTAGTAGTAGAGGGGGACTTTAACTACCCAGATCTTTGGATGAAAAAGTAATATGTCCCAGCACAGATACATCCAATAAATTCTTGAAATGTACTGGAAACATTTTTGTTTGTTTGTTTCAGAAGGTGGAGGAAGTAACCAGGGGCACAGCTATTTTAGATTTGATAATGATGAAAAGGGAGGAATTGGTTGCCATATGAAGTCTGAAGGCAACCTGGGTCAAAGTGATCGTGTAATGATAGATTTCATTATTCTAAGGAAGGACAGGAGTGAGAGTAGCACAATATGGATAATGAACTCCAAAGAACAAAATGTAATAAATTCTGAGAACTGGTTGGTAAGTTCCCATGAGAAGAAAATGTAAAGGAAACAGGAGTTCACGGGAGCTAGCAATTTCTCTAAGAAATATAGAGAAACGTTTTAAGGGTCATTTCCAATGCTTATATGCTGACTGGCTCATTTTTGGCCTGGCCTGGGTGCCTGTGTGTTTATAGGTTTCTATATGAAATAAAGGTAATCTTTTGGCCTCAAGATAGATATTAAATTTAACAAAATTACTGACAAGATACAACTGGGGAAAAACAGGAAAGAGCCCCATGCAGAGAGATAAGTCATAAGGACACGTTTAGATATGCATGGTCAATCCATAATCAGAAGTATAGGTGAGAGTCCAGAAGATTGGTGAAGGGCAAACTTAGTAACTCACTTAAAAAATAAAGTTTACATATAGTCACTGCTATAATAAAATGCATACAAAATTACCTAATTTTAAAAAAAAGCATGTTTATAGTTTTCCTTAATATATATGAAATAATTCAAATAAACTATATGCACTCTGCAGGGGTCTAACTTTAAGGCAGAAGTTTAGTCTTTTCAACTATCCTTCACAGATTTGCACCTCCAGCACGAAAACTGGGAAATTAACACTTCATTGGACTAATGGACTGAAGCCTTCAGTAAGGCTGATAAGAAGTTCATAAGGATCCACATACTAATTTATTTCAATGCCATTTCAAGCATTACATTTTGTTTATATTCAATACAAATTCATTTACAAGGTTCCTGGCCACACCCCTGAGCATGCAGCAGATGTCTGAAGCCCCTCTTCCACAATGACTCACATAAATGGCCTAATGATTCACATAAAAAGACACAAGGCTTCGGTTTTTCTGTGCTGTTGTTTTTACCAAGTTATGGGAAACGTGTAGGATAAAGGACCTAAAAGCTGCTCCTTCTAACTCACAAATCAATGGTCTAGTGGAAAGGTTTACTGGGACCTTGAAATCTATGCTGAAAATGGATTTGGACAGGCACCAGAATGATTAAGACAGTATGCTGCCATAGCTTATATTCATACAGGACTGAACCCCAAGAAGCTACTGGGTTTGCTTCCTTTGAACTGCTCTATGGAAGGCAGGTTAGGGACCCTCTAGATCTGATTCATGATTCTTGGAAAGGTAATGCTGAGGATGGAATGTGTCTCAGTTTAAGGAAAATTTGCAAAATATGATGGATTTGGTTCAGCAAAAACTGAAGAAAAAGGCAGGAAGCTCAGAAGGCATGGCCTGATAAAGGAAGGAGCAAATGCTGAAGAAAGAGTATTTGAAATAGGAGATATGGTGCTTGCACTAAATCCTGTGAGCAAGAATAAAATGCAAGATCTTTGGAATGAACCCTTCAAAGTTGTGGAAAAAGTTAATGAGGTTACCTGGGATGTCAGACAATCCTATAGCAAAGGAGTTGTACATGCATCTCAACAGAATGAAGATTTACCGTGAGATGGAGACAGTCTCTTCATCAGCACAACATACTCACATTTGTCTGTTCCTTTAATTAATATGGTTACAGAAGGAGAAAAAAAAGAACTTGACAGCATTGAAATGGGGGAGAGTTTAATGCCAACTCAAAAGAAGAAAACGTTAGCTCTACTGAAGCATCATAGACAGACATTCTCAAACCAGCAAGAGTTAACCAATAAAGTAACACACTCCATTCAAATTAAACACCCTGTACCCAGTTCCTAGCAGAGCTTACAGAGCCCAGGGAGAAATGCTGAATTCAGGAGGAAATAGAAAGCATTTTAGCAATGGGAATAATTGCCAAGTCAAAAAGCCCCAGAATATCAATTATTGTGATGGTGCCCAAAAAGAAGAAAACCATGACACTTTGGCTATGTCTACACTTACTAAAATTAGTTGGAATTTGTTAGTTCGAACTAATTAATTTGAACTAATTTTAGTTAGTTCGAATTAGCTTAATTCTAACTAGCATGGCCACACTGGACTGTTAGTTCGAGCTAAGCAAGCACTTGCTTAGTTCGAATTAGTGATCCCCATTCATTTTAATGGCCAGTTAATTCGAACTAACATGGCCACATTGGTTAATTCAAACTAGTTAGTTCGAATTAACCCCTTAGTTCGAATAGGGTATTCGAACTTATTAGTTCGAATTAAGGAAGCCTTTAATTCGAACTAACTAAAGCCTAGTGTCGCCATGGCTTTAGTTAGTTCGAATTAAGCCTCCTTAATTCGAACTAACTTGCCAGTGTAGACATAGCCTTTGTGTGGATTACAGGAAGCTAGCTACTAACACATAAACTGATATTTACCCACAGCTGGAAAAGACGGATCTTCTGGATACACTGTGAGGAGCAAAATTTATAAGCATACTGGATCTAACTCAGGATCATGGCAAATTCCCTTAGATGCTGATGCCCAAGAAAAATCCACTTTCTTAGTGGAATTTGTTCTGTAGGAGTTTCAAATATCATCACTGAATTGCAGAATTCTGGAGCTGTGTAGATGGGTGTTTGCACGTGACCCACTGGACGGACACATCCTGGTGATGTTCTGGGGAATTGCTCAAGTAGTCACGCCATCCAGTGGCCTGTGCACTGTTTCTCAGTCTTTAGTCCCAGACTGTAGTCCTCTGGCTGAGACCTTTTCAGTTCCCCCCTTCTTGGGTATGGTCCAGGCCACTTTGCCTCAGTGGCCACCACTAGTTCATTCACCACCCACTGGCGGTCTAGAAGAGAAGGCAGCGAACTGGGCCTGCCCACTTCACCAAGCCCCGGCCCAGGGACACTATGTGCCATGACTGGGCACTGCCTCTACCCCCAACTCAGTTCCACACACAGTGTATCAGGTCCCCTGGGCCATGTCCATGCCTCCCCCAGGTATCTTTCATCCTTATATCAGGGTCTAAGCTTCAGGCAAGCCCTGGTAGTCCACAGTGAGCTGTCCTTGGTCCTGGTCCGGCTCCTGCAGCCAAGTCAAGCAGACAGCCTCTCCCCCCCTCCCCCCACTGGCCAGGGGAAGATGACCAAGAGCTGGGGCTGCAGCCTGCTTGTATACAGAACTCCTTGGTCCTGACTGGCTCAGCAGCCTCCTCCTCCCATTGGCCACTCCACTCCCTGCAGGGCTTTTAACCCCTTCTGTTCCTGAGCAGGGAAATCACTGCTACAAGCTACATTTATGAGGCTCTTAAATGAAGTCCTACAGGGATTGACATCTTTTTAAGGAGCTTACACAGATGATCTGGCCATCTTCAGCAGTTCTTGGCAAGATCTCATAAATCACATAGGAACTGTGTTATATATGCTGAAGGAGACTAACTTAATTGTTAGAGTTTCTAAGTGCAAAATGGGAGCGATGGAAGTAACCTACCTGAGATATAGGACAAGCAATGGGTTAATTCGCCCTGAACCCTTGAAAATGGAGGCCATTAAGAGCTGGCCTGCCTCTCAAACAAAGAAGTAGGTCAAATCCTTTATTAGTCTGGCCAGCTACTACTGCAGGTTTGTAAAGGGGTTTAGTGACAATGTTGAACCCATCACAGACCTTATGAAAAGGTGCAGGACATGGAGAAAGAACTGGACCTGGAGGGTGAGCTGGACACCTGGGGTCTTTCCCTGATGCTGGGAGGAGAGTGGGGTGTGGTGGGGCCTTGTCACTGTGCCTCAGTGGGTCATAAATGAGAATGTGAAGTTCAGGACAAACTGCTGAGAAATAGGGCAGACTCACTCCCAAATTAGTGGATATTCTCTCAGACTATACCAAGCTAGTAAAAAATATGAACTTCAATCTCACCACGCTAGTTAACAAGGAGTCCACAATGTGGACACCAGACCAGGTGATATGGAAGAGGCCTATAAACAGGCTTCCAGAACATACAAAGCTTTATCTAAGGAACCTTTCTTTCCAGTGCGGATTTTTGAAAAGCCATTTCTACTGTGTACAGATGCTTCCAATATTGGATTGAGGATACTGCTAATACAAAAAGGGGAGGGTGGTAGAGACATCTGATTGCCTGCTTAAGGAAGAAACTGGCACCTATTGAACAAAATTACACTATTATTGAAAAGTAATGTTACGCAATTGCATGGGCTGTCAAGCAACATACAGGGGGGGTTTTGTGCAAGAGAAGGTACACTGTACTGAGTGATCATGCCTCTTCGATATGGCTGCATAAAGCCAAGAGAACCAATTCCAGGTTGGAGTTTAGCCATACAAGAATATGACACGAACAAAATTCATATTAAAAGGGAGCAAAACATAATGGCAGATGCATTATCAAGAATGGGAACTTCCTAGGATGTGTTCAGCAGTGTCCAGGACACCCCTTCCTGCATCAGTGTTACATTGGGGATGTGATGCTGCATGATTATATGACCATTTCTATAACTGATATCAGTACAATTGCAACACATATTGTATAAAGTATGTCATGTAAAGTGTCAATGGAAAAGTTATGATTTACTAAGTATGAGTATCCTGGTTAAATGCATGCATCATCTTTTTATTTAAAGTTAAGAACTTTGGTTATCTATCTGATCCAAAATGCGTTTGTTCCTGGGTGACATCTCCCAGATAATATTTGCAACAAGGCTAGACAGCTGTGTCTTGCTGGCCAATTAAGACACTTCATTGAAAAAATGAGGCCATAGAAGAAACTCATCTCTTCCAGATAGCTCTTCCTGTTGATCCCTCAGCAAAAAATATGGGCAATGCTAGCCTCTATGAGTCATCAAAGCATGTAAAGACATGAGATATGATCAGGTGACCCTGGATTCCATCTTGGGCCAGTAAATTACCACAGACTAACTGTGAGCTCTGTTTGAGACAGAGAAATTCCATGGCCAGATCCTAAAACATCCCCATTTTGCCTCTGTCCTGCCCCAGGCCTGTGGATTTAAAACTAAAAGGAACATTTTGAGCTATGGACTGAGGGCCTTCCAATCTTCTGGCAGTTATTAGAGAAGGGACTTTACAAGATAGTGGTTTATTCCATCACTGCTACAATCCCGAGATAAGGACTTAATAAGTATTTGTATGTATATTAACTGTTAACTTTCTTCCTCTATTACTAAACCTTTAATTTTTAAGTTACTAAAGGATTGGTATCAACATGATTATTGGGCAAGATCTGATTACATATTGACCTGGCTAAGTGGCTGATCTCATGGGATTAGAATGATCCTCTATCTAATTAAAATGGTTTTCATTAACCACTCATCTTCAGATCTAGTACCTGGGTAATGAGATAAGTGATGAAATGCCTCAGGTGACTGCATTTTGGATTCCTTGTTAACTAGTGTAGTGAGATTGAAGTTCATATTTGTTACTAGCTTCGTATAGTCAAATGATAGAATAACCCCTAGTTTGGGAGTGAGTCTGCCCTACTTCTCAGCAGTTTGTCCTGAATTTCACATTCTCATTTATGACCTACTGAGGTACAGTGACAAGGCCCTATAAAAGGTTTAAGCTAGACAGATATAGCAAAACAGGCTTGTACTGGGTGCATATGAAGAAATAATGCTTGGAGCCCAATTCTGGCTTCCATCACTGATTTACACCACTATTCAGGTTTATACCACCATAAGAAAGATCAGAATCAGGGCCCAATTATGGTTTTAAGTATTAAGAAGGCCTCCACTGGAATACTAAAGGCCTCCATTGGAATATCATATCTGGTTTTGTGCACCACACTTCAGGAAAAATGTGGTCATGCTACAGAAAGTCCAGAAGAGAGCAAAGGTTGGAGAAACACCTGTCTGGGATGGGTCTAGGTATTTCTTAGTCCTGTCTTAGTGCAGAGGACTGGACTACATGATCTACTGAAGTCCCTTTCAATTTAAGCGGATTGAATGCATTTATAAACTCAGAGTTAAGGCCAGAAGGGACCTGTTACCTGTTACCATCACTCAACATCCACATACCATATCTGATGTTAGCCAAAATATTATAGCCCTCAGGAAACTAAAACTGTGTGCGCCAAAGACAGAACAGGAAGGACTGAGGTTCATCAATGCTAGAGATCCCTGCAACGGCAGTCAATTAGTTAAGGGAGATATACCACTTCTTACATCATCTTTTAAGTACTTTGTAGATCTTAACCAATTACTTCAGTGCTTACTGCTGTGGAGCCCCAATTCATTCCAATTCTCATTTTGAAGCTTATCATCACTCTTTATCATCATTGGGTAAGTCAGTTCTGCATGCAAATAGCAAGGTAAGTTTCTCTAATGACTGTCAGATTCCAGCATGTCATTCACTGACTGCCTGGGGCAGGATCAGATGTGGACTTCCTACTAGAGCTCCTAGAAGCGTTGTGCTCGAGTCAAGCACAATGTCTCCAGAGCAGAAGGGAAGCATGGTGATTATGACTGTCCCACAGCATCCAGCCTTCCCATATCCTATGGTCTAGCTCTGTTTGCTTGTATGGAGGCGGGAAAGCATTTTAGGAGCCTGGAACCACTACAGGCCAAAGATCTGCACAGTTTTTGTGCTCCCTGATGCACAGGCTAGGATTTTCCTGTCCCTGCCTCAGGCTGCAAAGAATTTAGGAGAGAAAAAAAAAAAAAAAGCTAGCTGTGGTTATTTCCTCTTCTTGCCTATATCTGTGCAAGACTGGGCATATGACACACACACACACACACACACACACACACACACACACACACACACA
>ML685795.1:8085816-8105775 GCA_007922175.1 Pelusios castaneus
ACACACACACACACACACACACACACACACACACACACACACACACACTTCCGTATTTAAGAATGACTTGCATAATGAGACTAAATCATTCACAGTATTAAATATTTTACCAGATGACATACCATTTGTGAGACCATCAAATTTAATTATATTTTTATTTGGCTCTCCAATAGTTACGCTGCTGCTGTTTCATCGGCAATAGGTGATTGCTCATGTTTATCTTATTCTGCTAAATGAAGATACATCCATAAGTATTCACCAGGCCAGTAGCCAAAACCCCAGGACTCAGAATGTGGCAAATACTGCTCCACAGACCATTTGACTGCATGTTTACAATGCTAGAACTTTTGTGAGACTGCTCTTGCAGCTGCTGCTGTGGTATCGTGAAGAACATACAGGTGTTTCACACAGGGACAAAAACGCAGGCTGCAGTTAGTGCCATATGCACATTCCATGTGTCAGGGCCAGTCCAGATGGCAGTAGCAAAATGGACTAAGTGCCCTACAGCAGTTTACAGACTTGATTTAGTTTTCTTTTGTACATTCTAGTAAATGCTGGAAACTATTCTTGATTAAAGTAGTATTGCCCTAATGAAATTCTCGCTTAGTTGAGTAATACACAGGGTGAACTGGATTTAATTCACTAAATTTAATCATGATTTAAATCAGCAAGCAGGAAATCTTGATTTAAAAAAGTGACAACATGATTTTTATCTTGTTTTGCACTCTTTATTTGTATTTTCCTAAGGAAAAGTTGATTTCCATTTCTGAGTGTAATTTGTTTTGGGTTTTTTTCCCCCCAGCCAGGATACACTTGTTCAGATTCTTAACATTTACATTTTTTTAATGTTTAGAAAGGTCCTTAACCATTTTCTATTTACTTAAGGAGACCAGATGTCCTGATTTTATAGGGACAGTACTGATATTCGGGACTTTGTCTTATATGGACACAAATTACCCCCCCCCCCACTCACCATTCCAATTCCTCACACTTGCTATTTGGTCACCCTCTTAAATGATTAATTTTTTACTTGTTTATGTCAATCTGTATTTGGATGGAGATTGGAGTTAAAATTAACAAAACCAATGTTGTAAAAAAATTTTAGTTAAATAAAACTATCACAAGTATGTGGATGCCTAAGGAAAAAAGTGAGTTTATCAAAACATATTTTACATTTAAAAACTCTGTAGGAGTGATCATTACAATTAACATTTCTGCTAACTTGGTCAGTGTCATTGCCACCAAGTACTTAGCCTCCAACTACTTTAGTCCATTTCCTTTTCACTTCACCTAACCAATATCATCCTTTAAAAAAAAAAAAAAAATAGTATTCCTTTGCTCAGTTCAAATCCACTTCTCAAGTGGTCTTTACTAAATTGCACCCCTTGTTCTCCATGTTGTTCCAAAGAGCTTTACGTTGCCCACAGATTTCTGGCAGCTGCCCACAAAACTTAAATTCCCGTCTCAGCAATATCACCATAGCTTTTTCTCTCCCAAACTCAATCATTTCCACTCTCCATTTTTTTTGAAACTCTTGGGGGGGGGGGGGGAACAAACAAACACACTTCTCTCACATATTACTTACCCCCAAACAACCACATTGCTTTCACACTGCCTTCCATTTCCATTCTCCATTGTTTAGTTCAGTACAAAATTTCCCTTATGATCATCATTAAATTCTACATCTTTAAGCTTCTTTCATTGGACTGCATCTCTCATTTCTTATCTACAGACATTGCAGTATGCATAGATTACACAGTTTACTTGCATTTTGAAATATATTCATCTATGACATGTGATGCATTATGTGGCAGGTTTGAATGGAAGCTGTATTAAATAATTTTTGTGTTTTAAGCAGTACTTTACTATATTTTTTCATTCCCTTTCTTTTCACACTCCCACACCCATCCTCAGGTGAACCACTTCAAAGATAATGAGTGTATCTTCTAATGGTCTATTATATTGCTTATTGATGAACGCTCTTTTGTTCCTACCACCACTGACTTTTACATTGTGGTTCAAAAAATGAATCCTTACAATATAGTTGTATCTGAAAAGTTATGATAAAAGTAGGAACAAGTGTATTGTATTTCAAAAATTTTCATATCCAACACTCTCACTTTATAAATAAAAAGATACATCTTGCTGCTAGCCCTGTAAATGCAATCTTGAATCTGCAAGTCAAGTTGGCTTCTTCCCTTTTTAAATATCACCAGCAATCTTAAGAGTGCTTTGGGCCAGATGATACCATCAATTTGACCTGGACAACCCCATTGTTATTGCAGATGTCCTGGTCATAATAATGCAATCCCCTCAAACAGGTTTTCAAAGGTGAAAATGGTTGAAATTCTGTTGACAACAGAAAAGGTGGAATGAATTCCAGTGCACATTCTAATAGTGATGCAGAGTCTCCAGAGTCAAACCCAAGGAACGAGCAGTAAAGCTTTATCTTTGTCATCACATAAGCAGATCCATAGGGGTGAAATGACGGCACAGATCTACTGAATAAACATTGCCATTTCCCAGTCTCTTTTCAGTCCACAGCCATACCTGAAAGCACCATTTCTATTATAAAATGTTGTCATACTACCAAAGTGATGCATTTCACTATTCTTCAGGCTCTTTAATTAACCAGTGGGTATGGTGCATTTTCTCGTTTACATTAGTGTGTTGCAATATAAAAAGCAAACTCTGGTGTTCAACCAATTATTGGTGTCCCAGGCTGTAAGCTCTCGTTTGATATGAGAAGCTGTCCTCTTTGTTTTTCTTAAGCTATGTCTACATTTATGTGCTACAGTGGAACAGTTGCAGCACTGCAGCTGTGTCCTGTAGTGCTTTAGCATAGACATTACAGTGATGGGAAGGGTTCTCCTGTCTCTGTAACTAATCCATCTCTGAGAGATGGCAGCTAGGATGATGGAAGAATTTTTGTGTTGACCTAGTACGATCTAACTCCTGATGTAGACAATCTTAACTATGCCTCTCTTGGATGTGACTTATGGTTTAGAAGTAGCTGCTTTCAATGAAACAGATCTAGGATGACTGGAGGCAGTAGAGATGAAAGTTCTTCAAAAAGACAGTAGGTGTTAAGTGGAATGAATTTAAGACAAAAAGAATTTAGGGGAGTAGGATGACAAATCAGAGTATGAGATTAGTTATAATAAAAAAATACCGTAGATTACAAAGGTGGGGACAGTGCAGAAGACAAACCTTTGTGATCCTTTCCAGGTTTAGGGGACCATTTATGATACTATTTCATATTAATATTTCTTAATTGCAATAATCCATAGAGGCGATACCATGTTTGGTACCAATAGAAAGGTTGTAACTTGCTAGGAACAATTATATTGTTTATGTATAGATATCATATCTGTATTAGAAGTTATGAATGTGTTTGTTATAACTGTATTCCAAATTATGTGATTGTGGGAAGCACTCCAGACAGCACGGCTGCAGTCATTGTCTCCTTAATGGCCCATTAAGGGAACCACAGATACAATGGGCCTAGGGAGAAACCTGCTCAGTGAGTCACCTAGACTGACCATTTGACTCAACTCAATTTTGATTGGTAAAAATTCCACACAGCATGGGGAAGGCCAGAGGTGATAAAGACAGCTACATCCAAATCTATTTTTGTCTTCGGTCTCCAGCCAACACCCATCTCTGCATCTATTTATCTGCAAATAGACAAAGGACTGAGGTGTCTACTGGAGGAACTGAACAAGCCCGTAAACCCCAAATTCTTCCAAGGACTTGCTTTACATGGACTCTTAATCATTTGCATGTGTGTGATTCACTTTGGCCTTTTAACATCTCTCATATTTTGTTTCTTTTCTTTTTATATTAAACTTTTAGTTACTAAAGGATTGGCTGGGAGCTTGATAATTTGGGTGAGATCCAAACATATGTTATTCTGTGTAATGTAGCCGACCCTTTGGGGTCACAAGAAACTTTCTCTTTAAGAGACCCAGTGGCTAGCTGGAAGCCAGGGACTGATATGCAGTAAAGTGGGCTGAGTATATGTTATGGTGGCTTCTTGATATCCAGTGTGGGGGAAGCATTGATTGTGACTGGTTGGGGAGTTTATTGCCAAGTAACCCACCAGTGCTGGGAGAATCTGGTCTCTCTTTTGCAGCTTGACCTGACCTTTGCATAATCAGATCGTTATCCCAGGAGGCCCAGGTTACAATAGCATTGTCAAAGAAAATAATATAGACACAAGCAAAGTCCGTCTGACCAAGAGGCTGACCACTGACTAGACAGAGGGACAATGTATGCAGGGAAATACTTGAGAAACAAGCCAGGATCAGGAATAAATTACAACACTGTTGCTCTTTCTTTGTAAACATGCTCTGGGATAAAAAGGAGGAGATCAAAGTACTGTGGAGCAGCTGATCCAGTGTCTACTGAAGTTATCAGAAAGGCTATTCCTGACTTCACTGGGCACAATTCTTTCCCAGATGCAATGCAGCTTTTCTTCCAGAAGTTCCTTTTATCCCTGGCTCTTAAAACTAAAACCATGGAATCTCAAACTATGGAAATTAAAACTATGGAAACTAAAACCATGGCAGCTCCTAAAACTATGGAAGCTCAAAGCCTTTTTCACCGAATGTAATGTCAGATAATTACCTGCTGGGATTCTAGATTGGTAGCTAGCAAAACCACCAGTGTTCTAAAAATTAGATTGAGCTAGTTCCTCTGGTTATAAGTCATAACCCCATGCCATATTAATGACAAAAGATTAATTCTTAAGTTATACACCAAAGATTTCATAATTTCATTGTTCGATTGCTTTTACTAGTGGATACTGCATATACATTATTCAAATAGGAGTCATACTTGGTTGTCTTTAATTTAATGCTGTGACAAGTTTAGGTACTCTTCTGTTTCCTTTCACTGACAATTTGGAATTTATGCAGAGAAATATATAGCACAACTGTACCAAAAAACAAAGACAAAAAGCTACAGGAGAGATAAACAGATTAAAATGAGATCAGAGCATTGCTATTTTCTGGAAGGAATTAACTGCCTTTTTCTAAACAGTTCTTTTAACTATGATAAGTCTGACTCTCTTCCTTAATCCCTTGATAGACTGCCCTAAAAATGCTACTCAACCATAGACGCTTTAAGCAATGTGTATTTCAGCATACTAAATCATTTATCAAAGCAGACTGTGATTGTCAAGCATGCTCAGTATTGAATCAAAGGTCCCACACTTTGCTAGCAGACCTATAACTCCTTAGGCATTAAGCGTGACTGCAACACCTGCTTTTCTCTTTATAATTATTCTGTCCTTAATGAAAAAGAATGACATTCATGTACATGTCTCTTGTAAGTATAAAAGAATTCCATAATGTCTGAAATTTAAGAATGGCAACACTTCCTACTGCTTGCCATACATTCTCTTTAAAATAGGTTGGAAAGGGAAGAATTTGACTATCCAATGGTATGACTAAATCAACTGCAATATATATTTTTAGACAGCAGAATTTGGAACTACTTAATTACATCACACTCCCTTCACATCAATGTATGCAAAAAAGGCTACGTTTCCGTGAATAAAGGCACTTGCATTTTTACCTCTGCTGCAACATCTTTGAAATTAAGCGGGCTTGCTACTTTTGAAAGAAAAACAGTGCTCCCAATAAAGACATTATTCAACTAAACTCTGACTAGCAAGCAGACTGGAAGACACTCTGCTGGAGCTTGGATTTCACCCCTGAAGTTAGGTGGAGTTTTTTCTGTCTTTAGTTGGGCTAGAAAGACACCCTAGAATTATTTTATTTTAAATTATTTACTCTGTAATACTCATTCAGTTCTATTGCAGTCAGCAGTAAAAAATCATATTTGCCAACAATCATTAAAAACTTTGTTCTTCTATAGTGAAGTCAATCTCAAAGTTTGTATTTTAAAGATGTTTATCATTATCCTTATTTTACAGGGATAAATTTTACACTGGAAATTAAGAAACAAGTGGTGAAGCGATTTGCCCAACATCACACATCAATTGAGTGCAGTGTTCAGAACTAGGGTTTGTGACTATATGAACTGGGTCATGACATCTCCATACATGGATAGTGCTAATAGTAGTTTTCCTAATACTTGGCGTAGGAAATGGGTTATCCGTATGTGATGGCAAATGCCAATTTAAGAACAACCCCACCCCCATCCCCAAACCGAAACAAACAAAAAAAAGCCACCCACTCACTTCTCTAGCCATAGGCTACAGTGTAGAAAAAGGTAATAGTATGTGAAGTTATTGCTACTGGGAACTTCATGTATGAATTTAGTTCTGGGTCTTATGAAGGATATTTGTGTTTTGAAACTGAATTTTATCCTAAATCAAATCCAAAGTTTGCATGCTTTCATTCAAAGAAATACTGCTAGAGGTATAGAGAAAGCTTAGTTAACTAAGAAATTAAAAAGCCAGCAAGGTCTAGAAAACTTTTCAAAGCATTGGATTTAGGATACTGTACTGACATTCAGCAATTCTCTTCCTTTTCAATTTATTTTAAGAGATATTAGCTTAAAAGAAGGATTTTAATTTTTTTTAATTAATCAGATCTTTGTCCATATTGCCTACAAGAAATCAAAATTCCCTAACTGAGACATTTGATCATATTTATGTATTCCAATAGCTACATATTCAAGTCAGAATGGAATAAGTGGCAGGAGCAGATAAAGATTTAAGGCATGAAGATCATGTGCTTTATTTTCTGAAACAGAAATCTCACTCTTAAAGCAATGTCTGAGGGAATGGAAATAAGAGAAACACATATAGTAAGTAGAATTTTTCCAAAGTGAACGTATTTTAGTTTTTGTGAGGCTGATGTGGTTATCTTAGATCAGTGTAAAACAGTGGCAGATAAGGCCAATTAAGTTGGACCAGCAAGAAGGCTATCTAAAGCAAGGTAAGAACGAGGCCCTTAGTTTGGCAGTGACTTTTAGAGCACCACACTGTTCAAAGGCTGCCATCTGCTTACTGTTAGTTTGTTACATAAAGTTACTTTGGGGAGCAATTGTTTAATGACTTGTCAGCTCCAATGTAGGAGAGCTCATCATCTATATTTCACTCTCTTTCACTAACCCTCACTCATTATTATACCCTAAGAAACAAGAGCTAGCAGTGTTCAGAAATTGCCATATCAATTTAGAGGACAAGTTAACCTGAACCCTACCTAGGCTCCACCCTGTATTTTAACAAAATCCAGAAACAGAAGTGTCTACTTGACAGTGAGAATTTTTTTTGCCAGAGCTGGTGGAGAATCAGGCAGGTTTTAAAACATGCATGTAATAAAAGATGTCCATTTTTAGAAATGCAAAAACTAGGGTTGGTGTGTGCAAGTTATACTGTATTTTCACATCCAAAGCAGGAACTTGTATACCAACAGCTAACTATTAAATTGCACAGTCATTCTAGGCTGGGATAAAGAGAGCAGGGACACAATTTCATGGGCTGCTTTTAAAAATTTGGCCTAAATCTTTGTGATTGAATTACCTTCCTCTCCTCATTTGTACTAAAGATATGATAGGCAGGACACATGAGCCAGTCATAACTAGACACTCTTTTCCTTCTGTCTTAGTTCACTACTAAATAAAGAATGAAAACAACATTGTTGAAATGCTTTCTCCTCCTTTGAAGTATCCTTAATGTTGTAACTAGTACCAGTATAATGGCATTGGAGCTTTCAAAGTCTTGTAATTATATATCAGATAAAATGAAAGGATATTTTTTAGCCAGTTATCAGTATGTTCAATGTTTCATATACTCCATCACGTGCAGGAGAATCACTACTAGCACAAATTGTTCTCTTACAAGGAGAGGCTGTTACACACACACACATAAAAACACATTTGAAAATTTTGTTGCTAAATTAAGATAAATGTTAATAGAAATTTGAGAAATCCAATACTTACTGTTAACTTTGACAATTAAGAAAGGTTGCCACGTCTATAGGAAATTAAATAGATGTAACTAATGACGACACACAGGTGAATAAAAAGGGTAGGAGATTATATATTTGAGATCCTGAAAATTGGAATATCAATGAAATGCTGGATTTTTATAAAATTGTGTACTTCCCTTTCAGCAAAGTGTTTACTACTTCTGTTAGAAATCATATTGAGGGACCTAGATAACACTGTCCTACAGCTACAGAACACATACAGACTGACACCGCCACAACCACCACAAGATTCTACAAACTGTTCCATGATCATGTGACAACACTGCCATGGAGTAGACATATGAAGGTCTTTTCTTGGTTTGCAAAAAGAATATGTTTTTAATGTTTTAGCCAACATCTGTTAACTACCATGCATCTAAAATTGGACTGTAGACAAGTCTAATTGTAGCTGTCTGGTCGCTACATTAACTACTGCTCCCAGATGGAAGACTTGCAGGGCTTTCTGTCTGAGGACTTAGTCTGCAGGAAGGGAGGATCACAGGATTCCAACCCAGGGCAGGGGAAGGCAAGAGGATTTATCATCAGGCGTTCACTCAGAGAACTGAGAGGGGTCAAAGAAGCAGCTAACCCTGATTTGTAACATGTTTAATTGTGATCTGAAAGCTCAGCCCATAGTGTACATGGGTGGAGTTGGGAGGGTGGGGTATATGCAGAGATCATCATTGCTGAAGGGATATTATAAGGCAAAATGCCTCCTGGAACTCCCAGACCCATAGAAGCTGTTTGCCAAGCCAACCTCTATGCCCCTTTACAGAGTACAACTGACTCACCCTTCAAGGCCAACCAGCTCTGTCTGGTATATAGCAGGTGGGAAGCATGGTTTCATCTTGTCTTACTTCCCTTTAGTGCCATGATCCCTCCCATGTAGCATGGGTGGAGTCCACAAGCTCCCCTGAACACAGCTCTTCTGTCTCTTATGGAGGTCTTGAAAGTGTATGTGTGTAAAGATAGCAGTGTGGGGGGAGGGGGCAGCAGTGATAGAGATAAATGTCCTCCCCTGTGCCCCCCCATTTATCATGCACCAATATGGAGGCCGGGGAGGATCTGACGCCAGTAATTTACAAGCTTTCCATTCATTTTTGGCTTTTAATACTAATCTTCCACTGAATTTTGCTTTGGCACCATGTTCTGGTGGAGATCAAAACAAAATCTGCTGTGTGCACTTACTTCCACTTTATTTCTGATCATTTGTGCATTTTAGCTGCATTCTATTTCCTGATCATTGGATTCCCTAGTTACAAGATATTAGTGGCAGATGTGATAAGCACAAGGAAACTACTCTAAACAGTTTGAGAGTTCACATAATGCTTTAATAATAATATTTAACTAACATGGGTAGTATGTAAAGTCTTAAAGATAATTACTTATGGAACTGGAGCTCAGGATGGACAGATTGTTTAAGTCAAAATAAGTATCTTTTAGGCTGTACACAGTACATACTGAAGCACAGACCTTTGCATTATGACTGCCTTAGTCCATACTTTGCTCACTGTTTTTTTCTTTTTCTAGTAGACTTACTCAGTATCACTTGGGCCTTTTCATCAAATATTATCCCTTTCTGGGTCCTGGAATCAGCATCAGATAATCTGTTGGCTCTTAAGAACTAGATTATCGACTTGTAGTGCAAGAGCCTTTTTCTGAGTACATATTCTTACTAAATCAGCAATAGTCTGAAGGTAGTTATCTACCTATGTGACTGCATTATGAATGTGAAGTTTTGCTCAGAACTGGCTTGTTTTCTATTACTTTTTAAACTGCAATTGAAACCAGTCCTTAATTGGTCTTGATTTTTGTGCAAAAAGCTCTTTGGAATGATTTGTGAAAAGCTATACATAATTTCTGCACTATGTTACACTGTGATAACAAATTATAGGAATATGATCAGATGCAATCTTTAAGTTCAAGACAAATGAAGTTCTAAAGATTGACAGTTTCCCCCTAAATTATTTCATGGAATATATTCAAGTTTTGCACATCTAAAGAAATTTGGTTATCTATGTATTCAAAGAAGGTCTGTTAGAGAGGAGTACATGAGAAAATTAGCATCCTAAGGTAATTACACAATTTTCTTTATAATTTCACAAAACTGTATAATGAGTAGATAATGTGTAAGTAGTTTCTCTTCTCACATAGTAATGTCTGAGTTTATGCTTCTTCACAAAGATATAAAATACACATTAAATCAAGAAACAAAGCACCAGTGAATATTGTCAGAAATCCGTCAGCCATTCTGAAATTTTCTATGAGCTGCTCCTTCTAGTTTTGTTCCTCTGAGTCCTTTTTTCCCTGTCTCTACAGGGTCTTTCTAATGCAATTTCTAGCAAGTAGCATAGGAGAAAAAAACCTTATCTTTATAACACACCTATTTTAATCTCTTTGATGTGCAGTAATCCAATATGCATGTAACCTGGGGCTGCTTTCTAAAAAGATCTGCAAATGATAACAGCCTTGTAATTCACCAAGACAGATTTTAAAAGGAGTTCACAAGGCAAGTTACTAGAAGGATGGAAACTATCCTTTCATCTTGGTATTGATATGATAGATCAAACTGGTTAGATGTAGATTGAGTAATTCTACAACATTAATGGAGTCAACAGCTTTACTGTACATGCCTTTAATTTTTCATAGTCTAGTTTGTGATGCATAACAGAAAAGGTGAGACAGCCAACCCCACAAATTCAGCAATTGTATTTCTGTGCACATCCACGTGCATGTGTGCATAATGTATAGCTCCTAAAAATCTCCTCAGAGCAGCAGACATTAAGTCTAAGAACACTAGTGTCTCTTTAATAGTAACATAACATTTTCAAGGAGTAGTTAGGGATTTGGATGTTAAAAAACAAAAATATTCTTCCTACTTTGCTTCAGTGTTGGTTATGTTCAGGCTGCATTACCACCCCTTCCCTCCCCTCCTGAATAAGAGCTTCCATATTAAACTAGAAAAAGTCAAGCACTGAAAAAGTGAAAGAAAAAATGTGTAATGACTATGGACTCAAAGACTTTTGAGATTTGTACAAAGAAAGGTAGACTGACATGCAGCGCACGACTTACCTCTATTTGAATGGTTTTGAGGTGATGTCAAATTCTGTAATTGGCTTTTAAGAGATGCTGGATCATTTTGACATCAACAGGAGGAATAGTTCAATACTACAATAAGGGATGCTTCAGGGCATATGCTGATTGATGTAAGGATCAGGAAGAATTTTTCCCTCTATAGACAGTGCAACACTACAGGCTTCAGATTAATGACTAATAAAATGAATTTTGCATTCCCATGTGTAAGAGGTAGAAAACAATATATGATGTTTAAAAAAAACCAAAAAAAACATTTTTTTAAAAAAATCTATTGCTTAATTTTGGAGATGGCAAAAATCTTTAAACAAACAACAAAAAACCACAACAATAAATATCTTTAGGAAAAAGCCCACCGTTCCAGTATTAGGCTCTTCCTTCTGCAGACCAATCAAAGAAGATTTTTGAGATCATGGGTCAGAATTTCCTTTTTCCTCTGGCAGCTAGAGTTGCTGTAAATTCTGTTAAAATCAGCTGGTGACCACCTAGGCATAGGAAATATGGCCCTAGAAAAGGGAGCTGCTGTAACAACTCCTTGGGGACAGCCAGCATCCTGAGGATGCTGTGATATGTGTCTAGAACCAGACTAGCAATCTGACACACACAGAATTGGAGGAGGCTTAATAGCTCAGAATCTGGGCTAGAAAAATAAAGGGAAACATTGCTGTGCGTGTTCCCTCAAATCTAAATATGAGTTCACCTGCTATACTCACAGTTCTGTGTTTGTGTTCTGCATGAAGAATGGACACAGAGGAATGAAAAACATGGCAAAATGAAATGTCACTTCTACAATACCAGCGCACCATGAATAATTTCCCAGCTGTACATTGTAATGAGCTTAAACTAGATAATTAATTCCCTGAACATATAGGTACACTGTCCCATCTCTGATGTGGTAAAGAGATTCAATTTTATATGACACTTCTTCATTCATTATGGTGAATGATTCTGTTCTTTCTAGAGCTGGTTGGGAATTTCCCAATTATTCATTTTTGAGAAAAAATGCCAATTCTTCAAAACAAAAAAAAAATGTTTGGTGGAAACTTCTGTTTCAAGCTTCTATTGAAAAAAAAGGCAGGATTCTAATGTATACCCTTCCTGATAGTCAGGTTTCCTGCCAACTTGATTGGTGGAGCAATAGCGATTCTGGGTTTCCAGGGCCCATTCTTTGTGGCAGCCACATTATGTGGGCACTCCAGGGCCACGAGGTCTTTGGCTCCAGCTAAAGCTCACAGGGCTTCCACTGCAAGTTGGGAGTTGCACAAGGATCCAAGGACTATGTCTACACTTACTAAAATTAGTTAGTTCGAACTAACTAATTCAAACTAATTTTAGTTAGTTCGAATTAGCTTAATTCAAACTAGCATGGCCACACTGGAATGTTAATTCAAACTAAGCAAGCACTTGCTTAGTTCGAATTAGCGATCCCCATTCATTTTCAATGGCTGGTTAATTCGAACTAAGAAATTAGTTCGAATTAACATGGCCACATTGGTTAATTCAAACTAGTTAGTTCGAATTAACCACTTAATTCGAATACCCTATTCGAACTTATTAGTTCGAATTAAGGAAGCCCTTAATTCAAACTAACTAAAGCCTAGTGTAGCCATGGCTTTAGTTAGTTCGAATTAAGCCTCCTTAATTCGAACTAACTTGCCAGTGTAGACATAGCCAAGGAGTCCTGTGGAGTTGGGGTGTAGCCGCCTGCTCTGTTTCATTTCAGAGAAATGAAATGGGAACTTCCCCCCATTTTAGAAAAATCAAAATGTAATTTGTAGTTTTCATTCTGATTTAGAAAAAAAAATTAGAAGTGTCAGAGTTTCCCACGGAACAGAACTTCTGAGTTTCCAAAAGTTCTAGTTGTTTCCTCATCTATATTTCATCTATTTAAACAAAGGTGTACATATATGCTACTGAAGAACACTAGCTACCTCAGGGTTCATATAGCATTATCCTCATAGCCATTGTTACGAGAACAGGTATGGTCATGAAGACATACACACATAGCTATAGCCATGTCATGAAGACACACACACAAGTAGACGGTGGGGAAAAAAGGGAAATGGATTTCTGGACTGAGTTGGTTTTCTTTTAGGAAAGAAATTAGAAAGGCATGCAGAAGAGTGTCTATTATGAGTATTAAATCCTTGTTCAAGACAGTAAAGTGTCAAAAATATCAAAGTACAGAAGCATCAGCAAGTCTTACTGCTCTCAGGACTCCAGAAAGCAGCTGTGTGCGCACCTTGAGCCATCAGGTTATTTCTGCTTTCCCCAAAGAAATTGTCTGAAACTGCTGTGCGTCTGTGCTTTTCCATTTAATAAATTCCAATTACAGAACATTTCTTGTTTGTGAAACAAAACACCAGAAAGAACCCAGCTTGACTTTCAGATTCTAGGTTGAGATTGCAAGGCTAGCAGTTGGTGTAGGTGGCAGAGAGAGGACACACAAACAAAACAAACATCTTTTGACTCTAAAGTTAACACATATGGTTTGGAAATCCCTAAATATGGACTCACATCATTTTTATAAAAATAATTTTAATAATTTTATAAAATTTCTTTTTAGAATTGGCTCACGCTCATTAGTTTGACAAAATAGCAATTAATTTATTAATGATATGGGGTTGAGATATGAGATATTTTAATAATGCTATAAAGCTATGTGTCTCTGTCACAGTAAGGAAAGCTCACATGCTAATTTCTTTACACTGGAATTACAAGTATTATTATTATTGAGAAATTACACCCTATATATATTGAAAAGTGATATCACGTGTTTGAAGGCCCATTTATACCAAAGCACATTATATACATACATACATTTTCCCCCACTGTTACAAAGCTGAAGACACTAATATACTTCCCAGATCTCGTGTATAAAGTGTTTGAGGGAGTACGTTGAAGTGTGCCAGACTGGCATGGCTTTTGTGACAGTAAATGTTAAGTCAGTTTCCTGAAGAATGGTTAATGCAAATCTACAACACTGGTTATGCAAAACCCACCTTTGAAGTTTCACCCAGAGAAGAGGGCCATCCAGTGGAGGCCAGAAATCATAAATCAATTCTGCAAAGCATGTACGCATGGGTCTAACTGCTACCATGTGCTTACCAGAAATATTTAAGCATCTGGTTAAGCTAAAGTTAATTTCTTAATGCTTTGGGGTGGCTTGGACTGAACTTCAATAGGCTTATTTTCATGTAAAATCCTTGATTTTATTGCACTATGTATTTCTTGTGGCAAAGCTTTTCCATGTGTTTTTACAATCCTATCAGGGCTGCTTCTAGAATATCAAATGTTGACAAATTTAACAAAAAAGAAAAAAAAAAAAAAGAAAAATCCTCAAAATAAACAAAGGAAAAAAACCAGAATACATATGGGGTTCGACGTTAAATCTCCAAACTGTATTTGTTTGAAGGTTGAATCTCTCAATCTGAGAGAGTGAGCAAATGCAATACTCTGTGAAATACACAGGAAATGTGGATGCTTAATGCATTACAGGATAAAACCCTTAATTTGTGCAAATCTGGTTCTGAGATTTTGCCACTGTCATTTCTTAAGGGGTGGGGTGAGGGGCATACAATGTCTGCAATATATCTTTAGGTTCTACCCTGTAACATATGGAGATGAATATATAATGTTTGAATTCAAACTGGTATTAATTACTGAACAGTTGAATTACTGGGTGTGGGGGACGGGGGAGAAATGGGATTGAAGAACCTGTGTTTTCAAATGGCCGAGCTGGGATAAATTATTTCCAAGAGAGCTGTATAATACTCGGAAAGTCAGAAGATTACCTGTGTTAACATACTGAGAAAGGACAAAAGGAGGTCTAGTTAATATCCAAATGGTTTCCTTTCAGAACTAGATAGATTACACATTTGGGAAAGTACCTTCTTTATTGAAGATCCTGCTGAAGATTAAGGAAAAGGGAAAACTAATCAGGACTGTGCCACTTCTCATATTAACTTGACAGGATGTTTTCAGAATGGGGTATGATCAGTGATTCACATTTTCTGACCAGTAAAGATGGGAATAGTGAATTTTTGAGTTGCATCATCTTTCCCCTTCCCTCTGCTTGAAGCAGCTGCAGTAGTGATCACAGTGGTGGAGATTATAATATGTACATCGTTTGGTTTTGCTCTGCTCTGGAGAGATTTTCATGATAGAGAGAAAAAGGTCTGATAATATATATAATAAATATATAGTATCAGCCACCTATCATTTTATTTCCGGGCAGATACAGGCCCACATCCTGCTTTCTCTGAAGTCTGTGTAAGAATACCCTTCCACAGGAGCAGACCTGCACTCAGGTCTCAGCTGTACCATAGCAGATAACATCTTTATAATAGTTGGAAGTGTATGCTGAAACATTTGTGTAATTGGTTTGCATTTTGAATGCATTCCCCTTGGAACATTGTTTTTCTTCATTTATTTCTTCTCAATTCAAATACTTACAGTAAAAAAACAGACAGGCATACCACAGACAGGGATAGCACTGCCAGCCACATGTGTTTGTTTAACAGTTCTTCACTCTGAACATATTTGCAGTTAGAACTGAGATTTTTAAAGCAGCATGCTCTCCTACGATGAATTCAAGGTCATACAGCTTGTATCCTTGGCTGCTGCATACAGCCAGAGTAATAAAATAGGTAATACTCTTATTTGCACTGAAGTATATACCTCATTTCTGCTGAACATCTGTGCAGTAGGACTCCTATTATTACACCCTAAATACCGATTTTTTGGTAATAACCTCATTGTTTGCATTTTTATTTTATGTTGGTAGGACTCAAGTGGGATCTGCTGTTGAGGCATGCATGATTGGAAATGACAAACCGCTAGGCAGACCATTTTAGTCTTAAGAAAACATAGATTTGGGGCAATGCAATTAGTGGTAATAAATAGCTAGTAGAGAGTACTAAACGCTGCAGTAATTTTGTAACAAGATTATTTGAAGAATGGCAGTTTAACACCAAGAAAACATACAATTTATGGTTAAATTTACATGCAAACTAGGATTGCTTTGTGTAATACTATGTTGTAGACCATAAAGTATTCATATTATAGGCCGGTTGGTGCTGGTCCAAGCGCCGCGGGCCGGTCGAACCACCAAATTAAGCCACACCTGTCCACAAAGAAGCAGTAGTGCCCCCGGCCCCCAGGCGGAGCAGGGCAGGCACGAGCCACAAACCCCTCAGCAGGGTTGGCAGGGTTTGAGCGCTCCGGGTGGTTAGGGAGAAGGGGTGAGGGAGGGGGACGCAGGCCCACCCATCTCCAGTGCGTCCCAGCCCAGGGCCCTATCCAGTGGCAGAGTGGTCTGCCACTGTGGTCAGCGGCGCTCCAGCCGCAACACGCTGAGCCCAGCTGGCTCCACCATCCGCTATGTGGCAGCCAGCCACCCCTGGGTATTTCCTCCCACCCCGGAGTCTGGGTACCTGGGTCCATAGGGACTTCCTCAGGGTCTGTAGGGTAGACTGCTCGGGAGATCCAGACCAGGCCCTTGGTGTCCATAGGAGGCAGATCCGGTAGCTCCTCAGGCTCCTCTGCTGAGGGTAGCTCCTCCAGGTCATAAGGACCTATCATTGCTGGTTGTTCCTCCTGGGGGCTGAGGTCCTCTGCCGACAGGAGCGCTTCAAGGTCACAGGGGCCCAGTGGTTCCTCAGGGTCCTCCACAGGGAGAGTCACAGGTTCCGGACAGCGGTGCACCCAGGGACGCCTCCCCCAGTCTCTAGCCTCGGGGATCCCTTTCCAGTCACTGGGCCCAGGTAAACTGGGCAGGCCCTCTGGCCGTCTAGCCGGAGGGGATGGGGGCGGCCTCCTCATAGAGGCCTGGCTCGCCACCAGTGGGAAGCCACATCCTTCCCCTGAGACAGCTTCCTTCCTACTGAGCTGTCTGGCTGGGCTTTTATATTTCCCTTTCCTGTTTGGGCTCCGCCCCTCTGCTTCCGGGGCTGGAGCCCTGCAGTTCCTAAGTCTGGCGGGGGGGGGGGGGGGGGCCGCGTTCAGGCCCTTCCTCAGGCCCAGGCTCCAAGGGAGACCGCAGCTCTTCTCTACACATATACACATAGTTGTATGTTTATAATATATGCAAACATAACTTCATGTATTCAGCTAATAAAGACACCTTGAAGTTATTGTTCATTGGATTAACATAAGATGCCTGCAATAATGGAAGATGTACCTAAAGTGAAGCTCTTAAAACCAACTTATTTAACAAGGAAAAATATTCACATTTTTCCTACCAAATAAGGTTATAGAATATAGGAGGAACAGGTGATGAATGTAATGTCAATTTAGGTTATGGTCTCATTAAATAGGCAGTGCCTTGTCATACTCTACATGAATTTTGTCTTCAAACATGAGACTATTTCATCTTGAGTTAGATGTGTCTGATTAGTTCAATTTTAATTGCAATAAAAAGAAGGTTTGCTTCTTTTTTGTATAAAACTTGATAGAGCCAAGACAAATTGTAAAGTTATTAATGTAAAGAGTAAATATTTAAGGCAGAGAAATATAGCTTGCAGAGTAGATTGCAGGACACTTTGCAGAATATGCTGTCAGAAGGGGTTGCAGACAGTTTCTTTGAAGCTAATGCACTCAAATTTCCTGGGGCTGGTGCAGCCTTAGGCTGGAGAATCATCTGAATGAGACATATTTCTGTCTAATCCTGTTGAAGATAGATAAGTCTGCCAATTGAAACTGTAAAGGCCTGGCAGCCAATGGCACCAGCTTTGTAATAGTAAAAGAGTGATGCTGAAATATCAGAAATTGAACAGCACTTTTAGACAGCAATAAACGAACATGTCTGACAAGAAATGGGAGCCCAGTCATCTCTAGTCAAAGAAGATGGCTGTTCATCAAGAGTATCAAATTTACCTTCCTAGTCAAAGTTCAAATTTCATATTGTTGATACCATTTTATGCTTCTTTTCTTAGGTTTGTTGGGGTTTAGAAGAATCTTCATCCAATTATGTACTCATTCTTCTTGAGAAGACAGACAAGATACTCATTTTTTTTTCTTTAATAAGGAACATTAAATAAAAGTGTTAATTCTTGAGTTGTCATGAAATAACACTGAATATATGTCTATGTTTCTCAGAAAGTGTCTTTCCATAATTCATACAGATTTAATATCTACTTAGAAGGGTTCTGTTATTCTTTACCCTCATAGCTTTGCCAGTTTTTATCCTCATTTCCTCCAGTAGTCTTCACTGATTAAATAGGGATGAAATCCTGGCCCCATTAAGTCAGTGATAAAACTTTAAGGAAGCCAGGATACCACCCAAGATACCTTGGTGATTGTAACTGGGCCTTTAAGAGTTAGATGCTTCAGACTAACCAACCCTAGTACTCAGGCTTCGGCCAGTTTCCTTATAAGAAAAGGAGGAAGCTGCAGAAAGGGATACATACTCAGAGAAAAGAAGCAAAGGAAGCTGTGGAAGAGTTGCAGTGAGTAGGAAGTATTTGCAGGAGACCCTCAGCCGGGACAAGGGTACACAGTTGGAAAGAAGAGGGCTGAAGACGGCTCAGGGCCAGAGCCAGCAGACTCTATAGGGCTAAGAAAAATATCCAACCAGGGAGAGCTGAGAGTGGCCTGTCAAGGCATGGAAATGCTGCAGAAAGCAGATTCAGGAGGAGAAGAGAAGCCCCAGCAGTGAGTTTTATTTTGTCTTATGTCAATATATTAGACATAATACCTGTGAGATATAATAAGCCTGTGAGAAGGGGCTTTATTGGAGGAAAACAGTGGAATTTGAGATGCCTCTTGAAAGGGGAAACTAAGGTAGAGTTCTTGCACAGTAGCCTCTTGTCATGAGTAAGTGTGTGGGTGGTGGCCAACCCATTTACAGTGATCTTCATCAAGGATACTGAGACTGAGGCTATGTACATATTACTGACTTGTCCTGCAATAAAGTTGTTGCAGGACAAGCAAGCATTATAACTATAATGCTCTCCCCCGTCCACACATGCTCCTTTGAATTTTCGTTGCATGGTGGGCACCTATCCCACCATGCACTGCCACAGCCAGCCTTTGGGCTGGCAGTGGGGCTGCCTCCACACCCACTTCCCCCAAAGTATTGTAGGGCTGCCTGGGGGGTTCTCTGGGGCTGCCCTGCTCCACTGGAGCCCCACTGGGGGGGGGTGTTCCCCCAGGAGCGGGGCTCAAGCCACAGGCGACAGCGGAGCCCCAGGCCTGGGGAAGCTCTGCAGCAGCGGGGCTTCCCCAGGGCTGGGGCTCCAAAGCCATCAGTGGCTTGAGCCCTGCTTCTGCAGGGGCTTCACCAGGACACAGGCTACACTGCCGCCAAGAAGCCAGCGCTCTTGGCAGCTGGAGCCTGGGCGGCTTCAGCCCCACTGACTGCCCGGGTGGCAGGCAGCTCGGCTGAAGCTACCTGTGCTTGAGGCTCCCGAGCGGGAGCTCCCAAGCACGGGCGGCTTGAGCCAAGCTGCCTGCCGCCTGTGCTTGAGGCTCCCAAGTGTGAGCCCCCAAGTACGGGCAGCTTGAACCCGCTGGCTGCCGCCCAAGCTTGGGTGCACCCTCTCAGGAGCCCTCAGCCCTGGAGGCAGCCAGCAGGGCTGAAGCCGCCCCTGCTTGGGTGCTTCTGCTCGGGAGCTGCCAGCCTGGGTGGCCAGTCCCCAGGAGCCACCAGGGTTCCTGGTGGCTCCAGCAGGAGCTCTGCTACTTGTCAATTTCACTGCTCTGCTAGAGCAGTGAAATTGACAAGTATGACAGCTCCAGGTTCCCAGAGTGGCCTCGACTGGCACTATGGGACATTTCCAGAGGCTGTCAAAAGCTCAAGGAGCGTACGCACTGGCTCTACCGTGGATCAGTTGTTCCGTGGTAAGCCTAACCACGCTCATTTAGGTGGTTTACTTGTTGCGTAGCAAAAGGGCTGTTGCTGCACAACAAGCAAGATTGT
>ML685795.1:8105785-8124150 GCA_007922175.1 Pelusios castaneus
AATATTAATATTCCATTTAGTGCTTAAATGGGAGCTACAATCTGGCTCTACCTGAGGTAATTGTTGGAAAATGAGGACTATTTAATGTTTTACAAAATAACCCATGACAAACTAACTTTGAAGAAATAAATCAGGTATAAATGAGCTAGTCTATCCTACAATGCTTTAGTACAGACAAAGTTAAATTGTTGTTTCTTTTAGTACAAAGTGAATCTGGCCATTTTAATCTTTATTAAATCATTTCTTTTTAGTTGGATTGACTAAATAAGTAAGTGAGCAACAGCAAAATTTTCTTTGGCAGAATACATTACAAAAATTGGAATTAATTGTGACTGCAAAGGCCAGCTTCATGTTACAAGGCTGACAGATAAATACTGATTTAGTAATCACTCTATTCTCTCCTATTGCCTGTGTGGAAGAGTATCTTTACTAACAGATTAAAAAAAGTGCAGAGGAAGAAAACAATGATTAGGTATATGGAGCTTCCATATGAAAAGAAATTAAGAAGACTGTTCAGCTTAGAAAAGAGACAACTAAGGGGAGGATATGAGAGGCCTATACAATCATGAATAATGTGGAAAAAGAGTAGGAAAGTTTATTTATCCCTTCATGTAGTATAAGAACTAAGGGTCACCTGAGAAAGTTAATAAGCAGCAGGATTAAAACTAATGTAAGAAGTATTTCTTCACATGGCACAGTCAACCTCTGGAACTCATTGCCAAGTGATGGTGAATATATTTTTTAAAAAATGATTCATGGAGGATAGATCCACAATTCATGCAGAATGGATTTCATCAATGGCTACTAGTCATGTAAACCCATACTGGGTGTCCCTAAGCCTCTGACTACCAGAAGTCGGCAGGGCAACAGAATAGATCACTCAATAATTACCCTGTTCTATTCATTCCCTCTGAACCACCTGGCTCCAGCCATTCTAAGAGAGAGGATATTGGGCTACATAGATAATTGGTCTGACCACTATCATCATTCTTATGTACTTAAGTTGTGAGAAAATATTAAATGCAGGCTTTGGCATCATTCAGTCACCTTGGTAGGCCTACATTCTCCAGCAGTCAGGGAGCAATTATTTCTAGGATTATGATCCCCAAATCTTCAAATTGGTCAATTAACCCTTAGAAATCACTCATTGTGTTCTACACTGAGCAACTGAAGACACAAATCTCTTTTTCAGCTTCACCTTCAGCTAGAAAAATGGCTGTTTGGGAGGAGGATGTTGATCCCATCAATCCTATCAAGGAAGGAAAAGGAGCATAACAACTTTTCACAATCTATCAAGAGTTATTTACAGAATCTTACTTACAGACTGCTTGATCTGTAGCTGCTGAAATCATAGCAGATCCCTATGTGAACCCCCAGACTTCATGGCTGATATGCCCTACCTCTCCATAATGATTTCCAGGCTCAAATAGCTGGATGAACATCAGTAATAGGGGGAGGTGCATTCCATTACTATATGCAAGGATCACAGAAGAGTTTCTGGTGCTGGGAGTTTAGAATGTACTCTAGGCAAAAAAAAAAAAAAAAAAAAAAAAAGTCCTTTCCCACCCCTGCTATAACTTCCACCCCTCTGAAATCCTTCCTCACTCCCAAGAGCCCCCGCTATCTGTGAAAACTCTAAATGACTTGGAAACAGGCCAGTTGTTTTTAAAATGTATTGTACTACAGATAGGTAAGTGAGAACACGCCTTGTAAAAGTTCTTCAAACTGTTGTGTGTATTGTGTGTATTGCAATGATCTCTCTCTAGCTTATGAATTCTTACACATCATTGTGTGATCTAATAATTGCAAGCCATTATATTGTTTGCAAGATTTGAGTGTAGATATGCCCAGGAAAGTTTGTGGACATTTGATTAGTAGCAGACTTTACAGAAGTTAGGAGTATTCAATAAACTAGGCCTTGTTAATTTATTTTACGTGCTGCTTTGGGTGCAGTATTCTAAAAGTGCATCAAGCCAGCAGAGTAAAAGAAACAGGTTCACAAAGCTACCATTGAAAAACTAAGGATTTTTAATTAATTGCTCAAATGTAATACTAAAGATCGTTTCAAATTCCATTTCCTACCTGTATAAATGCTAGTAGAATTTCCTATTCAAATTATGTCACACCCCAACCAAACTCTGTTTTCAATTATATTTGGCCAGCCCCGTGACTTCATTAGAAAATTACAGCAAAATAGAAATTGTCCTAGCAGATCACACTAATAATCCAACTAATCCAGTACTTTATCTCAAATAGGGACCAGCAACAAATGCTTCAAAGGATGCAAAGCACCCTGATGGACAAAGAGTAATTTTAGGAGAAGCTGCTTCCCAACTCAGGCACGTAGTTGTAAATTATTTCATTTTACCTGGATTCTATTCCTGTCTCCCCATGAAATGACTTTCTGCAGGATCTATATGAATTTACTTGTAAAATGGGGTGTGTGCAATATTTTTACTACTTTCTAAGGGTTGGGTATGAGGGATATACAATGCATGGAAATATAAACAGAAGTCAGAAGAGAGATTTGAATGCATGGTTTCCTGGTTCCCAGCTCAATGAATTTTTCTGTAGTGTATTTGTTGAGCAGGCACATACCACATATGCACGTTTATCCCAGTGTATGGATACCGCAATCTCCGCTCAACAGACCTTGCAAGAGATACTTCATACAACAAAAGAAACAAGGAGTCCTGAGGCACTTTTAAAGACTAACAAGTTTATTTATCACATGAGCTTTCGTGGGAGAAAATCCCACTTCGACAAAAGCTCATGTGATAAATAATTTTTTTAGTCTTTAAAAGTGCCACAGGACTCCTTGTTCGTTTTGCTGAACTAGACTAACACGGCTACCCCTTTGGAATATGTCTTCGTGCAACAACTATACCTATTCATTCCTGTTGACTGAGGTCATCTCATGCCTTTCTACATTCCCCACCCCCAGAGACTTCTCAGTGCTCCTTGAGGACCTTGCCACCCAGCCAAACCCCCTCAACCATCCCTCCCTTCTCACACATGGTTCACCACAATTGTTTTTTTGACTTTTGGCTAGGTGCTTGAGCATGATGTGGCTGCAGAAGGGAAAAGAGTGACACAGGACACATGCAATGGAACTGAAGAGAGAAGAACTGTGGCGTATAGAATGGAAGCGAGGTTAGAGCTGTTGTGATATGAGGAGGAAGAGGAGAGCCTGAGCACACAGCAGATAGCTATAGGAGCTACAGCGTGAGAAGTGACCCCAGGATTGGAGATGGAAGAAGTACTTGTTTTTGCAAATTTAGGAATAGGGAGACTCTGGACTCTAAACATTCTCACTTCATATAAATTTCAGTGCAGTCATTATTTCCAGGATCAAAGAGATTAGAAAGGATGCATAAAATTTTAGCGCACAGGATTCTGGATTTTAATTAAAATTACTTGTGTAGTTGTTCAAATTTTAGATTTACTAACTAAGCAGTTCAGTTTGATAGTATTGTGTTGTTTACCAAATCAAAATCCACTGAAGGGTAATAGTGCAAAACTGTTCATAATATTGTTTTCTAGCAATTTTTATCTACTGCGTCTCCCCAACATAATTCTTGGTTTTTAATTGGTTCTGGAATATGATTATTTCTTCACATCTGAGCCCAGGGATTTAGATTTCCAGGTCCATAGAACAGAAATGTATTGTGATATATTTTACACTTTGCTGCATAAAATTCTAGAAAAAAAATTAACTAACATGAGTGAGCTGAGCTTGGCTTCCTATGTTTTTGAAAGCTTTAATGCTTGTTATTGCCAGTCAGGCTTTCGGAGCTAAAACCGTTGCAATTCATTCTGTTTTCTGTTCACCACCAATTTGAAAAAGTTTACATGGAGTATTATGAATAAATCCATAGCTGCAAAACTCAGCTTCTTGTGGTAACAATTTTTTTAGTATTAGATTATATAGACACAAAGCCAAGCCATGTTTTAGTCATGTCTTCATCTAAATGATGCCTAATGAGACTCATGGGAAGCATTTTGCTTTTACATATACCTATAACTCTGTACCTATAATTTTAAGAATATGTTTCTTGGTGAGCTATCAGAGGCAGCTTTGCCTTATTTCCTGATGCACTGCTGCTTTACAAAGTTAAGATTTAAAAAGAAAATTCAGAAAAATTAAACAATGCAAGGAGAGAACAAAATAGTAATTCAGAATCTTGACCTTTTAGAAGGAACATACCATACCAAGATTTCAGGTAATTACCAGAGCTGCAAAGAATAGTCTACATTAAATCTATGTTTACTGGAGGGTTACAAAGCCAGCTTGTGAAAGAGTTTTCATCTATTGAAAACACTATGTGATTTCACATTATGTGCTCAACATACAAACCCTTAGTGAGGACATGCTATGAATAAGGAGAGACATGATATATTATGAGGAAAGAGTAGACTGCAACTTTGTTTAGTTCAAGCCAAAATATAATCAGAGAATATAAACGAGTCATCTCAGCATTAATAGGGTGTTATCCACTCCCTACAGACTTCCATGTCTTTTTCTGGTCCCCGAGACACTAGCCACGGGGCCAAATTTAGGGATATGTGAATCCACACATCTCTAATACATGTCTTCTTTCACAGATGACTAGCACGTCCTCCGACTAATTTCCTTCCCTTTTATTTTTCCATATTGTGTGATAGATCAATGTTCCCTATTTCGTCTTCTCTCCCCAACCACTCTTTCCACTTCCCTTTTGAGTTTTCTTCTTTCCCACTTACACTTTTAACACTTTCCATATTCAACCGACCCAAAATACACTCCCTTAGTGCCCTCACTGTCCTGTACAAGAGCAAAAAGGAGGTTGGATAGCAAATAGTGTTTCCTCCCCTGCAAGGATTAAATAAGAACTATAGAGTACAGTTCATCTCTGCTCTGCTAAAAATCTTAGGGAGAACTTTCCTTCCTTGGCTTGGGAAACAGAACTTTTTTAGGCCTCTCTTTTTTCCCTAGCTGAAAAAAAAAAAACCATTAGCTAGGGAAAACTCAGGAGAGAGCAACAGGAGACTTTATGCTCCCAGCCTTCCTTCCAGAAGGGGACACAGTAGTAGCATTTGCCAGGGGGAGAGATGTTGCCTATCATAGGGAAAAGTCTTAACTCTAGCTAGTTTGAAATATCTAGTGCAATTTTCTCCCCTTAGATGATTGTAGTGTTTTCTGGGGTTAGAACCTCCCTAGCCTCTCCATTTATATTTGTTGTTTTTAAAATCAATACAGATTCATTGTCCCAGGCATAGCTATGACAGTTTTGGGAACCCATTTATGTGAACTGATGAACTAATTTGATTTTATGGACACTAAAATTATGTCCTTAATGATGTCTGTAACTGAATACTGTCATGTTAGATTACATCATTTGGCCTCTGATAGGAGCGGGAGAACTGGCACAACAGAGTCTATTTCTGAATGAGAACGCTCTTAAGGACCATCAACAACTGAATAACCTTGTCCTAACACGACAATGGAGAGAGACTAGTAGTCAAAGATTTGCTAGTAATTCTTACCTGCCATAATGAATACAAGGTTGAAGGCAAAAGCCTAGAGTCCTGGAGACTGGGAAAAAAATAAATAAATAAACAGACCTCCAGGGACAAGCAGGGAATGGCTGTTAAAGAAGAACCTTTTCTAGCAAGCAGAGTCCAGAATCAGAGGAGGTATATTAGGACCCTTGAGTCGAAAGGACACCAACTAAGATCCAGAGGACCCTTGAGGGTGGAAGGGGAGAAAACAGAGGAAACCTCTTGCTGGCTAGTGTTTTTTATTTTTCTATAAAGCTGTATATCTCTTGTGCTTTGTCTACAAGTAAAGGGTGTCTAGGTTATGGACATGCCAAAAAGGTAGTCTGTTCCTCAGTAGTCTGCCAGAGAAACCAGACTAAATTTCATTATCTGGATGCTGGCCAGTAGACTTAAAAGCATGTAAGATCCAAGGTTTCATCTCCTTTGGCAGCCCAGTGACTATGCACACACAGATATTCAGCAACGACTATAACAGTGGCATTGTGACAGTGTTGCTTTAGGGCTCCAGATAAATCACTGCATGAACTCTGGATGGGAGCAAGCAACAGAATTATTGAAAGTGGTTGTCCCCTTCAGGGGACTAGTGACTACAGGAGTTACTACAGACCATAGGCAGGGCCTAAGTAAAAAAGTAAACACGATATACATCAGATTAAAAAGTGAACATAATAATCCTGGGTAACAACATAACCACAGGCAGTCCCATTCCAGACCTACCTTCACCCAAGGAGATTCTCAAGCAAGATTGTAGCATGTACGCCTTCAACCTTACCGCGCAATAAGGCTGTAGTGTGTACAAGCCCTACTAGTTTCTGGTTAAGTCCTGGCTACAGCCAGGCCTACCTTCAGGGAGCCCAAAAGAAAGTGTCTGCTCTCTCACTCAACCATTTCTCAACTGAGTTGACTCTCTCCTTTTAACTATCAGGCCTTAAAGCTCTTGCAGGTGAAAGAGAGTGGGGCTCATTGAGCCCACATCATGAACTCTTTCCTGGTCGGTGTGGAGTCTATACACCCATTCACAAGCATTCATTGAAATAGGAATGGAGATCATCAGAGATGGATGACCTCTTTCCCCAAAGTTCCACACATTGCATATGCATATCTACCCTTTCTTGTCTGGCTGGGGGCTTCCTTGGGGAAACTACTTCTTTTATACACATTTCTCCTCTTATTCTCATTCTCTTCCCCATGATGCAGTCCAGCACCATATGATCATACTATATAGTTTTGAGACCCGACACACAATCACACTAACATTGGTGAATTCCCTTCTCCTATTTTCATTCATTTTATCAGCAAGCATTTTCCCCTGCAGGCTCCATTGACAGCTGGATCAGCATCAGAGAGAACAGGGAAAGGAGAACTTAGATCTATGTCCTCTTCAGTCTGTTTGTCTTTCTAGATACTGCCATATTCTAGACTTATATGCAAATTTCAAAAACGTAACCTATAGTGGCATGTCAAGTCCCTAGCCAGATATGATTACCAAGCTGTAAGGTATCAGGAGATGTGAATTCACTATTACACAGCACAGAGACAAGAAAAGACTAGACAATGAAAAACTTGTTACTTTTGTCCACAAAGTATCCTCGATTTTCTCAGCAAAAGCAAATGAGGAGAATTCTGGTTTTCAAGAATTTCTTTGTTATCTTAACATTCCAGGAGGAAACCCAAAGTTGCAAAACAGTTATTAACTTCAGGAACAAGCACCCCACCCAGATTCCTTTGTTCTGAGAAGATCTTGTAATCAGCCTTTTTGGTCATCAGTACCATCTCTGTATCACCATCATAATATTATCATTTTTCACATTGTGGATGAAAGAAACCACCACAGGGGTTTTCCATGAAAACTGCTTTTTACTTATGAGGTACACTGTTTTCACATAGAGGCACATTTTCCTATTTAACATGAGAGGCAAGCAGCAAATTTTATCCTTTTTAAAGGCATTTTTGGCAGGATGTACCAGTGTCATTTTGAATTAAAGATCCACATATTTTATGTGCTCAGTGTTGACATAATAATCAATGCTTCTATCTGCATTACATTTTTGTACAACAGCTATTCCATGTCCTCACTTCCCCAAGAGAATTTGAGGGATGGCTGACTCTGAAACTACAATCATAGAGATGACAGCCCATAATGAACGATCTCATTTTGTAAATGAAACACTGATGTTATGACCTCTTGCTTATCTATTTCCTCTCCCTCATTTTCTCTGTTTGAACAGAGAAACTTCCAACTAAAGGGAAGGTGGAGGTGGGGACAACCCTGAGTTGCACAATTTGAGATATAGAGTTGACCAGAAACCACAAATTCCATTCTGCAAAAAAGATTTTCAGATTTCATAATTTGTTTTCCTCTCACATCAGAACACTGAGACCTTCCAAATTTTTTCATAGAAAAGAAAAGGGGAGCAAATGAGAGAGAAACAGACCCATCCCACCTCCGTCCGAAAATAGACAATAGCATGGTGCTCATTGATGGAGGAGACTCATGTTTATGTCCCTGCTCTGAATTTGATAGAGCAAACACTTAAACCTGGGTTGCCTACATGGCTGCTGAATGCCCTCACCCTGGGCTATTGGCTATTCTGATGGTCTTACTCTCTTGTTTTGGGCAGACATTCCATCCTGGACCTGATAAACCTTCCAAAAAACAACATACCTCAGAGAGTTTTGGTTTTGACAAATTGCTATTTTCCATTGAAAGGTGAGGGGGAACCACCATCAAAGTATTCCCAGACAGCTCTAGATTTAAATAAAATTTAACTAAGAAAAGGATGGTGGTGTAAACTGGAAAGCTTTTTAGTGAAATATGATATCCCTGTAGAAGTAACATTTTAATTGTGGGTTTGCACGTGATTATTTTTTGAGTATTGGATTTTTTTACTATGAAATAACACAAAAGCAGCATAATCTTGTAATAAAGGAATTGGACTAGGATTTAGACCACCCAGGTTCAACTACTGGTTTTGCCACAATCTTTCCATATGATCTCAGTCAAATCACTTAACTCCTCCATGCCTCAGTTTCCCTCTGACAGGGAACATAATACTTCCTTTCCATCACCCTTTGCCTGTGTTATTTATTCAGATTCAATCTCTTTTAAACAGTTACTCTCATTTGTAAAGTGTCTAGCTCAGAGAATCATCAATCTCAGTCAGAGCCTCTCACTGCCATAGTACTAAAAATACAGAGAAAGACAAGTTATTCTGGAAACTTGCTACTGTTACATTGAGCACACAACTGGAGAGAAAAAAAATAGATTCTGGAGCTGTGTAGTGACTCAATATCTAACAGACACATCTTGTCATAATACAGTAATTATCCCCAAACAGCTCCCTAATTAGTTACAAAGGAAAGTACAAACAAACTGAAAGTTAGTTTTCACTCATTCACACATTCTGAGTCTCTGTTTCTCACTCTATCACACAGGGAAACCATTTTCCATCTTTGATCTTGAAGTCTAGTTACATAGTAAGGTTAACCAGAGATCTGAAGAGTGGCAAGTCTCATCTTCATTTAGCAAAACTTGTAAACTGTGCAGCTAGGTACGCCTGTGAGATTTGAGACTCAAAACTCTGAAAAGCTCTTCTTGGAGTTATAGGCTCCTAAACTCTTTCTACACAAGACAGAGTTATTTACAATATTGAATTGGTTCCATAGACATCCCGGTCAGCTTCAGTAAAGAATATAATACTCTTGTTATCTACCCAGTCAGTTTCAGCAAAGAACATAATACTCTTGTTATCTATAGTTTACCGAAACGTCCATTAGTACAATGTTTGAAGATGTGGTGTTTTGGTAAATGATCAGCGGGGAACTTATCATTTGTTTTCTTAAAAAATGCTGAACCAAGTTCAGCTAAATCACTATGGCTATGTCTACACTTGGCCAAATAAGTCGACTTAGCATGTCCACACTATAAAATTAGGTTGACTTAAAGTCGACTTTGCCAAATCAACTTAGAGCATCCACACTGGACGCCTAAGTCAACTTCTAGGGGCTAGGTGGACCTGGGAGTGGTCCATGGTGGGGGAGCACCCATTTAAAAGTGCCAGGGTACAATGGGGGCTGAGCAGGACAGGGACAGGGGCAGGGTACAGGAGCAGGGTGGGCATGGCTGTGTCCTGTCCTGTGGGTGGGCAAGCCAGGCTCTGGCTGTGCCAGGCACCCTGGCAGGGAGGTCAGTGGGGGAGCCCTGGGGGCCCTTTAAGTCGACTTAAAGTCGACTTAGGGCTAAGCCACGTCTACACTGGCTTAAGTCGACTTAATAAAGTCAACTTAGCCAGTAAGTTGTCTTTAAACTAGGTTTTATAAAGTCAACTTAAAATTTCCTTAAGTCGACTTAAGCAGCAGCTTAAGTCGACTTAAGGAAATTGTAGTGTAGACGCAGAGTAAATTAAGTCGACTTAAGCAGGCTTAAGTCGACTTAATTTACAAGTGTAGACGCACCCTATGATACAGACTCTTTAGCTTCAGGATAGCTGCACTAGTTTAACAGTAGAAGTCAAAATACAGTGAAACATCCAGGTCTTCTATATCCATGTATTAACAAACTAGGACTTTGCTGCAGAAATGTGATGGGAGCTTTAGTTTATTACTAGCATGGCTTTGAAAGTCCTTCCCTCCCTGACTCTAAAGGCACACAGGGAAGATACATGCCAACTCCTGCTGATTACTTCCCCTTTGTGCTGTTAGGTTTTAATATTTTTCTGTCTTTTTAGACATTTCTCTGTCAGATCTCTTCGGTTACAGCTTAGGTACTTTTCTTGCCAGCAAGTTGTGACATAAACAGATAGGCACACCAGAACCACCCAAAGACAATGGTTCTGTGAACAATCAATAAGGCAGTGGCCAGATGCCTATTGAGAAATTCTGGCTTAGATGGGAACAATACATTCCTCAGATTTCCTGACTATCTGTAAGGACACTCCTCTCCATCCCATCTTCCCACCTCACCATAAATGTAGTCATAGGGCCTTTAATGTAACTAAAGCATTCTGCATCAGTCACTATCACTTCTGTTCTCTCTGAGTGGAACAAGGTCTGTATTTGTAAGTAAATAGGTAAAGAATTCCAAGTGGAGTATGCAGCTGATAAAGAAGCATATATATTTGATCACTGTAACACCACCAATTTGAAGCTGAATCCAGTCAGCTTTCTTTCTTGGTACCTTGAATAAAACCTCTTCAGTGTTGTCTGTGTAACCTGGTCCTTTGGAGAATCCCCTCATGCTTTACAGTGCTTTTGAAAGTTTCCCCTATAGGTGTTATTGGGAGACAAAATTATCCATTACAACATATGGTTTTCTGTGGCTATTGTTAAGCCACATATGTTGCCCCACTGCTGAAAGTCCCCAACTCAGCAAAACATGGATTAGGATTTTCAGGAGTATGACAGAGGTGGGTACCCAGCTCCCACTGATTGTTCAATAGGAATTGGGTGCCTTAAATTTCTTAAACTGCTTTGGAAAATCCCAGCCTCAGTACATGAATCATCCCATAGATACGGTTAAGTGCTTTACTAGATTGGTTCTTAAGGCGGCAAAATTATGCACTCCTATACCCTTGAAGAACTGAGAGCTTCAATACAGCACTTTGATTTAGGTCATTCCCATGGAACTTTCCAAAAAAATACGCTGGAAGGGGCAATAGCTCCAATATATTTCTCCACAGACATGCACAATTATTCAAAACTCTGTTCTAGAGAATCAGTTGTTTGTAAATACTCAGTTAGGCTTTCCCTATCCCCATCACAACACAAGAATCTGAATGTCTGTGTTTCCTGAGTTAAATGATCACATTTGTTGCTTGGTGGAACACAAATACTTATGGGAGGAGGGCAAGAACAGCAACCTGTTATCTTCTATATTCCTCTTATTCAGCTGGGTAAAATTGACAGCAAAGCATGAACATGAAAACCCAGTCTTGAAATAACCATTGCTGATGATTTATTCATCAATGATTGTCAAGACCATTTCCTAGTTTTCTGGTAAGTTAATTTTAAACCGTTTCAGTGACATTTTTCCTCCAGAGCAGTAGTTAAAGTGTGGCTTCAGATATTTGTTGCATATTGTCACATAGCTGGGGATATCCTATGTGCTTTAATATACCTTTACGATGCAATATGATTTACACAAGTGGCTCCTCAAACTTCAAGACTGAAATATATTTTTCCAGTAAGATGTAGGTAGAACCTTAATTCACTTAAAGTACTGCTGATGAGTCTTCAATATAATAAGACGACCAGTCCACAGCTTTCCAGAAAAGAAGTGTAATTTGAAAATATTGAAACAAATTCTCTCAAATTTTGAACTTGTAATTCAAGAACATTTGGTTTATTGTACAAAGGTGTTCTTTGCAAGGTAATGGGAACTAACACGTAAGAATGCTATTAGGTAACATTTGACAATGTTTTTAATTATGTGATTAGTCCTATGGCACCATAAAGACTAACAAACGTATTTGGCAAGTTCCAAAATGGTAGCTGTGTTAATCTAGTTCAGCAAAACAAAAAGGAGTCTTGTAGCACTTTAAAGGCTACCTAATTTATTTATTTTAAGTTATTAATTTATTTATTATTTGGGCATAAGCTTTCGTAGGCTAGAACCCACTTCATCAGATGCATGAAGTAAGACTTCAGTTTTTTAGGTGTTAAGGTATTAAGTTAGGTATAATTAAGGTATTTGTTAGGTATTTAATTACATGTGTACTGAAGAATTGCAGGATAATACAAGGTTACATTTTCCCCTAAAACAAGAGTTTTGCAATAAGTCTAAGAAATGCTACTTGTATTAGTTTAATTTAATTTTTATTTTTGGAGTTACAGTGCTTGATATAATCATTAAGTGATGTGCAGAAAGACAACTAACTGGTAAATTGAATATAATTTCTGACCAGGCTTTACAGCTGAGAGAGAAGATTAAGATTTTATTGAATTTGCTACTAACTAGAAGGTTGGCATTTAGTACCAAACCCTATTTACCTTACTCACAATCCTTTGGAAATGTCAATAGCATTATTCATGCAAGTTTTGCAAGTAGGATATGGCCTTATCTATGTAATTATAGTTTTATCATTATACAATAATTTCTGTGATGTGAATGAAACGTGAGTATTATTGAAGTGATTTGATAAAGCTTCACTGTTTAGTCAGAGGAGAGTTAAGTTTCTCTTTTGAATGTATATTATAGAACACACTTTCTCTCAAGATGTCCATAGGACTGACATGACTTGACAACATTCTGTCCTTCTTGTCAAGATCATTTTCAGTGACTAAAGTAATAATGTGGGTGAAGTCTGACTTTAATATATCAAATTAGCAAAAGGTTCAAAATTATTGACCCTGTCCTTTTTCCTCAGCAGTGATTTATACATCCATACAGCAATCAATGCTGGATCAATGTGTTTTTTTTCCCACAAGCTTACATCATCATTATGTCTAATGGTTGTTTCAGTTTACATAAATGTCCTCCAAAGATATCAGAAAAACTGTAATAAAAGGTAAACCGATATACTGCGTCAACAGCAAAAAAAGGAAAAATAGTGGGGAAATCAATAGATATGTAGACAGATGGCAGAAAAGGGAGGAAGGGAACAAAAATAACTATGCCATGCAAACCAGTAAGGATTTAATGATTTGTTTTGAATTAACTAAACCATTTACGCTGTACTGAATATGTAGAGAGAACTTTCGCAGTATCCTTTCTGAAAGCAATGTCTTAACGTCAGCCCACGTATTGTTTACCTAGATAAATATGCTCTACATATCTATCTATCTATGTACAGACAATGCTGATGTAAGCTTCCTCATATAAATGCAATAAACTTTGAAGGTCCTCTCCCCAATCCCACAGTGCATGGAGGGGAGATTTTAAGGTGATGTGTCAGTTTCAATATGAATAGGATGGCAGGAAGAGGAGACAGTTTGCTATTCTTGTTTTCTTTCCTTTATTGATTCCTAGATTGGAAACTTGTGTGATCTCAGAATTGTCACTGAAGTTTTGAACAAGTTTCATTATGTTTAGCTTCTTTATGCTGTAACTCAGAAAAAAATGTGGGTATTTAAAACCAAATGAGGTGTGCCAGAGGATTTTCTTTAGGAAATATATATTCAATAATAATAGTTTGATATAATGTACTGAATACTTCTGCTGACATAAGACTATAATGGTAGAGCTGGGTGAAATTTTCAGCTTAAAAAAAATCAACCAAGAAATGTATGAATTCAGGTTTATTTAGGCCAGTTGTTTTGATTGAAATAATGAAGAACATCTTGGAAATGTCATAGCATTTCAGTTTTGGGGGGTAGCTGCACGAGTGGACATGTGAGCCATTCATAAAATAGATGAGGGTACTCCTCTTTCTCAACAACCGCCCTTCCCAAATTCCATTGGGCACTTCACTTGAGTTGTGGGAGATCACCAAGTTCAAGTCCCTACTCCAGTGCAGGGAAGGAGTAACCTAACTATGATGCCATAGGATATTCCAGGTTGGGTATCATTCATCCATATTGAAGCTGCTCCTGTTTTTATTAAATGCTTAAAGTGCCATTGAGCCAATAACAGAGAGAAATACACAATGATTTGGGGACTCATCACAGAGGGTGTGGGGAAAGAAGAAATTTATACTGTACAGCATACAAAGAGAAATTAATTTGTTTTCCTTAGTCTTTCTGGAAGGCTGCAAGGACTCAAAACCAGAGAGATACAAACTAGACTCCTCCTTAAATAAGAAGCTCTACTCACCACTGCACCATCCTCTACCCTGTTTTTTTCCTGATTATCCTTCATAATCTGTCTTCATATTCTTTTTTTTTTTTTAATAAATTGTTTACAGAAGAGTATTTTGAGTATTGTTCCATTACCACCTATGGTTTCATTACTATCATTTTTGTATATTGCACCTAATTCCATCAAGAGTAATAAAAAGGAATGCATTTCTCAACGCTATTTACTATTGTGAAGAAAATATATTTTAAATAAAACCTACAATGCTGGTATAAACAGATTGATAGAAATACTGAATCAGACTTATCTCTGGTGTAACTCTAGCAAAGTCACTTTTACAACAGATGTGAATTTGGTTTGGGTATTTGGATTGGTTATTAAGATCCAAATGCTGACATCCTTGCTCATGTTGATTAATACCTTGTCATGGAAGTGGCTTTACTGAAACATGAGTTATGCTTAGTTGCCTGAATTCCATATATATACCCCCATCCCCAGGACAAGAAAAGGTGAAAGCCAGGAGACCATCAGTGTTCACAAGCATCTTATTCTCCTGAGTGCTAACCTCACTAGTTATCAACTATCAACTTGTCTAGCAAAGTGAATCATTTACAATTGAAAGTTGACCACCTTACTTCACGAAGTAGCTTCACTGATTTCAGTGTGAGTATTTGAGAAATGAGTATTACTCAATGTACAGGGTTCTGAATTTGGTCCTATACATTCTCTCCAGCAGCTGTTCCTCAGACACTATCTTTTAGGAAACTTTCCAATGGCAAAACATCTGTAACAGCCTAATCTCCACCCAACTTTTTGTTCAAATTATTTGCATAGTTGATTATACAGGCCCTCAATCAGCAAGATACTTAAATATGTCATCTGAACACAAACTTGGATTGATTTAAATAAAGATTAGTTTTTAAACCAAATTTGTTAAACTGTTGCAAGTTTGTATATAGATGAAACTTAACTTTAAATTCATGCGTCGCCCCAGTGAGCTAAATGGAATGCTTAAATTTAGGCACAAGAGTCATGTGCTTAAGCTTCTTGTTGAATCATGACCTGATATAGTCTTCTTGGTATTTTCATTACTGCGACTTAGTGGTAAAGTTATTTTTGTTTCAGATCATATTATGCCTTTCAATCCCCAAACTAACATTCTAGACTGGAATTCATACACCCACCCCTGTTTACACACATTAATAGTGTCATGTGACCAGCCAGCACTCTTCAGTCCAGATACCTTGAGAATCAATTGTGTTTACTGACCTGAACTGACTTTAAATGGGAAACAAACAAAAACTGACTCTCTTTTGTATTGTCTTTCTACCAATATACACAGCTGGTTTTTGTACCCCTTTAGGTAACATGTCATGGTCCTAACAGGTCCTCACTACAACTGGAAACAAATTACATTTTTCTACATACTCTGCCTTCTTCTAGGTGACTGGTGCACAATCCTTCCAGTAAGCAAACTGAAGGGACTGTTGATAGTTCTGAATACTTCTATTTTAGTGCTGGCACACAGCATGGCCCCATTGCAGGCCCCTTGGAGGGCCACTCCAGAGTGGAGGACACACTGTGTGACAGCTGGCCCCACTCCCTGGGTGAAGCAAACAGGTGCTGACCCACTTCACCCCTGGAGGCAGACCAGGGTCCTGTTCCCCACCCCAGTGTCGGCAGGGCAGAAGCACTCACTTTCCGAAGCCCTGTTGGTGCTGAGCGGTGAGGAGGGAGGATTATCTCAGGGGTTTTAGGGGCTGGGGCCCAAGGCTTCAGCCCCTTTAGCCCTGCACTAATCTGGCACTGGACTGGAGGGGGGACAACTGGGTTGGAGGGAGGAATAGGGCTGTGAGAGGCTGGAGGGGATGAAGGGAGCAGGACAAGACAGAAGGGGGAGGAGCTGGCTGGAGGAGGGGGATGAGACCATGCAAGGGAATCAGGGGACAGGAAGGTTATGGGGCTGGGGGAAGGAGGCAGGAGCAGAAGTGGATGTGAGTGGGGGGACACTATGAGTGAAGGAGGATGTGGGATGGGGAGGGGAGGGGAGGCTAGAGGGAGAATGTGAGAGCAAGACCTGACTGCCCAGGCTCTCTCAGCTCATAGACAACCAGGGTGTCCTCCAACCCTAACCTGAGTGTAGAGAGGGAGCCATGAAGAGCCTGTCATGGCTGCCCCACTGCCCCCACAGCAGTGGGAGAGTGGGCCATGGATCTATAGACTCTCCCTGGGCCCACAGAGCTCTCCCACAGTGTGATACTGTCAATGGAGGGGCGGCATCAATGAAAGTATGGCCCTTTGCATGCCAGAGACCTGACTCTCCTGCTCCCAGACTAGCCGGTGGCTGGCCAAGGGCCTCACAAAACCTTATAGCCCTGGGCCCACAAGGGTGTTAATCCAGTCCTGTCTGGGGGAAGGAAATAATCTCACGAGGCAGAGTTTTCAGAGGCCTGAACCTTATCTGAAACTGTAGTTACGGAGCAATACGGAGACAATGTCTACAGCACAATAGGGCACATGCAGTTGACCCATGTGGGCTGATTGGGGCTTGCAAAGCTCAAGTTGCAGGGCTATAAAACGACAGAGTAGATGTTTTCACACACTGCAACTTTATAGCCCTACAGCCTTAGACCCAGTCAGATAGCATGGGCCAGCCGTGGATGTGTCATTGCAGCAATAGAAAACAGAATGTTAGGAATCACTGGAAAAGGAAAAGACATAAAATAGAACATTGTCTCTTAGTAAATCCATGGTATGGCCACATCCTGAACACTGTGTGCACATCTCAAAACAGATCTATTGGAACTGAAAAGGTATAAAAAAAGGGGAACTAAAAAAATTAGCAAAACAAACAAGGAGCCTGTCGCACTTCTAAAGACTAACATATTTATTTATCATATGAGCATTCGTGTGAGAAAAATCCCATCTTCATCAGACGCTTTGAACATAACAACATAATAATTAGGGGCAGTGCTTTTTTTGTGAATGTAGGGGAACAGAGTACTGGAACCTTTTTTCCCAGCTCCACTGCCCAGCTGGGGGTTCAGGGTCATAGGGAAAAGGAGTGCAGGGCTCTTGTCCCTTGCCAGCCCCACTGCCCAGCTGGGATGGGGTTAGCAGAGGAAAGGAGTGCGCCAGTGGGAAAAGAGGGGTAGAACAGGAAGAAGAGGGCGTTAGAGGCATTTTTCAAATTTACTATTAGGATACAACTGCCAGTATCTTTAAAAAAAAAAAAAAAAAAAAAAAGCACTGATCAGGGGCATGAAAAGGCTTCCATATGAGGAGAGATTAATAAGATTGGGACTTTCAATTTAGAAAAGCGACGACTGAAGGGGGCTATGATAGAGGTTTATAAAATCATGACTGGTCTGGTAAGGAAGAGTTATTTACTTCTCATGACACAAGAACTAGCGGTCACCAAATGAAATCATTAGGCAACAGGTTTAAAATGAGCAAAAAGAAATATTTCTTCACACAACATATAGTCAACCTGTAGAATTCATTGCTAGAGTATGTTGCGAAGGCCAATATTACAACGGGGTTTAAAAAACAACAAGGTAAGTTCATGGAGGACAGATCCATCAATACAAACAAGGAATCCTGCGGTACTTTAAAGACTAACGAATTTATTTATCACATGAGCTTTCATGGGAGAAAACCCCACTTCATCAGATACTTTGAAGATCCATCAATGGCGATTAGTCGGGATGAGCAAGGATCATTGTTTGCCAGAACCTAGGAATGGGTTACGGGAGGATCACTTGATGATTACTTGTTCTGTTCATTCCCCCTGATACAGCTAGCATTGAATGTTGGAAGACAGAATACTGGGCTAGATGGATCATTGGTCTGACCCACTATGGCTGTTCTCAGGTTCTTGTGGAGGTGAAGAAGTATAGAATCCAAACTCCAAATTTCATAGCTAGGCCTTTTTCATACAATGAGGAGAGCCAAAATCTTGGTTCTATACAATACGTAATTCGAATCTGCAGAGATTTTAGATGTGGATCTGATTTTGCAACCCCAGGAATGTGTCTAACATGCAAAATAAAATAAAATAAAATAAAATAAAATAAAATAAAATAAAATAAAA
>ML685795.1:8129087-8157270 GCA_007922175.1 Pelusios castaneus
GCTGGGGGGCCGGCTCCGCTTCGAGCCGGCCCCGCAGCTCAGTTCCCGGGCTCGGCTCTCAGCAGGAGCCGCAGCGCTTAAGCGCCGCAGCTTCTGCTGAGAGCTGGGGGATCGGGGGCGGCAGAGGCTCCCGCGGAGCGTCTGCCGCCCCCCGAACCGCTGGATTGAGCTGGGGGGCCGGCTCCGCTTCGAGCCGGCCCCCCAGCTCAATTCCCGGTCTTCTGCCAACAGCAGGAGCCGCTGGGAGATTGGGGGGGTGGCAGAAGCTCCGGCGGATCTTCTGCCGCCCCCCGAACGCCTGGACTGAGCTAGGGGGCCGGGTCCGCTTCGAGCCGGCCCCTCATCTCAGTTCCTGCCCCCACCCAGTCTCCTTGTCCCCCCCCACCCCTCTAACCCGGCCAGTCTCCTTGTCCCCCCCACCCCTCTAACACAGCCACTCTCCTTGTCCCCCCCACCCCTCTCCAGGCCTCCCTCCAGCCCCCTTACCTGGCCGGAGGCTCGCAACTACAGGGGTCGCCGGCAGAGCCGCTTCTGGGCCAGGCTGCCCCCGCCCTGAGTACGCTCTATCTGAGCATGCTCAGAGCGGGAGATTTGAATCTCCCCAGCCCGGCCGCAGCAGGACGTGGATTCAGCTGCTGCGCGCGCAGCTGCGTCCCCGCCATGCATATATACCACTGTCATTTAGGTATATAGATAACAATCATTAATCCAACTATCCTTCACTTCTCCTTTTTATTGGCTGAAGAGTTGGGCGAGATCTTCAACACAATCTATCAGTTAAAATTATTAAGAGTGGACTATCTGAACTCACTTTACTCACACATTCAAAATTGCCAGGGATTACCCCTAATAAAAGTTTCTATTCAAGCTTCTTATCATTGATTCTGATTTGTGTCACACTTCTAGACTATAAGAGCAGAAACACCAGGTTGTTAATCTGAAATCATTACAAAAAGTGTTCCTTACTTTATAAGGAGTCACATGAATGTAGATGAGACTTCTTGTAGAGTAAGTTGTTATCCCTGCAAAGAAACATATCGAAATCCAGCCCTTGATGTACAGCCACTACTGAGCTTTGTGCATTTTTACAGAAGACCAGCACTGTGGAGTGGTATAGATTTCCTGGTCGTGGACAGTTAACAGAGAGGACTAGGGTGTGTGGCAGTGTGGACTTGAATAAACATGGGAACAACCTGGTTAAGGTGTCTGCTAAATGCATGGCTCTTTGTGTTTGTCCTCATACAACCAGGGATCAGAACTGAGAATCCCTCTGTTACTAAATAAGACACAAGAAAAAGAAAAGGAGGCCTGGCTTGCAGAATGATGAGTGAGGAAGCGGAAAATGAGGGAGATGACCTGTGAAAGCTGCAGTATGAAGGAAATAGTGCTCTATCTTGGCAAAACAATGGAGACCATAGTGCAAATGGATCTGTTAGAGAGATCTGATTTTGCCAATACAAGCAGCTAGCTTTCCTGGATCCAGAGATTTGAGTGATTTTGGATGGCTTCTGGCTTAAACAGAAGAAACAGAAGTATACTAGATAAATGCTTTGATATTTGACAGGGGTAATGCTGATGATGACATCCTCCATGCCATACCCATCAATGATGAGGCAAAAGATCACACCAAAGTGAAAGAGGCTTTTCATAGTATGCTAAAATATTATATATGGAAAGCTCAAATTCAACAGTACATTCCAGGACCAAAAAGAAACAACTGGGCTCATAGGCAAATATAAAGGATAGACTGGGTTGCAACTAAAGAATGGGAGACCAAGGTGTTTAATAAAAGAGAGCTGTAGAAGATGAAGCAAGACACCAAGCCACAGCAGGCATCAATGTCCAGCTAAACAGATAGAATGTGGGAGATTTCACAAAATGTGATATTTTGCAGTAGGAGTCAGGTCAACAAAAGTTGTGTAAACACTCAAAGAAAATTCATCGTCATATAACAATGAGTCTATACTTCTGGGTACTATGCTCAAAGGGAGTTAGGCATCTTCATCCCTGTTTTGGGACCACTGCAGTTGAAACCCTATAGGCACCTACAATTGTTTGGTGCCTATGTTTTTGCATTATAAAATTCTCTTGGTCTCTCCATTTCTGTCATAAGCACTGCTGCTTTCCTATGGGTATCAAGATACTTATCTCCCATTTAAGGCCCAGAGCAAAACATGAGCCTGGGGAAGACCGACATTCTATTGTCTGCGGGGCCTGATGCAGTATGTGTATTCAGAGCCTGTTGTTGGGAAGGTAAGTAAGTTATTATAAATCACTGTGGTTGGCATAAGTCTAGTAAAGCTTGATAAGTCTGAGTGCTAAAGAATTCTGGGAGCAAAGCTTCTTAACACTAGATAAATTGTATGGCAAATCACTAAGAATACAGAACTTGCAGTGGACACAGACATAAGTCATTAATATTTATCCAGGCCCTGTGGTTCAGCTGCACGGATGTGAGAGATCAACATTCATGGTCAGCCAATGGCCTGTTCACCTAGGGTACATCTACACTAGAGCCTTAGGTCAACTTAAGGAAGGTTAAGTTGACCTACAGACTGCTGTGTCCACACTGGGCTTGTATTAAGTCGACTTAAGTGTTTCCTTAAGTCGACTTAATAACACCAACTGTTAAGGTCAACTTAAAGCTTAAGTCGACCGTATGAAGTTGACTTAAGCCAGTGTACACAGGGAAAGCCCTTAAGTCAACCTAATTGGCCTCCAGCCACCCCCCTCACCCCCCTGTCCCAGGGCCACCCACAATGTATCACTCCTCCAACCACCTAGCACCTGCCAGTGTGGATGCAAGCAGTCGACAGTAGACTTTCTAAGTTGACTTAACAAGGTTGACTTAAAGTCCACACACCTATCATACTGGCAGGACCAAAAAGAACTTCAAATGACCAATGACCTGTTTTGAAGAGAAGGCAGAATTTTACTTCCTACAGCGCTTCTGAAGGAAGTGTTCTTCAAAATCTATTAGGGATACAAAGGTATAAACAAGTGAAGAGTATGAACACAACAATCTACATGTAGCCTGGTCTCAGTAGCCAAATTCAGACAGTAGAGGGCTATGAGGTATTAAACAAGGAAAAACAAAAACTTCTGCAGAAGTCAGTGAACCTATATAAAGCACTCCTAACATATTGGTCAACTTCATTTGCATCTGGACTATCTCCAGCAGAAGGTTTGATAGGAAGATGTGTAAGGAGGCTTTAACCTGTGCCACCAATACAGTTCAAACCTCAATAACCCACCTTAAAGGAATTTTGAAAACAGAATGCCAAAATAAAATTAGACAATAGCAAAAACATCTTTGTTTAGAACAGAAGAAAAGTATGACATGAACTGAGACACCAGGGAAGTTTAGCTCAAAAGTACCCAGATATTTGGAACTCTTCATAACCAGACAGAAACTCCAGATTCTTCCTAGTGGAGACTCTAAGGGCACTCTCTAAAATAATGGGGTTCACCTTCAGTATTCCTAACACAACAGAGAGAGGATTTGGGATCTGTGAAGAAGTATGCCCTCTCCACAGGAAACTGTATGAGCAAATTCAGAAGCGAGAACATAGAAGATAGATCGGATCAGATCCCCTCATAGATCCAGTTATTAGAATACTGCTTTGGACGATTAAAATGTAACTGATGAGAAGATATAGTAGTGTAAATAGTTTTAAGAAACTGGAAGCTTATTTTGAACTGTTTGAAACTTAAATTTGAAACCAATGTATATACAATCTATTATTTTAAGGAAAGGGGTATGTGGAGTTGTAATGGAGCTTCTGGGCCTCTAGTTACCAGAAAAGACTGCTACGTGTTGCAATGTGGAGCTTAATAAAGATAGGGACTTCCTGGGTACTAATGACACATTTCAGCCACACATGTACTTGAATGGTTTGCTGAAAATGGGGTCTGTGTTATTTACCAAAGGTATTTTGCTAATTGTGGCAATAGGAGTACTGACTGACCAATAGCCTTCTGATTTATTTAAACTGTAATCTACTAATTCACATAGACTCCAGTTTAAAGGTATTTTGAATCAAGGTGAGTATATTTGTTTTTTTCAATTAAGTTATCTCCTCCTTCTCTCCCCATCCCAAAATGCAGCAGCAGTTTTTTAGCACACAGAATTTCTTAAGCTTTATTTCAAATCACCTGCTTTTCAGTTCAGTTTTTACTTATGTGAATTCAGTTCTGTGTCAAAACCTATTAATTTAGATAGAATAATCTACGTTCAAAATAGAACTACCTATTCTATGTTTCAACTATGCCCGTTATGTAAAAGAAAGTTTGCTTGCACTGATTACTGTGTCTTTTGACCATCTAATGCTGTTTGTAACTTTGCTGGTTAGTTGGATAACAAGCTGTTAGATTCTGCAAGCATGCTACAGAACATACATCATACAGAGGCATACTTTCAAGGATAAATGATGTCTGGAGCTGGAAACAGATGTTTCTTCTTATGAGACCACAGGAAGAAGAAATGCTTTTGTCCTCCTCAGTGATTACAGTGCTGGCTGTACCCCATACTACAGGAACACCCATGGTATTAGGTATGTCACCTAATCCATGAGGCAACAGAATCATCCTCAGACACTTAGAGGTCTCCAGAGAGCAGGCAGAAAGATGAACAGATAAGGTGAGCCCATGTTTGCTCCCTCATTAAGTTTTACAAGCTGCTAGGCTTAAGTTCCTGTTTTATGGACTATTTAAGCACCTATTAATGTTCTTAGGTCATTTGCATTTTTATTTATCTAGTCTTTCAGAATGGATAATTAAGAAAGAATTTTCTATATAGAGAGAATGTTTCTTTTTGAAGGACTGTAATTCATACTTGCAGTAAACACAATACTTAAACATCAATTACTCATTGTCTCTCATCTGATGTAAAGAAGTTCTTGTCTCAGAGAGACAGTAGGTTTCCAATGTAAGCTACACTATTGTCTCCACAAGCATAGCTAAATTTGTTTAGATGCAGAATTAGAGAAGAATTAGTAATACTGAATTTCTAAAGTGGGAGATGATAAAGACTAAATGAGTAATAGGAGACTCATTACACCAAATGCACTAAAAATGAACGCACTGCCTTAATCAGAGCATAATCCAATTAGATTTTTATTAGAGCTTTTGAAATTTTCATTTTAAATTTTTGACTGGACAAAAATAATGTTCCATAACTCAAATATTTCAACCTGATAATCAATGCAGTAATCTAAGATTTCATGCATAGTGAACAAAGCAATATTAATTACCAAGCCAAAGCACTGAATTATCTTTTTCTTCTTTCTTTGTTTCCTCATATACATTGTATAGAAAGCCTCATTATGTTTCCACTCAAATTTAATGTCAAAACCAATTGTTTTGTACAGTAGATAAAAGTACTTTTGCCAAGAAACATCATGTTTCTGTTATTTTGCATTCATGTCTCATTGCTTAATCATCCTGGAGGCTAATGCACCAAATATCGGAACCTATTGTTTCTGTAAAATGGGATACATGATATGAAAAACAAAAATGATATTTGTATGTGCCAAGATGATTTTATTTACTATCCACGTGTTTTATTTATGTGAATTAGAGCTGGATAGGATTTAAATAAACCGTGAAGCAATATTAGCTTCTCATTTTTTATATAAGCCTGAGAGCTTGTATGATCATAGTGTTTCCATGGGCTTTTTAAAAATGATATTTCCTTAGAAAAATAAATAGTACATATTATGATAGAATATGGGTTCTCTATGGAAACCCTCTACTGAGCACAACTGCAATCTGTAAATTCAGCACAGTTTAGATTTAGTCCAGGCCATTTGATATGGTTCTAATTAGTTTCAGTTCAAAACAGAGAGACCAGGATAAACAATGACAAGTTGTTCATATGCTCAAGGACACCAGTTGTACCTCAAAAAATATGTGCTGCATTCTGAGCATAACCAAGTATTTTCTTGTAGCTATTTGTTTTTATTTCAGTTTTTCAAACTTGCATTGTATATAACAGAAGAATTCAGATAACTTACAATTCTGCAGGTTAGTTTTGAAAAAACATGAAAGGATGAGTATATTTTTGTAGATTTCACAGTGTATGAGATACATCCAGTTTCTTAACATGAATTTTAAATTTGACTTTGACTAGAACTTTGGGACACTACAATTTGGTAGTTAAACTTTGTTTTAAGAGTATTTTGAACCTTATTTTAGGACTGCACTATGAATGAGTTGTGTTTATTCTGATAATATTTTTTTTTATCTGAAGGAAATAAAATCTGTGGAAAAAGCACAATGTATTTTATTTGGCACCCATTTCTACTGCCATTTTACAAAAAGAAACTTTAATCATGCAAGGTTGAAAGCTACTAGATTAATACTGTCTTATTTAGATAGTGAGCTCTTCATGGCAGGCTGCTACAACATGTTTGAATGGGGCCCATTCTTCATTGGTTCCTAGGCACTACTGTAAACCAATAACCATTGTAGTAAACTTTGGTCAAAATGTTCATGACAGTCCCGCCACAGATCAAGAGCAATGAGGGATACTAAAAACCTGGCAAGTTATAATTTATTGGCATTATTTTAGGTTTGTTACAGTTTTTACACTTTTGGCCTTGTATCATCATTGCACTGATAAAAGGGTATGCTAATGCACAAGGAGCAAACTAATCCAAAACACAGTAGTTTAGTGGAGGAAAGAAATATGGAAGATAGCTGAGCTAAGAGAGACATGTTTGGCTGTACATAATAAAATGAGATAAAAGGTTGTCAAGAGATATGGTGACAAGGCAGTCAGTATCCTGTGATGTTTTGGAATGCATATGACAAGCCATCATGTCAAGGAGCAAGAAAATGCTGGCCAGGGCTGCTTAGTGATGCAGGGAAAGAGGCAAAAAGGGGCATTTAGCCCCAGTCCCTCCTTTGAGAGGGCCCCCAAAGGGGCAGCTGAGGCAAATTTGGGTGAGTGGCGTTATGATCTGGTGCAAACTGAGTGACACTCTAACTTGATGAGCCAGGTTGCAATGCCTGGAGCACAGGGCTACCACTTCAGGCTCATTCGCCAAGCTGGGCCTCCCCCTCAGTAATCATTTTTTGGGGAGGAGGGGGCAAGCGAGGGCAGGGAACCTCAGTTTCAGATTTTGCCCCAGATTCCAAAAAACTTCTGCATGGCCCGCAGTTGGCACCTCTTCAAAATATTCTGGGTGTGACTGCCCCTGAAGCAGATTTAGGGCACTTTAGAACCAGAAAGTTAGACTAAAGGGCAGAAAAATAGGGGAGGTTTCTTCCTAAGATGAGCCTCAAACCATAAAGATCTTCTGGGACCCTTGAAAATCCATGAGAAGGAAGGGATATCTGTCTCCATGCAAACCCTGTACTCCTGTTCCTCACACCCTGACACAGCAAGAATCTTCCAGCAGGCTCCTGTTGCAGTGGAACCCCACTACAGTCTCCTAGGGTATGTTTACACAGGCAATTTAGGTCAACTTAAGGACCCTTAAGTCAACCTAAATTACTCCATGTCTACACCTGACTTTCATTAAGTCAGCTTAAGAAATTCCTTAAGTCGACTGACTTAATGAAAGCTTAAGTCGACCTAATAATAACCACCCATTAGGTCGACTTAAGTCTTAAATTGACTCCTGGACGGTGTGGATAGGGAGTAACCTTTAAGTCGACTTTATTAAGTCGACTTAAGGGCAGTTAGGTCGACTTAACAAAGTGGACTAAGTCGACTTAACTTTATGTCAACTTAGTCCACTTTGTTAAGTCGACTTAAAGCCGACCTTATTAAGTCGACTTAAAGTTGACAACTTTTTCTAGTGTAGACATACCCCTAGAGAGTGTAATGGTTCAAAGCAGAGGCTCCCAAAGTTTTTGGCATCATGCCTCCTTTCTGATTTTTTAGAAACCCTCACACCTCCCCACCTCTCCTTTACCATCATCCAACCCCCTTTTAACAAAAATTCAATTCGTAATTGTACAATTAAAAACAACCACAAATAGGTTTTCTTGATGCAAAAATTTAATAAAAATGTAATTTGAAATAAAAAAATAGCAGAAACAAAACTAATTTAACATGAAAACAAGAGAGCTCATGACTGGCCTGTTCTTCCCATTTGCTCTCTAAAAACATAATTTAAAATAAAAAAAATAGAAACAAAATGAATTTAATGTGCAGGAGTTGGAAAATTTCACAGCCTTGTGCCCCCCTTGGATTTCCTTCATGCCCCCCAGTTTGGGAACCACTGGTTTAAAGCCTCCTGGCCAGATTCTGGCTTTGAGAGAGCAATATTGAAGGGCCTATATGTAGGGAAGGTATCTGTTAAAAGCTTCTTCTATGCTTAATCCTGTTTTCATTGGACCAGGATCAGGCCCAGAGTGGGACACCTTTACCGATCTGCAATGCAAAACACAGAATCAGCACAGTCTGTTTTTATTTAAAGAGTTCTTTGATTTGTTTTCTCTGGGATGTATCAAGGAATGCTGAAATATTAATGCTAGAATTCTTAAACATTATTCATTACAATGTACTTTTTTCCTAACTGGGCAGCTCCCTATTTCCAATAGTACCTAATTAATGGACGTCTACTAGACCCATCTGCAAATTTTACAATGCAATTCTCTCACAAAACTAATCTGAGCTTGCCACTGCAGAAATGATGTACTACTATGGGGTACAATTAAGTATACAGTGGCATGCTTGATCTTAGAAGCCTTAGGGGTAATCAATAATGAGTTTCCTTTCTGAGAATGTTATGTATTTATAAACATGGGATGATAGGCTTGAATTACTTACATTTTGATTACCTTATCCTATTAAGATACAAGTTCTCAGCAAATATGGAGGTAGGCAAACTTTTATTGTACAATAAAATTCCTAACCAATTCTAGAATTAAAAATCTGACTGCCTAAACCATAAAACAATGTCTTGTCTGTGTAATAATTTAAAGTACAGTATTAATAAAACACTGTGTGAAACCAGTGATATATCCTTTTTGTCCTTCCTATACACAAGCATACTATTTGATGTTATGAGATGTAAAAAATGAAAAGAGAAAAGGAGTGATCTAATTGGTCAATAAGTACTCTGAGTTATGACTCCAGCCCAATTCACAGGTTAGAATTTATGAGTCTCACCACTTAATTAACAAGGAACCCAAGAACTGTGACTGCAATCAGCATAAGTTATAAAGGCTTGGAATTTATGAGCTCAGATAGCACGGTAAGCAGAAGAACAAGATCTGACTGGCTAAAAAAAAAAAAAAGAATCTCAGAAACATTGACAGTAACTGAGCTCCATTATTTAGATTCAGAACATGTCAATACATATATAAAAGTTTCATAAATATAATACTTGTATATCTTAAAATATGCAATAAGCATATTTGCATACATGTCTAAAGAGCCACAAAATTAGAGCTAGATAAGCCCTATCTAGTCATGTTGGTCAGTGTTTTTCCAATGCAGGCTTCCTTATCACTCCAGACCATCTGTTAGTGAGGGAGAAAAGGAAAGCAGAGGACACTCTTTCAGAATTCCTCCCCCCAGTCATTCTTCTGGAGAAACAAAGTTTGTATCCAGTAGCACAGAGGGCTCCTCTGAAGCCATATATATCATCTGCAGTGACCACAGGAGGCCAGTACTGGCTCCTGGCAACCCCATCTTTCCTAAGAGCACAGTTCCATAGGCACTGTAGAATATTTATAAACAGTTATAGCGGTTCGGGGCGATAGCTATACTTGACTCACGCATGCTTTCACCCTTAACTCTTCTTTAAGGAAGACATTTGTGAATATAAAAACAATTTCATGACAATCTCAATGCAATTCCATAGAAATCCCATTAAATGTCCAACTATTTATTTATTATTCTATACTACAAAAGCCAAACTGTTTTTAATTAAAACCCAGGGGGGGGTCCTCTTGCTAGACTATAAATGCAAATATCTTGGAAAACTAATTTCAGACCATTTTGATTTAAGAAACCCATTTCAGTAAAAAGCTATCAAACTGTGTAAATCAACGATTGTGCCCAATTACAAATTGTTTTACTCTTAGAACAAAGTAAAAACATTAAAACATTTTAATATAGCATTAAGGATCATAAACACATAAAAGTCAGGAAGGTATAAATTAAGGTTTTCTCCCAACATCCACATTCTGCGCTACCCAAGTGACTCGCTCTCTCTCAGGAAAAGAAAAAACACCCAACAAATCCTCAGTTTTGACGAAGACTTTTTTATGTTCATGCAAACAACCACCACCACAGCCCCGAACACTGCCAAAAATTTTAATTAACGAGAAATGCCATTTTATCTTGAAAGCTCCCTTTAGAAATAGAAGTAACATTTCTATGAAAATTGTGGCTTTATCCCTGTAGAAACTGGTGATTCCCCCCAATTGTATTTTAATATGAACATCCAAGTCCAGAGATAGAAACTAAGTTTTACTTTGGATCAAATTTGTGAATACCTTTGAGAACAAAATCTGCTTGTTTTAATCACTGTGTTTCAGATAGTATTCAAGACAAAGCAACAAAGGCTGCACTTCCAGACTATGGGATGGACAAATGGTGGTAAAAGGCTGTGTGATTTAATTCATCCTCAACTTTCAATCCATGCTTTGGACCCATCTCAAGGCCCAATTACTTATTAATTAATGGTAAGTAACTGGGCTGTGTGTCTGCAAGCATCAGAATTACAATACAGCTCTTCTGCAATTCCTATTCTTTTCAAATACTGGATACAATTATTGTCAAAGCACCATACCTTTTCTCCTTGACTCTATGATGTGGCCGCTCTTTCAGCTTCACCCTTAACAACAGTCTTTCCTGGGCAAGTAGAAAGATATGACTTAGAGCCAAATCAAAAAGGGAATAAATCTTTTCTTTGCAGAGGGGAACTGGCAAACAGTATCATGCTCACTAGTTTTTTTCCCCTGACTCCCAAGGACTGCCATACGATTCCTTTAGTCGGAGAGGCTCCCAGACATACAACCTTAATCATACAGATTCTGGCTGTCCTTTACCCAAGTCTCCTTTCTTTAATACTGCACAGAAACTTCCACTTCCTACAATACTAGTCTGTATTAAATCCTTCTGCCCATCCTCTTCCCTCTGCTACTCTACTGAACTCTTCTGGATTCTTTCCCCACCTTTACTTTCTCCCCAGCAATCCTACACCAAACTGTTGCTATTTCCCAACTCCTATTCTACAATGACCAGTAAAACCCTAGACCACACCTCAGTCCTTGTTTCTCAAAGGCTACCTCTTATATAGCAAGCCCTGCTTTCAGACTGAAATTACATGACTCCTCTCAGTCCTGTACTCCATGGAGGAAATACAGTCTTCAGAATCTTGGCCTTAAAGCAACCAAGCCTTGAAATAAGGCTGGCTACAGCTGGGCTTGCATTTAAAGGGGCAGGCTGATTTGATACACAACCCACTGCTTAGAACAATATTTAGTTCTCTGAACCACCTATGGGGACAAAATGTGTTGGGGGGGGGATATTTATGATTGAAGATCCATGACCCTTTCCCTATGTGTGTTGGGAGGAGGCGGGAAGAGATATTGATGATTGAAGATCCATGGCCCTTTCTCTGGCCTGCCCAAAACTATCCATACATGCAAAGCTATTTTCAGCCCTCCAGCAGACTCCCTCCTCTTGAGCACTTTAACTCACCTGGAGCTTTCTTTCAACTCCCCTCTGCAGGTTTTACATGATTATGTGGTGTGGAGACATCAGCATCAGTCCTTTTCTCAACAGGTGTCTTTCAACCTTAGTGAATTAACAAATGAAGGCTCATTAGTAAAAGAAGGATCAGTTTTCTTGAACATTCCCATGCTCCTTAATTCAGGGAAAGATTATGAATGGGATGTTCACAGGATATGAGACAAAGTAAATGCTCACACAGTAAACAATGGAGACCAGATCTTGCCCCCTAGTTCAGATGCTTAACAGCTAGAAAGCCAGCACATCCAGAGCCCAGAGAATAAATCTTGGCTAACACAGTGCTGCTCCATATGTCACCACAGCTCACTGTGTGGGGCAAAGTTGTGAGTCCCCATGTCTCAGCAATCCCAACTGCTGGAGTAGGTTTTTAAGACCACTGACAGCTGAAAATAAAATAGAACAAGTTGGAGGCTTTTCTAACTTGCACCTGGGACCAGTTCAAAACCTAGCTAGCTCCTGATCAGGGAATGCCCTCGGGCCCCAATCACTCTGCCCCAGTGCTGAGCGCAGCATAGGAAGAGTAGAAACCAGCTGCGAGTGGTTTTGTTAAGCTTTTCTCAGGCAAGCTCAGAATAGTGTGCAATATTTATTACCTTCTGCAATGTATAAACCTGATGAAGCAGAGTTGCAGGCTCAGTGGCAGCCCTAATTCAGAAATTTCTTTTTGCTTTATATTACTTGGCACCATTTTTGTGTTTAATTAATATGTGTAATAATTCCTCATTCTTCCTACGTTAAATCCCACTGACACATACAGAACTTGGTCCTCAAACTGTATGATATCTTCATTAAATTGCTTTGTAGCTGCAGCAATAAACAAAATCACTTTGCAGAAATCCAAGGGGAGTGGAAGAATTCCTCAGTAAAGATTTTTTTTTATGGATCAATAGCTTATTTTAATATGTAAAACTTGACTATGCATAGTCTGTTTTCATTTTAAACTGTATCAAGAAATCAAAACAGTTGATTTCAAGATTTTAATCAGGTAGAGAAATTTATAACGCTGTAGCTCATTTTAATATCTCAAGCATCTCAGTGAATGTACTACCTGATGATGGATTATTTTGTAAATTAAATAGTCACAGATCAACACAGACCAAAAGCGCTTTAACTAAAGCAGTCTATTCCCCGTTTAAAATCTATATGGCAGATAGTAACTTTAGTTGGGAGCTAGTCTTCAAAATTTATTTGCTAATCATAAAAGCTATCTGAGCAGAGTTAATACAGTTATTCTACATATAGAGTATGTGCACAGAGATGTTCAATGTTCCCTACCTACAAAGTTGGGTTCTGAAAGCATGCTGGCTTTTGCCATAACATACTTCGGTACCATGGAAGAAAAAAATTGGCAAGTATTCAGATACAAAGAAGGTCTTATGAGTAATACGCAGGATTGAATGTCAGATCATTCCCAGCTTTGCCTCTGTCTTGCTGTGTGACCTGGAGAAAGTCATGCCATCTTTCTAGCCCTCCATTTAGCCATCTATAAAATGAGGATTAAAACAAGATGGTCTCCCATCTTACTAGCTGGGTTTGGAACTTAGATGTATTTGTAGATTCTCTCTCGTGATAAGCAAAACTCGGTGCAACAGAGGGTTCTGGGTATTCCGGAGCTAGAGCCAGCTGTCTGATTCTCAAGACCAGCTCTAGTCTTGATAAAACTTAAAGTTGCTACCAGGCAGCTTTTAGTACTGCTACTGCCTTAGGGTCCTCAATGTTATTTCTGCCCCCTTGCTATACTAGAACTTCATTCCTTGCACATTACATGGGGAAGAAGGGTAGCAAAGGACCATGCATTGGCTGCAGTGCAGCTTTATCAACACAGAGTTCCCCTCCAATGGGAATTCTCTGCTGGGCATCAGCAAGGTACTTTCAGCTACTTTGTGTGCCCTGAGTGATGCCCAACTTGTAGCACTGGCCCATTCTTAGAAAAAGAGGATAAGTCACTTGTTCACTCCATGCCCTCACATCTGCAAATATGTCACCCAATGATGAGCTAATCAGAGCTTGGCAGCTATTGACATGCGTCCAACTATCAGATAAACCCAGACACTTGAGACTCTAACAGTTTAGGACTAGTGGCTGGGGCCCACTTCTGCATTTTGCACACTTTGCTATTGCAAGCGAATATAACCATTTAACCGTGTTCATAATTGTCCTAATAGGTAGACTAGACTAGTACTACAATACTACTATTAATGTCTCATTCACTGAAGAAATAACCCCCAACTGGTATATGAATTCATCCCTGGTGTATCTATTTGGCCTATAAAGCCTCAAAAGTACAATTTTAAAAGTGCCCAAGTGACTTTGGAACCTCATCACTATTTTCAAAAGAGACATAGGCCCCAGTCTCCACTGCCAGCAAAATTCAGCGGCAGTTGATGGGAGTTACACAAACTACGCAGAGTAGTTTGCGTAACTCCCGGCAACTTGTAACTTCCCTTTTGTGTGCCTTCTTCACCGAACTCCACTGATAGGAAGTTCATTCCTGTCGATGCAGCATTACACCACTCGAGGAGGTGGTAGACTGAATTCCAGATTAACTGAGTGTGTCTTTATTGACCGCTCAGTTGATCTGGAAAAATTGATCTGATTGGTGGCGAATTTGCTGCTGTCAGTGTAGACATACCCTTACGTTTTTAGGAGCATGCAATTAATGAACAGTTGGACCCAGATCCACAAAGCAACTTAGGCATTGCAGTGCCTCATTTTTAGGCATTTCACGATCCAGTAGAATCCTCAACCCCCAAATTGGACACTTAGGCTCCTTACGTAAACATGAGGATCCACAAAATGCAACCCACAAAAGTCAGTTCACTAGGCAAGGGAACTGCCTAAGCTAGCCAATAGCAAATGCCAAGGAGAGTTGTATGTCCTAAGTGGCAGCCCCTTCTGCACCCAAGTCTGGGCTGATGAGAGAGATGCCTATCTTTGCTTGCGATCAACAGTCCAGGATTCCTCTCCTGGAGTTAGATGCCTAAGTCATTTCATGTAAGAACAGTTGCAGAGCATGCCTAACTATACACAAGACAGAAGAGGTGGCAGTTTCTATTGTAAACCTTTAACTCAATAGGTATTCACCTGGTATCAGCAGACCCCAGTTCAATTCCCTGCTCTCCACACATCATTGAAGAAAAGGGATATAAATCAGGTGTTTCCAACTTTCCATAAAGGGTGTCCTAACCACTGGACTATAGAATATTCTTGTGAGAGTCTCTCTTAATGTCTTCTTAATGGAATTAAGAAATTCTAGCATGTATAAATTATTAAATGTGCATTGGGACAGAGATAGAATAAGAATGACTCTACAATAATACAGCATATAATCTTTAAAGAATTGGAATTTCCAGTTTGCAGGTAATTTCAACATTCAGAAATTTGTTTTCATTCCAATTGGAAAGAAAGCTAAAATATTTTCTAAATGTCCTGAAAAAAGGAATTTCATAAGAAGTTATGTTTCAGGAATTTTTGCATTTGTAATTCTGGAATTTTGCTTTGGGGTTGTATTTTATGTTCATGTTTATATTATTTTTAAATTATTTCTTATGTTAATAGCAGAAGTACAAAATATAGAAGAGTAACAATGACATATCATAATCTGACACCTTTGTTAAAATGTTATTTTATTAAAAATCATTAAAGGCTACTGCTACTTTTTACTGATTGAAACATTTTGTCTTCTTTTCCAGAATAAAGCCTCTCCTGTTTATTTTGTAATCAAACTGTTCAACACCGTTTTATTTTTATTCCATTAGATTTTTTTTTCAGTGCTTCTCAGAGGCACATTGGGCTCAAAGCTACAATAGGGTAAGTAGGTCAGAGAAATCAAAAGTGGTAAAAAGGCCATTTGCACCATTAGATCATCTAGTAGTGATTTTCCAATAGTGTAAAAGGCATTTATGTCTAAGCAGATACCGAGAGCACTTAAAGGTAAGTGCAAAATGCAAAAGTGACGTGGCTAAACTGGAAAGGAACCTACTCTATGCAAAACAGGTTTATGGCTATTTGTATGTAGTGACCACCTATCTGGAAACAAGACATGTAATATCAAGTCTCTAATAAGTGCAGCAGTGATCCAAGAATCATTATGCAATGAAGATTTTTCTTTTCTTTTCAGGGTCACTGATTTACTGACTGCTCAGCAACTAGCCTTGCATTGCCTGTAGGAGTCTCTTACATTACAGCATGTGAGATGGCATCTGGAAACGTGGCTGAACAATTCCATTGTTACTGCAACCACATAGGCTCTCAACTATGCTGCAGCATATAGCTTCAAACCAATGACCTGGCTCACAAATGGAATATACACAGTAGTCCTGCATGAGCCAGAAATTTGGAAAAGCAGCACTGGGATTATAATTTGTTTTTACCAGCTCATATAAAGCAACCTCAGATAGAGTCAAATTGTCTTCTCGTCATTCTCACTTGTACGACTAAAGCGGAAGATTTTGTGACGGACAGGCAATGGCGCTCACGCCCTCCCACCATGAACGACCTGACCATGAACTGATGTTGGGCTTCATGTCCTGAAGTGGCTGGGGCCTGATATAAGGTGTTCTGCTTTTTTTGCTGTTTTGCAAGGCTTGGCTGTTTTTTTTGGTTTGTTGTTTTGTTTTTTAATTTGTTCCTTCAAGTTACCTCGGCCTTGAGCCTGAGCGTGTGAAGGGAAAGCGGGCTTGAACACCCCGCCTTCTCCTGAAATGCTATATGTTAGCATAGCCACTGGGAATCTGTGGACTTCGCCATAGGACCATGGACCAGGCTGCCTTGCTAACCTAGGACCAAAGTGCCTCAAGAGCCTCTTCAGGGTCGTCTGCAGTTGTCAAGGGTCCCCAGCTGCTGCAGGGACATAAGCTCTCACCACTTATTACTTTGCTTTGCTTGCTCGGGGTTATTCACCCTGGTATTCAATAAAAATCATCCATCTTTTCAATGGTCTTTGACTGCATGTGGTAAATCCACACGAACCTACCCCTTGGGATACAGTTTGGGGGAATACACTATATGAGATAGACAGACTTTCAGGGAGCCTGATACAACCCACAGACCTATGATCAAAGCACCCAGCTTAGATTTAGAAAATACAGTATGGAAAGGAACTACAAAAATCCCCACAATGAAAAGAAAAAAAAAAAAAAAAAAAAAAAAAACAGTGTCAGAATATGATAATGCAGTCTTAAATGGAACAACTTTGACAGAGGCTGCCTTGTATTTTTATATTAAGAACAGTTCTCTTTCCTACTGCTTGCCAAAAGACTTTCCAGCAAGGTCACTTGGATATAAGGAGCTTCTTCTTCTTTTTAAAAAAAAAAAAAAAAAAGGAATCCACTGAATTTACTCTATCTAAATTCATTACTAAACGTAAAGGGAGATGGAAAGAAAATGTGTACTTGCAGCACAGACTGAACAAGTACTTCAGACTCAGACAATTTTATTTCTTGCAGGAGGGGGAGAGGGAAGAGTAAAACAAAGGAACAAAATAAAAACACATGGTAGCTGGCTGAAAATCATTAGAAGGTGAGATGGTGTGGGTACATTCTTTAAGTGATTGAGAAATAGCTTTGAATAAGTCTTCCAGGGGAGCAATGATTTTTATACCTTGACTTTCACAGGGGTTGGTATGATAGCTTACCTTTTATGGCATGGTGCTTGCTGTGGCTCTGCCTAAAAAGTGTTCAAGTTTATCTTTTCTCCAAGGGTAATTTTTTTTTACCAAGGCTTAGAATCTTAAATAAAAGGTGTTATTCAGCTGTGACTTTGCATGCAAGTGCGTTTTCTATGGAAACTCTTGCATGCTGCATCTGACATTGAAAACTTTTGTATTTAGTCAAAGAGATGTATACTTTAAAAGAATCTATTAATGACTTAACAGTGTTCTATGCTATTCACTGTCTGAGCTAAACATGTTTGTTTCACTACTAACTGTGCTGATATATATAGACACCTTCAAACAAAGTTAATGATACATTATTGAAAAAACATCCCAAAATTACATTGTCCTTCATGCAGTGTCCTTTATGCAATCTAGTAACAAAACAACAACTGCCAGTAAAGCTTTTAACAACACATATGCTCAAATCGTGCTAGTTTCTGTTAAATAGATTCAGCTATTGACGCGACAGGTCACAATGCAATTTAGAAGCAATTAAAAGGTAATGAATGTGCTGAACTGAAACCTCTGCCTGGGAGGCTTTTACTATGTACAGGGGAAAGTAGATAGATTTGCGTCCTTCAGTAATTGCTGCTGGTGAAATGGCAATGCAAAACGTTACTGAAATGGCCCTCCAACGTCTGAAGGACAGTCTGTTTTTGTGATTGTGAATCCTTTGTTGATGCAGCATGGTACGTCATCTTAAAAGTATTACAGAAGAAATCATTAATAACTCCACACCAATCTGCAATGATTAATCTTTTCTTCTGTTTTATTTTGCACCATGCAATTTTAACATTTTTCTCTTGAATAATGACATTTTTAATGTTTTGTGACGATATAAACTGACAGCATTGATTGGAAACCTGCACATTTCCCACAGAATGCTGCATGGCTTCCTACAAGATTAATCTCCTAGCAAATGAGGTAGAACTGTCTGGATGGTTAATTAATGATGGTATATGTCAAACACTGATAAAATCAAAATGATGACTATTATATTAATCCATGAAAGTTCAGATTGGTTTATTCTCAATTTAAAGATTTATCTGAAATGGTGTATGTCATGCCTGTGTTTTCATAGAACAGTTAAGTGTGGCCATACCCTAGATCATTCTCTACATGGCTATGTTTTGTGAGAATCACAGCAGTTTTTTCATTGTCCTTTCCACAACCTTGTAATTCAGGTTTTTTGTTTGATGCATTTGATCATCAGCACTATGGTTGATGCATGAATCTGTTTGAACCCAACTACCAAAGACAACCCAGCCTGAAACTTTGAGGTTTGAATTTTTTTTTTTTTTTTTATCATTATATACATTCATTTGTATACCCCTATCCTTCAGGACTGTTCTCATGGTAATCACAGCCTGATTATAAGTAAAAGAACCAGAAACCTTCTTGTGAGATTCCTAGCAAAATTTTGCCTTCTCCAAAGAACAATTCAGATAATCCCTGACTATCTAGCTAAAATGAACCCTTTCAAAATTGTTCACAGTTCTTGGAAAAAGCCATTACAAATGTAGTCTTTTTTTTTTTTAAATTACTGATTTCTGCATTATATTCTTGAGTACTTGCAAAAGAGGTTAGCAGTAATAATTTTCAGCTCTTGATTGTTTGTGAACTCTGTTCATTTTGACCCATTCGCTATTATGGTATATGATTCAAGACCTAAGTCACTTTGTATTGTTCTTCCTTCCTGACTAAAACTTCAAATTAGAGAATGAGAAAGAGCAAACAATATACTTCAAGCTCCTATTTCTGGACAAATATTCACGCTTCGGTTGGTGGACATATATTCATTTATGCCAATGCTTGCAAAATCTGGTGGTTTCAGATATCTGCACATTCAAAATGCCTGCCCTCCTAAACAATAGTAAGCCAAACTTGGCACTTTTCTTAAAAGAAAAGAAAAAACAAAATAAAACAAAAACCAGCAATATAACTTGTGACCATATCTAATAGAGCTATATTCTATCATATATTATCTGTATGCTTTCTTTTGAAGTCTCATTTCTCCATGTATTTCACATGATAGGAAACACGCAAGACTGTGTTCCATAAATGAAATGAATCAGGGATGAGCTCTTTATCCCCGAACTCTGGCCCTTTTATTTAATTTAAAAAACCAGTGTAGCACAGCATAAAGAAACCCTAAATCTCCTGTGTGAAGCTACAGGAAAATTTCCTCAGTGCTGACTGTGTATGATGACCATAAAGCTGCCTTCCAAGGAACCCCTTAAAGGCTTATTTTAGGAGGTGGAGCTGAAGCAGCGACACTGTGGACATTCTCTGAAGCACTGTGGTCCACAGAACAGCCTGAGTAGACCACTGCAATTTAGAAAGGATCTGGGGGAGGCGGGAAAGAAGGAATGCAATTCTAAAAGACCTGACAAATCTCTATCTGCCTCGGTAAACTTAAAAGGTTGTCTTGAAGTTGGTCTAATTAATTATTACCTCGCTCACCTAGTTTCTCTATAAATGTTACTATTCATTGAAGATGTTGGGCAAATATTTTAATTAGTGTGCTTTCCAACAGTATATTTTTCCATCACAAAATCTTCCTTCATAAGTTAAGAAATATTGTTTTCAGGTTGTATCAATTAAGAAAAATCTTTAGAGGATTCAATGAGACTTGTCACAGTGTAAAATACTCCTCACTTAAAAAGGGTGGCTGAATCCAAACCCAGGAGAGGAAATCTCTGCCATATTAATGTAAAGGAATTAAGTGTAATGGATTCTGTTTAAATTGCTGTCCACAAGGCTAGGAATAGGCAATATTTGAGGGAGTCCAGGCTTCCAAACTTGCACATGGTCCATTATTTTACCTGCCATAAGTAGTTCCATTTTATGAGATATGCCATGCTTTTTTAAAAAAGCTATTTATTTCAACTTCTCATAAAAGGAGACTAAAATCCCATTAAAACAAAAGTATTCTGAGTTACCAGTGGTAGATGGTTTACAAATATAGGTATCCTGACTCCACAAAAATGGCTGTGTGTGTTGCTTGGTAATATTGAATAGTCAGCAGAGTAGCCACCAATTCCCTGAACTTTGTGAGAACAAAGTCCGTCTCTCCGTAAACTGCCATTTGGACAAGATATATAGTGCTGTGTACCCCACAGCAGAATAACAGAGTACAATAGGTAAGGAACTAAATAAAGAAGATGGTGATAGAATTTTCAGAAGGATGTCTATAATATAGCAAATATTAGAAAGAATAAAAAGAAAACAAACCATACTCCAAATGGTGGATATAAAACGATCCCACCAAAACAGGGATTAAATTACAGTAGGTCCTTAATGACCAGCATCAAGAGTACCAATGAAATGGGCAGCTGATCTCCAAAGGTGTAATATCACAAGGCATTATAGGATGCTCTTCTTTTCTCTGTTATATTTAAACAACGAAGAAATGTAGGATGGAAACAAGCAAAAATGACATGACAAGAATGACTAAAAATCTTCTGTAGATAATTCTGTTTCCAGATGTTTAAGTGTTGACCAGCTGGAAACTTGGTTTTGTGAGAATGCCACTATTCTGTCTTGATAGGAACAGGTGAGGAAAGCTTCTGAAATATAAAGACAGACTAGAACTACTGAAGCAGCACAATTTAGAGGTAAGGAAGTTAAATGAAACAACTAACACTTAAATTGTGAAGTCATTATGATTAAGTGGCTTTAACAAATCACCTTAGTTCCTGCTTTATGTTCATTCATAATCTCACTAATAAGGATCATGGCAGAGAATACAAATCACATTAACTTTTAAAATCTAGGAGTTATTATGAGAGACAAAATAGTATTTTGTTTCAGTGTATGTCTACACTGCAGCTGGGAGTTAGCCTCCCAAATAGCCAGAGTAGCCAGACAAATACTAGCCTAATTTGAACTTGGCTCAAGAAAAAGCTGTTTCATACCTGTTGAACCCATGTACAATGATCACGTTATCGACAAAAACAAGCTGAAGGGATGTAGGATCACTGCTGATTTGTGAATGGGTGATCATTGAAGGCTCCCATGGGCACAAATGGTCTGGTGGAGGCTCCACTTGAAGACAGTTCATGTTTGGGTATTCAGATTCTTTCCCCCCCCCCTAATATGCAAGTCCCAGGAGTGCTCTGAGAGAGTAGGTCTGGGGCCCAGATAAAGGGTTGGCTGCTCAGTCAGGATTTTCAAAGCACTCAGACCCCTACCCACTCAGGTAAGTGTTTCTCTTTTAGTGGTGCGTAGGATATGATGTAGTCAGTAGGCACAAAGACAAGCTTTACACTAAGTGAGTGAAACACTGGGCCATTTCAGCATGTTCACACTGCAATTAGACACCAGTGGTTGGTCTGTGCCATTTGACTCAGGCTCTTGGAGCTGCTTTATTGCAGTGTAGTCTTTCGGGCTGATGTTGGATCTTCGGCTCTAGGACTCTGTGACGTGGGAGTGTCCCAAAGTTCAGGCTGCAGCCCAAACTTAAGTCTTCACCGCAATTAAACAATCTCAAGCCAGCTGACATGTGCCCGCCACAGGTTTTTAACTGCAGTGTAGTCATACCCTTTGAGGTCAATGTGAGTTTTGCTAATGACTTCAATGAAGCCAAGATATCACATCACTATTTTCTTTGCTTACAATCTGTGTGGAAAAGGGAGCGTGTTGCGTCCAACAAGGGATAAGATATTAATGAAACCCTTGCTCTCTGTTATAGAGTAAATCAGTTAAGTGTCGTCTAGGGGTTTGTGTCAAGTTGTCATGGGCAACTCCTGTTGTAACAAACCACCATTAAAAATCTTTTAAATCTTTTATTAAAGATTGCTTTTATCCGTCTCTTTGGCTACAGGCTCACAGCAATATTGCAAAAGATACTGATAGGTTGACTTGCTCAGCTTCCCTCTTATTTGACAAAAGGGAAAGAGAAAGAGAAAATAAGGTGGGGAAGGAAAAGGATGCACAAGGCTGAGAGCAGAAAACCAAGTGTTATATTCTAGGTGGTGCTCAGGAGTTAGCCAAAGCTGGTGGAATAGCAATGTCATTGATTCCCTCTCTTTGGCCCTGTTTGGTTAGGACTATGAAAGGCTAATGATGTCATAGTGTCTCCCCTGGTCCTAAGAAATGGTGCAGGTGGCAGCCAGGAAGCTATGGATTTATGTCTGTATTGACAGCACTGCTGGATCAATTCTGTGGGATTGAGTGCCAGTGGAGACCTATTCAACCAATCCAGAAGTCAACACCATTAATACACCCACGCAAAAAGAGTAACACCGTGTTGACAGAAGGCATTTTCCATCAGTGAGCATAGTGGTGATGCTGCAGTAAGTAGAAGTTAGGAAGTCAATGGGAGATATGCAAGGTACTCCACATATTCTGTGTATCTCTTGTCTGCTGGTGCCAAATTTCACCACCAGTGTAGACCAGACCTCAATGACTCAAAGCCAAACACTGCCAAAGGAAGGGTGGCAATCTCATCCCATTAACATTAACCAATGAAAATTGCTTTGAGAGATTTCCACTATAAACATTTCCTCCTTTTTTTCTGGATTCTTTCAGCTTATTGTCATCTTTCAGAAAATTCACCAGGAGACTGTCAGACTCCTTTTCTTTTAATTTAACTAATCCAATTTGTACAAGTATGTTTGTCTCCAACATTTGCTGATTTTTATAAACAATTTTATGTGAAAGGCTGTGCTGAACTTTTGCTAATTCGGGCCACTAAGAGCACAAGCATCTGCACAGCATCACACTCAACTAATGAACTACATCCCTACTCTCAAACACACACATGAGCATGGAGATGAGAAGCAGTTCAATGCAATGGCTTAGAGGATTGAAATGAGGCTATAGTAGAGGGCAAGAGACAGGACAAAGGAAGAAATTCATTCGGGTTGACATTTCTGGCTGGGAACCACGCTGGCTGTAGCACCCTTGACCATTGTGACTGGATTAGTCTGGATGACTTCCAGGAAGTATTAGAAAGCCAGTATATCAGCTCCAGGCTCAGCAAGTCCCTTTTCGCCTGGTAACTGCGCAGGGGATTACTATAGGCTAATTGGCACACCTAGAACTAAGCAAGGCCCCACCCAAGATTTGTTAAAAAGCCTCCCCTCCAGAGAAAGGGTGCAGCTGTAGTGTGAGAGTGAGGAGAGCTACTGGGGTGTGTGAGAGGAGGCAAGGTGTGGTTGGAAGGCAGACAGATCTGGAGAAGGAGCAGAATACTGGTCAGGAAGAGCCTCATAGGTACAAAGACTGGGGAAATAAAAACCCTTGCCCGAAGTGGGTAAAGGACCTTTCCCAGGCCTGGAGGCCTGAGAGAAACAGACCCTTCCAGAAGGGGAAGACTTAACTGGGCACTACCACACCCAGTGGGGATGTCACAGACCAAGGGTTTCCCCTGGCAAAGAGGCTAGGAAGGGCCCCTTGCTGAACAGAGTCTGGACATTATGTCGAAGGGGCACAAGGAACTAACCCAGAGAATCTTGCTTGTTCCCTGTAGCAGCAGAGTGTGGCTGCAACTTGTATGGTCCCTAGGTCGGGGCCCGAGTCGAGGGTGGGATTTGGCTGCCCCCACCCCCACCAGCCATCCACTGAAGGGACAAGAGCCCCAGCAAAGAGGCATGGGCCTATAAGAACACTCGGGAGCGAAGCAATTTTCTGACCTACAGCTAGAGGGAAGTGAGGGACCCACTAAGGTAGAGGAGGAACTTTGTCATGCCATGTTAGCATGATTCATGCTAAGACAAATGAAATAGAGAAGGAGGGAACTATCTGCCATGGTTGAAAGTCAAAATGTTTCCTGGGTCTTTGTTTGTACTTTTCACTACCCAGCAGTCACCATATGTACCCTGAAGGTCTTCCTGGTAGGGGTTCAGGAGTGATGCAGGAACATATCCACAGAAACAGTAGCTGGGTACCATAACTGGAAGTGACAAGATGTCTTCTGGCAATCCTATGAGCACTCAGCTAATACCAGAGCATCCAGGGCACATGGATATCCTAAGCAGGGACAGCATTTTTCAGAACTTCTGCTTTGCTCCTTTTCAGCTTGTGAAATTCCTCAGTTTTGAAAGCATATAGCAATAGCCACTCACTTTTCCCACTGCATGGCTAAATTGCCCCCTTTTCAAATTGCTCTGCATGTGTCTTGCCCATCAAGAGCATTGTCTTGTTCACTGAAATCAATAGGAACTGCAGTTTTGAGCACCTCTGAAAATTAGGCTGCTTACTTATGGGTCTGAACATTCATTCGAATATCTAGCTTTAAGTATTCAAGTTTGAAAATATTGGCCTAAATGAATTCCTCAAGGCCAGACCTAGACCCACAATAATAATAAGCAATGGTAAATCTAAAGTAGTTCCTAGCTCTCAACACTCTGCATAATCCAATACATTGCTGCTCCTTTTAACAGTAACAGATAGGCTTTTCAAAGGAGCCTCAGAAACTCAAGCATCTGAATCTCACTGAACACCAGTGGAATTGAGCCCCAAGCTTCCACTTGTGCTACTGAAAATCAACCCTAACCTGTCTGGTAGAGAAGAATGATCTGCAAATGTCATTCAGCATTAAAAATAGAATGGGACTTTATGGACCAAACTAATTCAGATCAGATTCTGCTCATCCTAACATACTCCTTTCTTCAGAGCAAGCCAACCTCATATGCACTTCAGTAGCATATATCTTTGGACTGAGTGTGAATATGTTCCTGAAAATGACCCTGGAGAAAACAGTAATAGTAGCAGTAGCAATAAAAAGATGTAGCCCTTTATATATGAAAATAACAGAAGAAATGATTACCATAGTGGTCTCGTTAACTTCAGAGAGTGCTAACCTTTATCTTTAAGAGTGGAAGGAAAAAATAGCATTTTTACAAATCTACATGTCCAATGAAAATCCCCTTAATTTAATATAGACCCCCCCCACACACACACACACACACGGCAAAAGTTTTATACAATGTACTAGGAGTTTTAAATAGTTCAAATTTTAAAGCTGCATATGTACCTCTCTTGCTTCAAATATGCAAAGTCAATCATTTCTCATTTGGACCTTTGTGAACATTATACGCCTGATCCAAAGTTAATAAATGCCTTTCTATTAATTTCAATGGCCTACATTATCGCCACATAATGGGCGATGGGGTTTGCATCTTTGGAGGAGGACTGGAAATTAATTATTATACAGAATGAAATGACCAAAATAAGCAAACTGCACAATTCTAAAAATAAATGTGCAAATCCAGAGACTTTTTACAGTAAATCAGTGCAACCATCTTAAACTGACACTGTATGATCCTTGCTTTCTACAGAGTAAAGCCTGATCCTGCAAATATTTAAGTATGTACATGGTTTTATCTATATGGGTAATCCTACTTAAGTCAAAGAGTAAAGATAACACATGCCTAAATACTCATAGGATCAGGACCTAAGGGCCCAATTCTGCAAACACTTTTGTATTTATGCCCTGATTCAGCAAAGTACTTAAGCATGTATGTAACTTGAAACATACAATTAGTTTCATTAGGGTGTCAGAACAATTTGTATGGGAGGATGCTGAAAGTCACTGAACCAAACTGTAACCCTGTGTATTATGGAAACCACTTCAAACCAGAGGTGTGGATGCACTCCCAGCACCCGAGTCTCACTGACTTCAGTGGAGCCACATATAGGTTTAAAGTTACATGCATGTTTGTCTAATTTGCTACATCTTTGCAGGACTGAGTCTGCTCTAGTGAGGAGCAATTTATTGAAGATTATAACCATATCTCAATAGTGAATTCAATAGTAAATTTAAGAGACCCAGAAGCCACAAAAGACATGGAATTCGTGGCAGACCTAAGCAAAACTAATTCATTGGAGTCACCCAGCAAAAAGTTCTGAGACAGTACTCAATTCTAGAGCAGTGAATAGTTTAAGGTCTGATTTCTCATGGACATTTAGGGATGGAAATGGGAGAGAGAGATCATAAGAAGCCAAGGAGCCTTTTTTTCCCAATGATAGGTCCTATGATATCAGAATTTTAGAAGTATCATAACATATGTAAAAGTTTTGTGAGACCATTCCTCAATATTTCTAAAATGTCTTACTGATAAATTTTAGTTTCCCCTCCCTGGATGGTTGGACACAATGCACTAAAGAAACCTAGCTTTACAGCTGAAAGGAGACTTCAGTCAACACTCAGAGTGATTTTTAAAATGTTTCTAAAATAGCTTTTCTGTCAAATATGTGGCATACCTAGAACACCTGATGATATGAGGTGGTATGACCTAGTGATTTTATTCGCATGCATTTGCGATGATGTGCATAAACACACTAGTGGTTTTTCATAAGTAATACAGCTATGCTAAACCCAACCCATTAACTCTTTTATCCACACCACACTAACATATCCTTTTAGGCCACAATACAGGAAAGAATTTAAGTAAGTGCTTAAGTTCCACCTAATGGAATATAAGTACTTAAAGTTAAGCACATGTTTAAGTGCTTTCTTGAATAGGAAGTTTAGCACCATGAACTTCACAAGCCCTTTATTACTGATTTGTTGTTCAGAACTCCTCTAGAGATTTATTGTAAAAACAAAAAACTAAACCCCAAAACCTAGTCTAATCTAGGAGTTCTTCTTTATTTGAGATACAAAATCCAAAAGAAGTTAACTTTCAGATTAGCTAACATCTCTATTGATTTTTTTTCTGCTCTGCACTTGATCATGTTTTGAAAATAAATCTATACAAGATGAACTTCTTGTATAGGCTTTTTGTCTGTTTAATAAGGGTCACCATTTCCTCCTTCTGCAGTGTACATCAAGCTGTACAGTTCTTCAGAGAGGATTATTTCTAGCACATTACTTCTTAGGGCATGACTACTCTGTAATATCCCTTAACAATCAATTAAGCCTGAAACAAAGTCTGATATGGAGTTAATGACTTCAGCTTATTGCTCAGATCCTTTGAGTGAGCAAGAACCTTTTTTTTTTTTTTTTTTTAAAAGGAGGAGTGTGACATTTGAACAGCACTGGAAATGTTAATATTAAAATGTTTTTAAAATGTCTTTAGACCTCCACTAATGTAAGCACTGCTGCCATTGGAGCATCTCAATTTATTTGTATTCCTCAAATCAATTGATAAGAATTGCAGAGGAATTCAATAGGACTTTTTTTTAAAAAAAAATGTTTTTAGAATAGGTCTCATATCTTCTCGTCAGAAAATATAATGCTCAGAAAATCTATTATAATTTTGCAGTTCCATCTCTGCACTCACCAGTTTGTGCTAGAGGAAAGGGGGAAAGACCATTAAAAAAAACCAAACAAACAAACAAACAAAAAAAACTTTGTTAGCAATCTAAGGACCTCCTGGATCCTGCCACTTAGGCACATGCTTAACTTTTTGGCCATGACTAGTCCTATTGTCTTCAGTGGGTGTAAAAATCAAACATATCCCTGATTCTTGGTAGGAATGGACTCTAAGAAGATACAGTGCCTTTAAAAATGGATGTATCCATATAATCACAAACAAGGCAGGATTTTTCTATGCTGCTATGTTACAGTCCTTTTGGGAATAATTCCTTGAAATTTCCATTTTCTGAGCGTTCCAGATCATCTGACACGCTGGGGATATACTATCTACCAGCAATTCTAGCACTAATCTTTTTATGTGTGATAAAAGTTCAAAAGAAGGTACGTCACCTGTAGGTGGCAGTATGTAACCATACTGTCCATATGGGAAAGACAACAGAGTCCTGTGGCACTTTTAAAGACTAACAGATTTATTTATCGCATGAGCTTTCGTGGGAGAAAATCCCACTCAAAGCGTCTGACGAAGTGGGATTTTCTCCCA
>ML685795.1:8158846-8249402 GCA_007922175.1 Pelusios castaneus
CTCTTTCAAAGAGACATTAGCGCATCAAGAGAGAAGCTCCCTCTTCAAATAAGGAGAGAGTGGGGATAATAGACAAATAAATTGGGGAAATCAAGAACTGTTACAATACATCTGTCATAGTGACAGAAAGAAAATGTATTTTAGAATCAACATTACTGATGCAAAACCTTCATCATGAAAACTCCAGGAAGGAAGCAGCACACAAAAGCCACTCATCAAAACTTTATACCTCCTTTCACCAGGAACATCTATAGTGCGTCAAGATTACCACAACAGAAGAATACTTGAGCAACCCACACAGGAGCAAGTCTTCCAGAGCAATTGATCAGTGTCTTTGTCCCATTGCAAAATTAGAGAGAACATGGTGGAAAGTATAATTGAAGAATATTTTAATGAATTCTCTAAAATATTTCATTGTGTGATTCAAAATATACTTTCTAGGTCACTGTAAAATTATAAACAAACATGAAAGGATTGTGCCAGTGATGGTAATGCATATTTACTTCTGTTTAATGTAGCTAATATAACAAAATAAACTAAATCATGTTTGATTCAACAGCTTACTGACAATAACATCAGCAGTAATCTCACAAATTCTAATATAATTCTTAGCTATCAAGGGGCAGATTCTATAGTCAAAGGCCTTGTCTTCATTAATTTAAAAAAAAAAAAGGTGGAAGAATTCTTAATTTTAATTAGCTTAAGTCAAGTTAATGAATGTGAAGTAAATACTAGTAAAGACAAGGGAGCTTGTAGCTTTCATATGAGTTATCACATCTGCGAGGAAACCTAAGCTTTAACTTGACTTCACTGAAAACTTCACTGCCTTGTCTTTGCTAGGATTTCATCTCCTGTTAAGTAACTAATGCTAGCTAACTCAAGTTAGGAACACACTGTTTTTCCTGGTGTTCATCAATGGGATTTTGGTCTTTAGGCCTACACAGTCTGGGGCAGCAAGGCTCACCAGCCCAGGTCAAGAAACCTGAGCTTAGCAGAGATCATACTAGTGATTGATTCACCTCTTGAGAAGTGCTGAGCACCTGTGACTTTCATTCTCAGGAGAGACACAGTAGTGTACAATGAAGCCTTGCATTTCTTATTTGTTTCTGTTGCACAGGATGCAACATTCCTTTATAAAGTATGGGGATGTTTCTTTATTACTATTCTTAGCAACTGTGGTTATTGGCACTTTTGCTCACCCAGTGCAAAGTGCATATTAAAAATAAAATCTAATCCAATGCCTCACCTGCATGATCACAGTTATAGATAACCAGGCAATATTTACTGTAATATTTATGTTGTTCAAAAATTGCTCCCTAAAATATTTTAATCACACTCAGAATTAGTTCATAATGAACATGTACAACTAATACAGGATGAAGAAAAAGGGAATGTTATTATTGTTAATAATATCCATGTTCAGACTGCATGTGGACTCCTCAGAATATTACATAAAATCCCCAATTAATTCTATCAAAATCACCTAGTTCATTCTCTTCCATTGTGAAGGCACTTTATTCAGCTTTAGCTATGGAGAAAGAATTTCAAAGGGGGCCTGACAGAATGCAGACAAAATGTTAAAACATTAAATAGAATTAAATCAATCTGAAGAGAAATGTAAGGGCCAAAATCAGCTCTCTGCTCCATATATGCATCTCGATGTAGATGTAGGGTAGAATTTGGCCCCAAATGTGAATGAATTTTTTCCTCAAAAAAAAAAAAACCCTTAAATATGAAGGATCCAATTCTCACTTTGCACTGGCATAACTCAATTTTATACCTCTGGAGTTATTACAGATTTTCATAGGTAAATAAAACACAGGCTTTAAATGTTTACCCTTGGATCAAAAATGATAAATTCACTGTTTTCAGGAATGCTATGAATGAGGAACATTTATGCCAAGGCTTCTGTCAAATCTGAAGGGAAAATACAGTAACTTATTGTAATATTTAAAGCTGACTCTAATACCCTTACTCATGTTGAGTAGTATCTTACTCCATGAATTTAATTGCTGCAAGTAGTAAATAGTTAAAAATGATATCTTTATTATATGTCTAGCGGAAGCCACTAGTTTTGATAGAGCAAAAGAGGACTGAATTAGCCTTGTTATTAAGAGACAGTGGAAATAAAAACCATCAAAGCTGTTGCAAGCTAAAGTCTATATTATGGAGATGCCTGGTGGTGATTCTATAATTAGGGGCCCAGAGCTGTACCTTGGGGGGGGACCAGGCCCAGTACCAATTGGCCTGGGGGGGCTCCTGGTGCTGGAGGGGACTCTGCCCCTGGGTACCCCAGCCGCCCCACCGGGGACCCAGAGCTGCCGCTGCTGGTGGGAGCCAGCTCCAGCCCCGGCCAGGAACTCGAGGTCAACGGCGGGAGCCGGCCCCACCCGGGCCCAGCCACGGACCAGGTGGCAGGCGTGGGGCGGGCGGGCGGGCAGGGTGATCTGGTCTAGAGCTGGGCTCCGCTCCTGCTCCATCCCTGAGCTGGTTGCTTCACTGTGGGGGGTGGGGCAGGCTGGCACAGAGGCCGGGCTTTGCCCTCCCCATCCTGCCCCTTGATTGTGGGGGGGAGCGAGCTGCACGGCAGTGGGGGGGGGTTAGCAGTGAGGGCCCCGCACTGCCCTGCTGATAGCGGGGCAGAGTGGGACCTGCAAAACTGTGGGGCTTGGGCGATCACCCAGCATGCCCCCGGCCCCCAAAGGACAGCCCTGATTAAGGTTGCACATTAAAATGGATTAAAATGGACATACATTCCTATTATTCTCTAAAAGTAGGTGGCAAATAGTTGTGAAAACTCCGATAGCCTGAGTTTTTCTATCCATTGGATTTTCGATGCAGTTTTTGTTTTTGTTTCCTTAATAATGTTTTAACTAGGAGTCTTTAAATGTAAGCTCTGTCTATATTTATTCCTTAGAAGCCTCACTTTTCACTGACTGATATCTCTTCAAAAAACATTGTATCTAGCTACACAAAACTTTGTAGAGCATTGGACCCTGAGGAGAACTTGTGCAACTGCAAATATTTAGGGTTATTTGGACCTGTCAAACACACTATAACAAAGTTTATTCACTGTGCACAGAAATCTCATGATTGGAAATACATACAAACATGATGGAGAGGGGCAAGGCGCACATAAGACTGACGGACTGACTGACTGATGGTTGTAGGATGCATAAAAACTTGATAGGTTGAGTGGGGCTAGGAAAGTTAGACTGATGGGTGTCAGACATGAGCTCAAATATTAGGTACTAATAAATGGGCTGAATTTTTAAAAGTGCTTAGCATTCAAGTGCCTAAAGACTGACTTCTAACTTTAATCACCCAGTTTTGAAGAGTCATTGTGTAAATATTTGCTTCAATCATGCTATCGCAAATACTTTTTTTTATTAATTGTGTATAATACAGCAGAGCAAGTCATTTTAAACTCTTAACATAAGAAAAAAAATTCAAAAATCACTACTTAGATAACTGAAAATTTAAAATGGATATTTACAAAAAACTTTCCGATTTTTCCTATATGGATGGAGAGAGACAGTCCTACAAACTATTAATCTTTTGTTTAGTTGACATGAATAATGACTAGTGAAACCATTTGTCTGAAGAGAGACATGTAATGTATTTAAATCACTGAAGTATTCTGTGTGTATTTATAATTATACCTTGGGAGCTGGTAAACTCTTAGCTCATTTAAAGTGAAAAAATGTGGTCATATAATCATAATGGTGCTCCAGACTCTGTGGCTTTTTTTGCATTCTGAGCAGCTTTGCCTGGACTCTTCTAGATGCTATTATGAATAGGACAAGAGCAAAAGTAAATCACTTTTGCAAAGTCCTTAATTAAAAATAGTATTATTAACAAGGAAAAAGGTGAACATGAGCTTGCTCTTTTCATTCCTTTCGTTCTTACACCTCTCTGCTGAATGACACATAAAACTGAGTTCCTGACTCTTGGTTACTAAGAGCAAAATCTTCAAAATCTTGTACATGTGACCTTGGCTAATTGTGCATCTAAACGGCACTCAGAAGCTAATTTGGCTACACAGAGCATCATCAAAGAGGTCTATGCCAATTTTGTGTGCCCAGATGATAAGTCAGCCAAAGATTTGGTTCTAAGGCATTGTGACATTGCCGGATGCTCCTGGGAAACTTCAAAAAACATCTAGAGGTTCACATATGTTCTGAAAGGTACCTGAGGCATTATTAACTCAGAAGAAGCAAACTGATTCTTCACTACCTTTTACCTCCTCCAACTATGCAGAGACTGACTTGAGACTATGACAAAGGCTAAATGAAGATCTGGTTCAACATCCTGCCACCACTACTTCCTTTAGCAGACATCAGAATAACAACCAAATATCACTTTGTTATTTGTTGTTTTAAGAAAACAGGAAGAAAAATATGGTTCACTTCACAGGGTTCAATCTGCAGAACACATATAACTACACTAGTAAAAAGAAAGACGGGCACACACACACACACACACACACACGTTTCCTCCACACCCCCAAAACCAGTTACCTTAATATGTGCTACCAACAGTGTTCGGGTCCTTTGGCAGTGCACAACCAGTCATCTGGAATATTTAAAGGACCAAGACAAAGCACAGACATAAGGGAAGAGACAGAATTTGGGTCTGCCTTCCCAGTCCCCACTTCAGCAAGCTTCAACCTGTTGTACAGAATCTCATGCTATTTATAGGAAATGTATATCAGATTCACTTTACCCAAAACCGAGTTACAGCTCTCTCTGGAGTGATATGAAGCAGCAATTAGAACAGGAACAGCAACATTATACAATATTTTAAAGGCAAAAAGTAAGGAAAAATACAGTGAGCATTCCTAATCCTGGAGAGTTTCATGTTTTTCATAGCATGGACTGTATTTAAAGAGGCTGTCTCATGGACCTCCTTCCTTCCCATTTGCAATCAGATGATATGTGGACATGGAAAAATAATAACAGGAAAATATTCTATATAATATTTTCATACATACATACATACATACATGTGTGTGTACACACACACACACACACACACACACACACACACACAAGCTGCCTTTAATACCATTTAGCATCTGGACATTAAGAGGAGGAGGCACCAACAGGCAATTTGCCCACAAGGGCTCCCATTTCTTTTCAATCCAATTAAATAATAATAACAACAACAACAAAAGTTATGCAGTCAGAGTACAATTATCCATGATGAATTAGACCAGGCACACTGTGGTTAATACCACTATACTTGAAATTAGAAACTATTGAATCTCTAAACACACAAAAACTAGGTTTTGTGTCTTCTCTCCAAAGACAATAGCTAAAATAACGTTGTGGCCATTAGCAAAATTCTGGGCACTGGTTGAAGTCTAGGTTATTTTACAATACCATCTACTGTATCACCTATGCAGCATTTTGAAGTTCTTTGTTTTACCTTATAAAGTTTCTCACCATACCCCCGTTCAAGTCTTGACTCAATCTAACTCTAACAAGTAGTATTCATATTGTACCATATTCCACCAATTCTCAGTCATACTTTCTCTAATGGGGATCAAAATGAGTTAAGGTTTTGTCCTGCATACTCTAGTGGGTAAACCATTTTTAACTGCAGCTGAGGGACAGCCCAAGAATGCTGACAACGGTTGTTGACAGTGGACCACTTTTATGGAGAACACAGTCCCCTAGATAAACAGCTGTCTCCATTAAGAGATAATTAAAAAAAAATCTGCAAAATATCATAATGAATTAACAATAAAAAAATAAAAGTATCAACTCCTTTACATCTTTATTCCTTTAAAAAAATGTATTTGGCTACTTCCTTTTTAAAATACAAGAACTTAGAATTTTACTTTACTTACCAGCTGGTTAAACATATCCTAACCCCATGGCACTGGCTGACCACATTCCATAGATGCTGAATAATGTCTCAGTTAAGCAGTAATCATTGTCATTCACAATCGTTAGGCTAAATTGGTTTCTTGGGAGATATCCCAATAAAGCAGCCATCCTGGTTAAGGGCTTCCCAATTAAGTAGGATGTAGTGAAGCGAAAAGGAATTGTAAAAGGAAATAAAAAGCTATCATTTATTATAATTATTTTTATTTTAATTACTTTCAAAATTACTGTGGCTGTTCAGTTACAAAAAAGTATTACAAAATCATATGTAGGATCAGAGAGGCTAGACTACTGTTAGATAAATCAATCCTTTTCAGATATGAGAATGTGTCAGTGCGACTCCTTGCCTTCACTAAGCACAGTATAATGTATGGTGACAAATCATATATTGTAGGTACTTTGCAGTGGAGTAAAAAACAAAAGAAATGTATTGAGAAAGCTCTGAGAGAGAAGACCAGGGGGCTTACTTACAGTGTCCTGTTTATTAAACATTACAGTAAGAAGGCAGCACTTTCAAAATCACCTGGATTGACTTGGAAGTCTAAGTTACGTTTTCAAAAGGAATTTAGGCACTTTGGTCAGTCTTACAAAGGTATTTAGATACCTAAAGATCCAGATAGGAGTCAAGTGTATTTTCAAAACTGCCTAACTGTTAGACAATTTACATTAGATGTTAAGACAACGCTCCTAAACACTGAAGATTCTTTTAAAAATGGGACTTAGGTACCTGAGTCATTTAGGAGCCATGAAAATTTTTCTCACGGTCATCTACTTTTTATTATGCTTCCATGCAATATGAGCAAAACTATAGCTATGCCTCTCTCATCTGCTTTGTTATCTCAGCAAATGGCAGATGGGCCATGTCTCCATCCCAATGTGAACTGAAACAGGGGCCACAAACATCCCAATGGAACAAGCAATTCAGTTCCTGTTGTTCATGTGTGTAGCACTTCTGCCAGTTGGAGTCAGCAGCAACAAGGGTTGGGTTCAATATCTAGCGAGTTCTTCTTGACGGTACAACGCTAAAATGACTTGAGTCACCAGCCAGTACCGTGCAACAATTACCCACCACCCCTTGGGCACCTCTAGAAGCAATACTTCCACTCTGACAAGCGCAGAGAATGAGTACAGAAAAGAAACATTTAATAAAAGGGAAAAATAACTTGGTATTAATTTGGAGAAATGCTGCAAGTGGCTTCACAAGCATAAAACCATGAGCAAAATACTCATCTCCCAGTATGTTGGGCAGTTCCCATTGCCTCCGTTTCTTAAGCCCAGTAACTAGAAGTTCTTTTAATGTCTCCCTCCTCTCACAGCACTTTACTCACAGTTGTTGTCCTTAGTCAGTGCAGACCCAGAGGTGCAGCTACACAGATCACCTCCCACACTGATTGGGGAGGATGGGGGGAAAGAAGTCCATTTGCTCGCTGTGCTGTCCGGCCATTCCACCAGCCGCTCCCTGCTCAGTAGGCCACCCTGCCAGTCTTCACCGATACACATCATCACCTTCTGCTGTCACCTGCTTCTCTACTGAGACCTCTGCTGGTTGGTCCCTTGACCCAGTTCATAGTGATTGTCAGCTCTCAGTGATTTTTAGCTCTTATGTGAGCAGGTTGGGCAGAAAACTTGTCCCACAATGTTATTTCAGCTCACGTGATCACTTAATACAACAAAAGACGCCTAAAGCAGCCTTAATTAGCTCTATCCTTGAACAGTAGGGAGGGGCCAGTTAAACCATGCCTAGGACTCTTAGGCAAAGACATACCTCCCAGCAGGGAGACTTATTCCCATCCCCTCTACTTTTCAGAGGGGTCTGCATCTGAGCCCAAATTCAGTTTACATGATCCATCCATCAGCACAGGTTAAGCACATATCTGCTGCCTTTTTGTCCATACAATAAGGGAATCGCCTTTCATTATCCCTGCAATTAACACTCAAGTGATTTGTAACCCAGCACCAGCCGAAATGTTCATTTGGGCAGGGCAGTCCTATCATGCTGAGCATCTAGGCAGGTGGGTGTGCTCATACAAATACAGTCTAGTCCTGAAGCATTTTGCCCCTTTATCCCCCAGCTAGTTCAGCAAAGGAGAGTTCATTCAGACTCTACTTATATGTGCTTAAAACAAAGGTGAATAAAGGTTATCAGGATTTATGTTGGAGTTCCACCGGGAAATCAGAAGAGTGGAGGACTCGGAGAGACAAATGTGAACTTGTCAGAAGTATTTTGCTGAAAGAGACGTACAGAAAGGAGTACAATGGAAGGGTGAGAATGATTCTTTTGATGTAACTTAAAGGATGACAGCAAAAAAACCCCAAACCAAACAAAAAAACTATTAGTCATATCCCATAAGTTTTACTCTCAAAGGGCCCGATATCCTCTAGTTGAGGGCACTCAGGACCTTGCAGAATCAGACAATTTTCCAAGGCATGCCTCCTGAGTAGAGGTTTGCATATAGAGTTGGCAAATCTGGCTTTTTGCAACTTGGAGATACCCTTTCACTAGAAGAATCCTCAGTAAACATTGGAGCCAGCTTTAAGGCTATTGCACACCCCTGGAGCTGCCATGAGTTTTATCAGGTCTACTGAACTGGCCCTTTCATGTTCTGTTCTTAAAGCAATAAAATGCTAAAAATACAGCAGTGCATCTAGGGAAGAATCTAATAATTTACTCTCTTTTTTTTCATATTGCTTATCTCATCATTGCAAAAAACTAAAGCTGAATAGCTCTATAATGTCTTGGGCAGAAGAGTAGGTTAAAGACTATTATACAGTATTCAGTTATGGCAAACAAATATAAGCTGACTTAGCCTGTGTGATCGGGCGGCTCCCCCCCCCCATTGCCTCCAGTCGGGCGGGGGGCGGACAGGCCGACCTTCGCTCCGAATCTGGGGAGGGGTGAACCTTGATAAACAAGCCTGGCCCCCAGTCGGGGCGGGGCAGGCAGTAGACTCTAGCCCAGGGAAGGGCGAGTCTCTGGGAACAAGCCTGGCCCCCAGTCGGGGCGGGGCAGGCAGTAGTCTCTAGCCCAGGGAAGGGCGAGTCTCTGGGAACAAGCCTGGCCCCCCAGTCGGGGCGGTGCAGGCAGTAGTCTCTAGCCCAGGGAAGGGCGAGTCTCTATGAACAAGCCGGGCCCCCAGTCGGGGCGGGGCAGGCAGTAGTCTCTAACTCACAGGCACCAGCCTGGCCCTGGTAGGGCGGGCAGGCTACAGTCTTAAAGCAATCAGTCTCACTATTCGGGAACGTTGTAAAAGGGGGTACACAGTCGGAAGAGGCGCCACCAATAAACCTCAGTGGCTATAGCATGATGGTGCCAAGGCCCTGGAGGCGGGAGGCAGCGGACCAGGCCCCGACCCGCTCAGGTCGGTTGGGGAAAAGGGGTGTGGGAGGGGGACGCAGGCCCACCCACTCCACTGCGTCCCAGCCCAGGGCCTTAATCAGTGGCAGAGGCGCCTGCCACTGTGGTCAGCGGGGCTCCTGCCGAAATGCACTGACCCTCAGCAGGCCCGCCCCTCACTCGGCGGTAGCCAACTGCCCTGGGCTTCTTCCTCCCACCCTGGGGGTTCGGGGGTACCTGGATCTCCTTTCCTAGGAGATGTCAGGGTATTCCGCCAGAGGGAAGTTCCCGAAGCCGTCCATCTCGTCAGGGGGTGGCAAGGGTGGTAGGGTCTCGTCCCGCTCCTCCGGGAAGGGTAGCTCCTCAAAGTCACAGGGACTGTCGGGGGGGTTCCGGTCCGTAGGGCTCCGGGGCAGCGGGTGACTCCCTAGGGTCTTCAGCCCAGGGTAGCTCCTCAAGGTCACAGGAATGGTCAGGGGGGTCCTCCGCCAAGGGCAGCTCCTCCAGGTCGCAGGGTCCATACCCTCCTTCCAGGCTTCCGGGCTCGGGGTTAGCAGCTGGTGGGGGTGGACCCTCTGGAGATGAGGGGTCGCTCTGGTCCCTGGAGGCAGGTGTCCCCTTAGCCCGCCTGGGTCCGTGCCACAGGGGGCGATCCTCTGGGCCCCAGGCTGTGGGAAGCGGGGACCAAGTCTTCTCCGGCCTGGTCCCGCAGCAGGGAAGTGGGGTGCTTCCCTGCCGGTGTCTGGGCCCTGACTGAGGGAGCTGCCGGCTTTCTTATACTGTTGGGCCGGGTCCCGCCCCCTGGCTTCCTGACAGCCCGGATTGGCGGGCCCGGCTCCTTCTCTTTAACGGGGATTGGCTCAGGGCTCCTGCCTGTCTCCCTAGGCGGCCATGTTCCCTGGCCCTTGCTCTCTCCCTTACAGCCTGATATAGGATTCTCGGTAAAATAAGCCTAGTTTATCACATTGCTGTCTTCTTTGTGTGGGTGAGATTCTGGACTATATCACAGTTTAGGCCTGGACTCTAAAACAAATAGCCACCTCAGGCTATGTGTACACTAGCTTTTTTTCCCCACAATAAAGTTGTTGTGGTAAAAGAAAAGCGTTATACCTATAACGCTTGCCTGCATCCACATAGTACTCCTTGTAATGCAAAGAAGCATTCACACACTCCTTTGAAATTTCGTTACAAAGAGCAGTGCATGGTGGTCACCTATCCCACAATGCCAGGAAGCAGCTGCCAGGCTCCTGGATCCCAGCAACAGCCCTGCTGCAGCAGTCTGTGCTCCCGGGTCCCAGAAGCATAAGATCAGGCAGCCGCCGGGGTTCCCGGGTCCCCAGCGATAGGGTGGCTGCAGCCAGGGAGCTGGAACCCCAGCGGTTACAACCCCGGCGCCATCAGGATGGGTTGCCCCAGTGGTTGCCCCCAGACTCCGATGGCAGGTGTTGAAGCCATCATGCTTTGCCGGGGCTTTCTGTCCCCCCAGCAGCAGTATCCCCCCATGTCAATTTCACTGCTCAAACACTTGTCACTTTCTCTGCTCTGTTAGATCAGGGATATTAACAAGTTTGACAGCTCCAGTGTCCCAGAGTGGCCTTGATTGACACTCTCGGACATGTCCGAAGGCCACTTAAAACAGAATAAAACTGACACCATACACACACCCTCTGTTGGGGAGAAGGATTTCTGCAAAAGGGCTTATCCCTCTCACACAGGTGGTTTTATTATTGTGTTACAACAGTGCAGTTGTGACGCAATAAGGACCTTTTCAGTTTGTATGGTGGCATTCTTTTTGCGCAACAAGGAGACGTATTCTGCAAGAAAACCTTAGTGAGTATAAGGCCTCAAGTTTAAGGCAATTTAGGGCCCTAGGCACCAGGAAATGCCCTCCACCCCATGCCATGGCTCTGTCACTCACCTGAACTATCAGTGACAGGGGGCACCCCCTTCTTGCAGAGTGTCAGAGTAGGGGCAGTAGCATAGGATCTATTCCCCCACCCAGCAAGGGTAGCAGGAAGTGTGGACTAGCTTGGGTAGATGGTCCACACATAATGTCTTTTGCTGGGTGGTACGGACAGTATGTCCCACAGCAGAGAGACATACAAAGAACACCCCATTAGCAATACATAAGACAGTGTATCCCTCTCAGAGCATTGGACCCAGAGAAGTATCACTGCATTGGTTACACATTGGAAAGCAATTTTTGAAGGTTTGATTCTGCAACCACCATGGATAGAAACTTCCATTTAAAACAAAAAAGTGATTCGCATATAATCATGCAGCTTCAGGGGAACTGGGGTCTTAGGATTTGAGCCTATTGTGCCTATGCCTTAAACTGGCCCTGGACCGGCTTTCAGACTGCTCAAGTTTGAAGAAGCCCATTTTTCTAATTAAACCTACAATTAAGTTTGTAAAATCATTTTGTTCTTTGTTATGAGAGTTACCAATGAGAAATGCTGTTTGCAGATGCTGACTATGAGGAAATTAGAAAACCAGCAAACATGACATATTTTAATAAATGCATTCTGAAAAGGAGCACTGAGAGATGCCACAGTCTTCACTGGAACTCATTTGCCTAGAAGCTTAAGCAATGTTTGCAAAGGCTGCTGTTGATTTCAGGGACTAATGCATGATTAGTTTGCCCGCCCCCCGATATTATATAGAAACTGAGATACTACTATGCAGCAGGGATGGGTGTGGAACTAAAGGGCTGTTTTAGAAAAAAATGCTACAGCTCTCCCACAATGTATCTTCACTGTATGCTTCTTTATATTTCAGATGTTTACAATTAAAAGAAAATATTATATGCTCAGTTATATACACCCAATTGTACAGCCTCAAACTGGAATGTCATTTCAGGGTTTTGGTGACGCTGTAAAACCTTGCAAATGAAACTTGTTGATGGAATTTTTGTTTATGTATGTAAACAAAAGAAAAACAAAACCCAACAGTCCCAAACATTCAAAAACCATGAACCAGTTCCCATTCCCCTCCCAAAATGCATTATTTTTTTAAATACGATATATTTTGAGTCCATTTCACTTTCATTAGGGTTTTTGAACCTTCCAGATTCATTCAGGCCACATTTTAAAGGTTCTCAATTAATGTAACAAGGAGTCCTAGAAAATTACTTAAAATCTCAGGGGATTCTTAAATTTTCTGAGATTTTTTGACAATCTCCTGCGTCCAACAGGACAGCATTTTAGGATATATGAGGAAGGAGCTCCCCTTATGCTTTGACTACAGGCAAATCACCTCTGGAGTTGAGAGGGGATTTCCTCTATTGCAGACTGACCTGGCACTTGGGGCCGTTTTACATCGGCCCAGAACACCTGGCAGGGCTGTGGTTTGGGATCAGAAGAGGTTACGATTTATTGTTTTGTCATCAACTGTGTGGTTGCTATAAGAGCATCAGCAGCAGTCAAGAAGTCATTTACTTATCAGGTTTTGGCTGGGCGCTGATGCAGTGGCTGCTCATAACCGTAGAAAGATTCCACAGTGAAACCACAACCCCTGTACAGATACTCATCAATCAAGTGAGGGAAGGGTGGTTGAAGGTGATTAAGATATCGGATTGAAGTATAGGCACATGGCAGATGGCCAACAGACTGTGTGCAATGGCCTTTGAGTGCCACCAGATGATACCGCAGTAGACCATTTGACAGACAGGATCATTACTCGCTAACCCTGCCTTATTTGAATACCTGGCCAAGTAATAAAAGTTGCAGTGAACACTTTCACTATAAACATTGTCTTATATACTCAGCTACGTTGCCATCTATTATTGTTACTTTGCTACTACTCCTATCCTCTGCTTCTCCCAGTCCCTTTGCGTTATGCTGTATGCTGTATATGCTGTTCTCTGTGTATATGCCACTGCTGTCTCATCAGGGAGAGAACAAGCATGTTATTGGGGGATTTCAATTATCATAAAAGACAAACAGTCTCTGTATTTTATCTAGACATGTTAAAAGTTTGAATGGCATCTCTGGCAATAACGCCAAAAGCAATTTCTGGAAACTGAGCGCACACAATAAGTAACATTGAGCAACTGAATGGTGCATAGACAAAGAAGTGGCCAAGGCTCAGAATACTTAACTGTCCCTAAAACTTCCCTAAAATCCTCTTTTACACTTTAAACTACTTTCCAAGAGTCCCAGTTACTAACCTTTCCAGATGATTCCAAAATCTTATTTTTACTAATTGAAATAAACCTTTCTAGAGAAAACTTACAACATAACTCTTGTCACGTAATAAACAAGAATGCTAACATGAACGGCTGCTCTCATATTTCTTGCTGCCTAAGAACTTCTGCTCTCGGCATGCCATAATCAACTCCAGCCACCAACTTTTTTTCTGAAACATCTCCACGGTGAAGTACATATAAGCGGAGTTTGGCTGATTAATTTCGGGGAGGGGCAAAACGAGAACTCTGGTAACAGCAGCCCCTCCTACCTGGTCCCCCCCACAGCTGGTCCCAAGCGCAGAGCCAGGACCCTGGCAGCAACAGCCCCCTCCACCTTAGTCCTGGCCAGTCCCTGCTCCCAACTGGTAGGCTGGCCAATCCTAGCACAAAGTTTTTTTGGGGGGAGGGCAATGTCCCCAAAACACCGCCCATGGAAATACATATAATTATCAAGAATTTGGAACAGTGAATATAAGTATTAACAATAACTATAGAAACTCATCTCTTTGATGGAATTCTAGTTTTTATTGCCCCAGTGTTCAATTAATAATCCTTGGCTCTAATGGGTTTCTTAAAAAATGTAAATCCTACTGCTTGCTGCTGCCACTACTAATGGAGAGTCTCTTAAGCACAAGTGCAAGAATCTTATACTTTCCAGCAGGAAGTTGTGTGTATGATCCTTGATGCTGCAGTACTATGTGGAGTCAGGGTGCTCACACTGCATGCGTGTAAAACATGACCTGGAGTCTGTTCCAGTGCAGCAGTCAATCCAAATGGTACAAAAAGTGTGGGAGCAGAGCCACAGAGCTCGCGTAAGCATGGATCATTAAATCAGACTCACCATTGCTCCTCACCTCCATTTTTCTGAAGCTTCCTATTGCATTTAGAATTGCACAGAACCTTTTGAGTTGGATTTTGTTTTGGGGTAGAGAGGACGAGAAAAAGATGAAAAATCAGGATGTTAAAGCTCTTAGTTTAGATTTCTTAATAGAAAATAGAAGTTTAATGCTGCGGTAGTTACAGTGCACATTTCATTGTGTTCTGCTCCCTCCCAGGCACTCCTTTTTTATATTTTTTGCAATAATGTCTTAATAATTATTTATTCAGTGATATTGTTTAATTTTTTGTTTGAGATTGATGCCTGTGCCAAACAGTAAGAGTATTGACCTGAAGAGGTTTATTTCAATAGTACTATATATTAGCAAGGTATTAATGAGCACTGCTAACTCCCCATTTGTCATGTTCTGCTGGTATCTAACTTATAATTTGTGCACCTTCAACAGCCTATCAATATCACACGGACACAGCAAGTTGCTCATACAGATTTATGTATGGACTTCTATCCTGTGTTTCATCAGCAATAACTGCATAATAGATAAGTGCCTGCATTTTTAAATTCATTGGAATACTTTTAATGTGAAGTGACCTTTGGTATTGATTGCAGTTCTCCTGGTGGTTGCTTTAAAAATAACCGAAAGGATTAATGAGTTCTTGTAGCTTTTATGCCAAGTTGGGTGTTCTTGGTTGTATAGATCTTTTCTTCAATCCAATGAAATGATTAAAACAAATTATTGCCCTAGACAGAAAATAATCAGGGAAATGACTGAAATAAAGGAATGCTTTTAGAGACCATATTAATCTAGAGATGAGATATCCTGGGTTCCTTAAAACATGGGGTGCCCTAGGCTTTAAAATGAGTGAGGAGATGGAAGTTGCTATCCACTTTAGGGGTTCTTTGTCAGAGTGACATTTCATCTTTTAATGTGCAAGAGAATACAGCACTTTCGGTAATGCAGCTTTAGCACGGTGGCCTGAGAGGTAAGTGGCATATTGCTGGCTAAGGCATATATCTCTAATGCTTTTTTTCTGCTCATCCAGCAGAGTAATAAAGAATTTCAGTATGTTAGGATGGGTATTTGTCCCAAACGAGCAATCTGTCCCCAGTCTAATAACTTAGATAGGCATAAGCCCTTCCCAAATCTCTGTAAAATATCTTATCATCCTTTGTCTTCCACTGTTTGCCTGTCTGATCCTTGTCTGTAAGCTTCTCCGAGTAGGAGATCTATCCGCCTACAAAGTAACAGAACTTGCAGAAGCTCAGGCACTGTCTCTTCAACTCATCTTCAAGTGTCTGGAATTCACCCCTTTTACAGGGGAGACTCCAGCTGAGAACCTCCTACCCAGGGACATTACAGGAAGACATTTATCCACTCCTATGACACTAGATTCTTCCTGCTGCCTCCCTTAGCTCTCAGGAACCCTAAAACTGACCCTTTTTCCTTTAGTTGAGATCCTCCATGTTTTATATCAACTTGGGAGCCAGGGGAGAATCTTGAGCCATTCCTCTGGATCAGGTAGAATTGTTCTATGCAAAACAGGCTAACCAGAATTCCTTTAATGCAAGCTGGGCCCACACTTGCTAAAAGAAAAAGAGTGTGAAACATTTATCCTGAAATGGTTAACAGCTGCTTAGTTACAAGTATTTGAATTAACATCTTCTTGTAGTCTAGGAGCAGCACATCACTTTAAATGGAGTCATCAGGCTACTACCAGTCTTTCCATTTTCAGAACACTTTTTATTTTCCTAAGGGAGATCCAATATTTATACCTATACTATAGGTCTAAGAGTGCAGAAGGAATGGGCAGGAAGTATAAAGAGCCTTCAGGGACTGCAGCTGATGAGTCAGCAGGCAGGTGATGTGAGAATCCACAGATTAGTGGATAAAATGTTAAAATAGGGGAACAACGAGCCCTCAGAAATGCAACAGGCACCACAGAGCATGGGGAAGACAATAAGGAGCCTTCAGGAGAAGAAATGGTCAAGGAACTGCGAAGAGTGGGGTGTGAAAATACTTCTAGGATCTATTGTCAGAAGACACCTAAGAAGTTGAGGGGCACCAGGACCCATCAAGTGCAGAATGTACCCAGAAGAATCTATGGCTTTTCTGGCTTAAATGATGTTACATGGCATAGATAAAGATAGCTCCTTTGTAGGAAGGACCTGTTTGTTTTTTTCCTGGATGTCTGGTCACCACAGTGGAGGCCCATCTTACTTTCACTAAACTAAAAACGGAGGCCTATCTGATTTTCACTAAACTAAAATATTGTGCTTGTAGACACGTAGGGGACCATCACAGAAAATAGTATGAAATTTTATCACTGTTTGCTACTTAATACTTGCATGAATTTATGAAGAAACATACAGGTTATATTGTATTTTAGCTCTAATGTTGATGTCTCAGTCTCATTTTTCTCTTTCAGCATCTTTCCCTCTCCTTTCTGCACAGAAAAAAGATTGCAGAGTCTGATTTTGTATCCCTGCAGGATCAATGAATATAAACTATGTGATTCTTTTCAGTGCCCTTTCACTTACATTTTTCTTAGTATCCTTTGCATGGGTGAAGTTCATAACCCAACACCAGGTTTATGCACCTGGGGCTAAAGTGAAACTTCAGTGATGCACATTGTGCTGCTATTGCTTTGCACCGCATGAGTTTCAACCAAAGTGAATATAGTGTGGGCCCAATTGCATCCTTACAGTAGTGCAATGTGGGTTTAAAAACTAAATAAATCCATTTTCACTAGTGTAAATGAATAAACAAAAAGGCAGGGCAATTATAAATCAAATCCTGTTGTGCAACATATTCAGTACATATGAAAAACTATGAAATCTTAAAGTATTGAACTGCAGTATAAAAAACTATCTGTGATAGTAACCTCTCTCAGGAACTGCTTAGAGTACCTCAACATCATCATCAATTTTTAATCCATGTACTACAATTAGAACACTTACAAGTGAGTAGCCAGAAAGTTAAACCTACACTAGAATGTTAGCCATTATAAAGTCAACATTCACTAAGTCACCCAATCAATATCTGAGATTATATGTAGAATAGTAGATATTTGTGGTGACTTTGATAACAGTTGGCTTCTACTCTACCTTTCTTTATAATGTGCTATGGAATGAATTCTGGATACTAAAAACATTTATTTAAAATCACTATTTCTCCACAACAAAGATCTATTCTTTCTGCATAACCCACAAAAACCTATTTGGTTCTTTTTGTTATTGATTCTGGCTGTGCTGCATTACTTAAACATTATTCCCATTCTGTGTCTATTTCACCAATGGCAAAAATGTACAAACAAGCAAGGAAGCCAACACTAAAAATAGTCATTGTGTTAGGCTGAATAACAAAGGACATTGCTGGTAGAGAAAAAGTGATTCTCCGACTCCTGGATTACATAAATACAAAAGAAAGCTATGAAAAGAGGAGTCTTTAAAGGAAAAGCTGCTCACTATTAATGTTTGCAGTGGGATCCACAATTTACAGTAGACATTTTAAAAGCCTTAATTATAGTCAGCAATTTACAAGTCATCATTAGCATTTCATGTTAACAAAGGAGGGGAAATGAAAAGTTGAAAAAAAAATTGGTCAAGCTGCATTTTGTTGAACAATGAAATAATTTAAACAGAAATAGTTCATTTCATGGTTTTTGTTAATTTCTAGCAGCATGGAATATGTTTGCAATTAACATTTCTCCGTGATTCCTAAAGCCTTTTGTGAATACAAACAGCATCCTGCCACATTGTCACTCTAGTTCAAATTCATCCCAGATATAGCTGCAGAGTTACACCAGGGATGAATCTGATCTGTGTTTTAGATTCCACCCCCTTGTGAGCTGGCAGACCAAGTGCCAGCTCATGCCACGGTCCCAAAGTCTCAACTGAATACTGACAAATACATGGCTGGAATTTATCTGGCTCACCTGTGTGTCTATATCATTAAAATTGGTATTAGAATTATTAAAAAATATGTTTAGACTCTATACTACATTGAATACTGAATATATTAATTTCACTTATAATATCTATATCAAACATTGTATGGAAATATTTGGGCAGCTGTCTCTTTGTGTAAGTAACCAGACAAGAGAAAGGCGTTAATGAAGGGCTGATCTTCAACAGAAGTTGTTCTGCCCTTCTTAAAACAAAGGTCCAGTGATACCAGAAATACTATTGTGGGACACTGCAAATGGAATTTCCTTACATACCACCACCAAGAGGACAGCAAGACTTTTATTATTGTTCAGCCTCCTCCCCCTAAAGATGATCATGGAAGGGACTCTTCCCATTAACTGAGTTTTACAGCTGAAAGCGTCTGGAAAGAGGAGACTAAAACCCATAACATGAAATAACTAATTATTTCTATGCTGCTTGGACTCTGGATGGCAATGTGTTTCTAGGCACATCAAGAGTCCCTAGATGCTTACCCTTTATTTTCTTTAGGGCTAATCTAGGCTATGTCTACACTGCAATTAAAAACCTGAGGCTGGCCTTCCAACTGGTACCCCACAAGTGGGAAGGGGCTCAGAGCTCAGGCTCCAGCCTGGGCATAAAAAAGTCTACACTGTAGATTATAGCTCTGCAGCTGAATCCTGCAAGGCAAAGTCAGTTGACACAGGCCAGCTGAAGATATTTTACTGAAGTGTAGATATACCTGTAGATGCTGGAGTCCAGACTAGGACCCAGGGTTCAGCAATTCTGAACCTGAAATCTAGAAGCTCAATCCCTAAATTAATAAACTCAGGGTCTGCTAACTCAAATTCTACTAACTGTGGGTATGTCTACACTGGAGGCTCTGTTAAGTCTACTTAACAAGGTTGACTTTAAGTCATCTTAAAGTCAACCTTGCTAACTCGACTTAGAGAGTGTCCACACTGAACACTCCAGTCAACTGCCAGAATCCATACTGGCAGGTACTAGGTCAACGGAGGAGTGATGCATTGTGGGTAGCTGTCCCACATTGCACTGCAGCCTGGAGGCCAATTGGGTCGACTTAAGGGCACTCCCCGCCCACACTGGCTTAAATCGACTTAATAAGGTCGACTTAAGTGTTAAGTCGATTGTAAGAAGTGGTGTTAAGTCAACTTAAGGAAGCGCTGACAACATTGTGGGTAGCTCCCACATTGCACTGGAGCCTGGAAGCCAACTAGGTCGACTTAAGGGCACTCCCCTTCCACACTAGCTTAAATCGACTTAATACGGTCGACTTAAACATTAAGTCGATCGTAAGAGGCAGTGTTATTAAGTCAATTTAAGGAAGTGCTGATGACAGAAGCTCCTATTGCACAAATGAGTTACAATCTTAAATTTCAAATGGTATCTATTTTCCCGCTTTAACCTTGTAAATAAGTCTTGTTTCCTTGTCCTATTGGATAAAATCTTTATATAGTTTATTATAGGATTAGCTACAAGCTTTGTCTTCGGTGTGAGATATAATGTGCTATTTACATGGGAAAAGTGACTAGCTCTTTGAGAGTGGGAATAAACTGAATATCACTCTGATGCTTGGTGTAAGGGACACGCTATCACCTGGGTTGTGAGATAAATCAGAGTACCCAAGGGACTGTCTGTGAATCCATGTTAGGCTGTCACAGTGCCTGAGGATTTTACACTTGATAACTGGTTGGTGAAATTTAAGTATGGAACTCACAGCCACTTTGGGGTTGGTGTCCTGATTCCCAACATTCTGCACTGAGGATGGTACTCATGTTCTTCACACTGCAGGCAGCATTACATATACACCCCATTTGAGTTACACTGAGTAATAATATCCCACAATGTTAATTTATACTAACCCAGCAAATGTATGGCATGCAAGTCAAATAGCTATTAATGTAATAAAAAAGTGTCTTGTGCTCAGAAAGAACAAAACAACAATGTATGCTATAAGATTCTAATGCAGCATAATGCTTAAAAATTCCTGAGGGGAATGGGAAATTTACATCACCACTGTAGAGGATTTAAAAGAGCAAGTTTAACTCACTGAACGAAACAAACTGTGATCATATTTCACACTAAAAGGATGTGAATTTGATTTCCCTATAAGTGTCTAATACAATACAAAGCTCATATCACATTAACTAACAATTATCCTATTCTTAATACAAACATTTGTTCCTTCCTCTTATGTTTCTTTAATGTGCTTAGATTGTATTATTTCTGGAACAGAATATTTATGTTGACCATATTATTTATAGATGGTTCATTTACTCTAACCTTTGTTCCCTCTAAAAACAAAATCTGGAATATTAGACAACATACCAGTTATCTGCCAAGTGGATAATAACTAGAATGTTTAAAAACACAGCGTTTTACTTCAGTGACTTATGTGAACTCTTCCTAATCCAAACAAACAAGGAGTCCTGTGGCACTTTTAAACAAATTTATGTATCACATTATTTGTTAGTCTTGAAAAGTGCCACAGAACTCCTTGTTTGTTTGGCTTACCTAGACTAACACAGCTACCCCTTTGGAACTTCCTAATACAAAATGTCAAAGTGAAAAATCTCTGAGTTTACCATGTAAATTTGCAAACTGCATTATTTAGATGCAACACCCTAGAATGACACAGATTACTTTAAAAATATGCCCAGATTCACTTGATTTTGTTATTATTTAATATGTTTTTTTGTATTGAAACAGAGCCCAAGGATCTTGGGCTGGGACACTCCTCGCACTAGTGATTGTCAAAAAATAACACAATGATAGCCAGACATCATACTTAAGAATTTGAAACATATACAACAGGTGAGGAAATACATGAGTTGATGGATGGTCACAGGACAAGGTAACAGTAGGCACATATCAGAGAATAAATTAGTAGCCTTAAGTCTTCAGCACATCTTGTATCACATACATTACTACTACTACACATTGAATCTAAGTTGCAATAAAGCTATTTTTTTTTGTTTAATGCTCAAATTTACCTGTAAATGTAAGGAAACTTACATTTTTTACATCTTCTCTTCTTTGGAAGGTACATAATTGCCATGTTTTGGGTCTACCCTTTCATATCATTAAAATTTTAAACCAATTTTTAAGGTAATGATTTTTCTATTCTGTTTATATATATATATATATACAAACCTCAAACTACTGAAATACAGCTGTTGAATATTGAAATTAAGAATAAACATGTTTTTCTTTGAGCATCATAGTGATATCACTTGTGGGTTGCATTTATACTTATTTTTCACAGTTCAGTGGGAGATTAATGAGCATAATACAGACACATCACTATTAGACTGACGCAGTGTGTTGGCCTGTTTTCCTTGATGACAGAGAAATGAATGGACAGAGACATAAGGTAATTTTTCCCCAGTCTTTTTATAACATACATATAGTCTCTGATCATATCTGCGGATGAAACAACCATCTCTATCTAGAAAAATTAAGGCCTTAATCCTGCAGGGTTTTACGCAAATGCTTAATTTTGTACACTGAGTAGTCTATTGACTTCAGTGGATAAGAATAGAACAGGTAGAAAGAATTAGCAATAAGTCCTGAGTTATAGAAAAAAGCTGGAGTGGATATTGGGTGCCTGAGATCTTATGATGTGTGGTAGGTTTGAAGAAGAGAGGATTCAGACAGGTTCTGGGGGGATTAAATTAAATTAGCTTTAGTTCACATGGTTTTGCACTGTGTGTTTTCATATCTGAATAAACTGAATACCAGCACAAAACTCAAGTGTGTGAAAACTGTGTGCCCCTATGGATAAGAGTAGCTGAAATGGTTCAAAATAGTCCTTTTCCTATATGCGAGTCCTCACTGATTTTATCACTGGGCAAACAACTCTCTCTTTCAATTTTGTGTCCTATAGGGACCCGTTTAATTTAACTTGTTTATTGCAGTTTGGCATTCACAGGTAGAGATAGAAACATACAAGATATTTTATGTTCCTGATTATGGTAAATAACAATAGGTTGTGACTTTTTGATGTTATTACTAATAATTACTATTTATTACTTGTATAATGACAGAATCTAAGTACCCCATTAAGATGAGGGCCTCTTTGTATAAGACACTATACAGATATATAGAAAGACTCCGCCTTTGTCCCTTAAAATCCACCTAGCTGATGTCACAAGTGAGTTTAAAACAACCAGAAAGAGAAGGGGAAAATAGATGAGGGTTTCTCCATTTTGTGCCTATCTTGACATCATGGAAGGTTACATCATGCTGCTAGTTTTTAATACAAATTAAGACTGTTCAGGGATTGGAGGGATTGATGATAATGTAATAATCTGATGAAAAAAATGTGAGAGACAGGCATAGACTCCATTCACATTTGTCTAAACCAAATCTAATACCATGGAAACATGAATATAATTTTTTTTTACTTCCACACCTTACCTCCCAAATCATGTGGCTCCCAAATCATGTGGCTAATTTACTTATCTTTAAACCTACATCATAGGTGTCAAGTTTCATGTAACATTTTGTACAACTTCCCTGTAACATTTTATACAATGTCTATGCAACTCTTGCCAAGAGTGGCACTCTTTCCCTCTTTTAGTAGTTGGACGACAGAGAGGCTTATGAGTAAATCCATCACACTAAGAGACCTCAGTCTTCTATTGCATGCAGAAGAGGTTAAAGCTTTTTGACCCAGAAATTCTGGAGTTGATCCCTGATGCAGACAACCTATCCAGGGGTATCAGATTAATATATAATGTCTTAGTTTTACATAGTATAGACTAGAATCCTAGAAATCTAGGGCTGGAAGGGATCTTGAGAGATCATCTAGTCCATTCTTCCCATGCTGAGGCAACACATACTGCCTCATGTAGTTGCAGGGAGAAGGGATTCAGATGCACAAATTTGGCAGCTGTGGTGAAATTATGTAGGAGTAGACAGGTGTGTGAGTGCTGGTGAGTGCCTGGGGTGCTCGGTTTGTGATGGTAGCATAACTGTTTGGGAGGAAGTTGGGGTCTGAATGGGGTATTGGAGTGGGCGGGGAGTTGGAGTCTATAAACTGGCTAGGGGGCTGCTAGAACCTGGGCCTCTCACTTCTACCAATGGCTACTCCTGCCTGTCCTTTCTCTCATTTGCTCCTTTCCCACTGTGATCCAACAGAGGGAGACGGAGACCACATAGCTGTCCAACTAGTGGCAAAGCATCTATATAAATGTTTGCTAGCACGCACTGGGATCGCCTGATGGGCAATTATTGGTGATGGTTCTGGGAAACTGCTCAAGTGCACACCTGTCCAGTGACCTGTGCTTCATCTCTCTCAGTTGTTGTCTAGTGCCTCATCTCTCCAGCTGAGCACTTTTGCTAAGTTCCCCCTTCCATGGCAAGATATAGTCCCAGCAGCGTATGCAGGGTCCAGAGCCACCATTAGTTCTAGTGCTGCCCACTGGTGGTCCGGGAGGAGGGCCCTGGGCCTGCCCACTTCTCCGGGTCCCTCCTCGGGAACCCTATGTACCACACCTTAGTGATGTCTCAACCCACAAACACAGTCTTTTAGTTCTCCTAGGCCATGTCCATGCCATCCCCAGGTACCTCTCGCTCTTGTATCAGGGCTTTAGCTTCCACCAAACACCAGCATCCTGCACAGAGCTGTCCTTGGTCCTGCCTTCTACAGCCAGACATACAGCATGTCCTGATGGTCCTCCCCCACTGAGCACTAGAGAAGACTGTCCACAGCTGTAACTGCAGCTGTCTTTTATACAGGGCTCCTGGGCCTTGATTGGCTCTGCAGCTGCTTGCTCCCATTGGCTGCTCCTAGCCCAGGGACTTTTTAACCCCTTCTTTACTGGAGCAGGGAAACCATCCCACTACAGCTTGTCACTGTGGTGTCTGGAAACTACCTGCAGCCTGCATGGCATTACAGTAGGGCTTTGGGAATGCATGAAATGGATACCAAATGCGTGAGCATCACAAGAGACCTGTGACACTTGCTACACACCATCCTTCCCTCCAGTTAGAGCTTTATAGGAATCAGAATGTCATTTTTATGAGGAATTTTTAAATATTTCAAATCACAAAGAAACATCACATTTTGAAATTAAAAAAAAAAAGACATTTTTAAAAACATTTTCCTTTGGTCATTTAATGTTTTGTTTCAATATCAGTTTTTTTTTATTTCATTATATTATAATTTGTGATCTAAAACAAATTTCAAAACAGCTTTTTGTTTTAACAACAACAAAAAAACCACCACTGGCTTCTTTTTTGTTTGTTTTGTTTTTTAATCATTCCTGCAGGAATGTGTGCTTTTTGATGATTTGGCATTTTCTGATGAAAAACATTCTACAGAAAATCTGACCAGCTCTCTTTCCACCTTTATCATCATCAATTCAGGCACCTTAGAACTGCAAAGGTCATCTTCACAAGGTGATGCATGTGGGTTAAAGAAAAGAAAAATAATATTAGCGACCTAAGTTCTAACCTTTCACAGCTAGGGGACCATTTCTCTGCTCTTTCTGACTATATGACACACACAAGGTCTTCCAGAAATGGATTCTGGTTTGACCGTCCTGCAATCATTGAACCACAAAGTGTCCTTAGAAAGGCAACTTTTACTGATGCTGTTACATTAACCTGTAGTACAAATGCTTAACATGGCACCTACTGGCAGAAACAGACACAAAAGAATTAAAACAGGAAAATAATATTAAAAGCAACATCTCCATTTCACTTCTAAATCTAAAATGAAGCATCATTTGAACAGTTTTTCCAGGTCCCTCTCACTTGTTAAGAAACTTTAGGATTCCTCGGATGTCTAAATTAGGATAAAGGTGTTGCCCCTGAGGAATACCAAGTATAAGAGACTAGCTAGGTTTAGCTAGAAGTAGAGCCCTGCAAGGATATAAATATGTGGATACATATCCGATCTGCATCTGCAAGAAATGGTCTGCAGATATCCGTGTTGTATCCGCGAATGCAGATATCTGCGGATATCTGCGTATTTGCAGGGCTCTAGCCCTGTACAGATAAAATATGTAGATCCGTATCTGATCCGCATTTGCAAGAAATGGTCTGCAGATATCCACGTTGTATCTGCAGATGAGGATATCCACGGATTTGCAGGGCTCTAGCTGGAAGACAAAGGAGCTATTTGAGCAGTTACTGAGGCTGAGATGAAGAGGCAGAGATCTTAACATAGCTATCACTGGATATCTATTGATCTCCACTTTGAAAACAATGATAAGGTCTGAAACACATCAACGCTGCACCTGTAGCAGCATAAAACAATAAAGGACACTGTATATGAATATCAGACATGTGGCAGCCACGTGCTATTCAAGACACATGCTTGAATAAGTACAGGATCCACTTGGCGCTTATCCAAATGTTCTGAGACTCCACTGTCATTACTGGAATTCATAACAACCATCAGGCACTCACATTCTGTAAACAGAAAGGTAAAGGCACAGTTATAACACCAAATGAAATATCAGCATTTTCCCAATGTATCTCTTAGATCCAATCAATGTTACGATTTTGATTTGACTTTTTTCACCAAAACAGCTGCTTCCTTTAAGGAATCACAAAATAATACTAAATATGAAACAAAATACAGAGCTACTGCAAGCAGTATCTAAAGAACAAATTAAAATGTGTTCACATTAGGGGATACATACAAATAAATAGTATTAACTGGGATTTTTTTCTCTCTCTCTCTCTTTTTATTTTAAACTTAATTTTCCTTAATGAAAGCACTAATAGGATGAAACTGGACAATAATTCAATGGAAAAAAGGTTTTTATTAAAGCTTTTATTAAACCAAATTATTTTTTCCATCAGTTTAATGACATCAGTATTTAGGATAAAGGGATTTCACATTAACATTGGTGCTTAATTAAAAGTGTATCTTCAAAACATTTCATACATTATTTGCATTATTTTTGTCTTTTTGCCCTATGTGATTTGATATAGCTTTTGTTTTCTAAATGTTCTACTTGATTATGTAAGAGAAAGTTTTTTTGGCTAAACTCAGTGCTCCCTTTTTATACAGTACTTTATACGACTTGTGGGGGCTAGGTGGACCTGGGACTGGTCCACAGTGGTGGGGGGGCACCCCTTGCCAAGTGCCAGGTACAATGGGGCAAAGAGGGACAGGGACCCTGGCAGGGCATGGGGCAGGGTGGGCAGGGCTCTGCCCTGCCCGATCGGGAGGCGTGCCAGGCTCTCCCTGTGCCAGCCACCCTGGCAAGTTGACTTAGAGTCGACTTACGGCTACTCCACGTCTACACTGGCTTAAGTCGACTTTAGAAAGTTGACTTAAGCCAAAAGTCGACTTAAAACTAGGTTTTATAAAGTCAACTTAATTTTTCCTTAAGTCAACTTAAGCAGCTGCTTAAGTCGACTTAAGGAAAGTGTAGTGTAGATGCAGAGTAAATTAAGTTGACTTAAGCAAGCTTAAGTCAACTTAATTTACAAGTGTAGATGCACCCTCAGAAACTAGATGCCTTCAGGTTATATCTACACTGCTATGAAACACCCTGAGCTGACTTGCAGGGCTCAGGCCGAGGGCTAAAAACCTCAGTGGAACCCAAGCTCCAACCCAAGTCGAAACATCTGCACTATAGAATCATAGAAACTGGACCATGAGAGACCACCGGGCCCAGTCCCTGCACTCATGGCAGGACCACTTCTTATTCTGCAGCTAAGCCTTGCATCCCTAAGTTGGCTGACACAGACCAGCTGCTGGAGTAGACGTACGCTCAGAGGTACAGCTTGTTCATTGAGTAAGGTCGTACCCCTATGGTAGAATCACAACTGGAGAGGCCTGTAGTGGGGCTGGTTCAATTTTGTAGAAAGATAAGGCATTTTTTTAATAAACAGTTTATTTGCCAAAAAATGCAGAGTCAGTCAGCCTGAAACCATTCACGAATTTGACACAATTTGACTGAATGGTTTCAGACAGCATTTTCATTTTTAGATTACATTCACAGAACCAGGGCAGTGGGGGAGAGAAGGAGGTGTAGTTTTTCTCACCCCTTGTAACCTTCAGTGCAGCAGTTAGGGCACTGGCCTAGGATGTAGAAGACCCAGCTTTGAATCCTTTGGAGCAGGAATTTGAACCCATGTCCCTTGCATGTCAAAGGGTCTCCTAATTACTGAGCCATAACCCATTCTGGGGCAGGGCTCTCCTCGGATCTCCTGTTGAAGCTGTTCTACTTTGTATAAATAATTCAACATTCATTGGAGCAATAATTGAGTCTACTGCCTCCCAGGTGAGTTCCCTAGGCACCAGCTAAAAAGTCATATTCTCTCTCTCTGTGACTATTACATAACACAATACAAAATTCAACTTGAAACAGACTTTTTTTTTATTCTCTGACACATTTTTTTTAATTTTGATTCATCTACACCATTTTTGTGCATTTTTTCAGAATGGCCAGCAAACCAAAAAAAATCAGTTATTTGCCCAGCTCTAGTTCTGGAGCCCTGTTGCACTTCTGGTACAATTTGGAAATGTTACATGCTGGGATGGAAAGAAAGAAAGAAAGAAAGAAAAGGGACCCACCGGATCATGGAAAATAGCTAAAATAGATTAGTTACTGTTGAACCCAAATTACATATTTTTTGTATTTAATTTTAACAGGACTGACCATTAGATAACTTGAAATTAGAGCAGGAGAAAGTAGAGGAGGACATGGCAGGCAGAAAAAAGAACTGAAGCACTTTTGCCCCTTCCCTCCTCCCATGAATTTTGCTAAAACATTACCAATCAGACATGTACAGTAAACCCCTTCAAGAATTTAAGAGTTTTCTTATATAATTGGCACAGGACGAAACTATGGCAATACTGTAATCTTCCATTAAAACAAGGGCAAAAATATTGGCTAGCAAAAATCCTTCTAGTATTACTTACTCCTATTATACCTATTATTGCTCTAGAATCATATTTTTTTTAAAGCCTTAAATTAGATTTTACCATAGGTGACTTTTTGTTTGGCAATTCTCAGACATCATAATAAAGTGAACATTGCCTGAATGGTTGAGCTATATGCTATAAAGATAAATTTTACATTTAGCAGATGTTCTTTATTTGTAATATTTTTGTTTTAAAACAATCCAAGCAAATTAATTTCTTTGTTTAAAGTATGTTTACATGCAAAATAAAGCTACTTATTTCAGCAGGCAAAAAATCACTGTTGCATGGATCTATCAACAGTCACCTGCCAAATAAAATAAAATAAAAGAGATAATCATTCCCCATAAGAGATCATAAAATGAGGAAAATGAAGCATTAATCCAAGAAAATGCAGTGCCACATAAGAATGGCATAGCTTGTTCTCATGATGGATTTCTTGCAAAACTATGTCCTTGTCATTCCCCTGTTGTTGAAAGCAGAGTGAGACTTTCTTTATTTGTCAAGTCATATCTAAGTTTTAAGATGTTAAAACTGAAGCTGAAAGCAAGGTGAGGAAGGATAGTCTTATGGGTAAATTTGAATGCTTAAATTTAAATGCCTAAATGGCCCCAGTGAAATCAATGAGGTTACCAAGGTGCTTAAAGTTAGACGTGCATATGTTCTGAGGACTAGGCCTTTTTCTTTGTGCCTTAGTTACCCCATCTGTAAAATGGGTGTAATGATATTCCTATACTTCATAGGGTAACTGAGATAATAAAATCATTAATGTTTGTGAAATGGGATGGATGGATAGATAGATAAGAATTAACAAACATAGGCACCTATCAACATCAGTGAAGGATGGGGAAGTGGCTTTAGTGGCATGTCTCTAGCTATTACTCTGGTGGTTGGGAAATGAGTGGAGTGCCTGTGACAGTTAAAAATCATCATAGATCTATGCTTCTATTGCATCTCTTTTAACCCACTTTTTGTTACTTTAACAATCCCAAGCTACTTGTGGTGCCAAGCATAGGCACTTAAAAATGATCCTACAGTACCAGCTACATAATGTGGCTCACAAAGTGATTAAAAATAATAAGTGTAAAAATAATTAACATCAAAAAGAAATTGATACAGTCTAGCTTTTGATATTTTCTTTTCTAGCACATGCACACGCATACCCACAAATCAGTTTATGTCTTTTCAGGGCAGCCTGCTGATTTTTACAACTGCTATTTTTATAACACCTTGTGTGTTACAGAGGCGGGTCAAAAGGTAAAATCTGCTTGCTGTAACATCTCTTTTGTGAGATAACAGTCCTATTTTGATCTGCAGCACTGAGAAACTTGCTGCCAAAAAGGACTGGAGAGTGGCAGAGCTTTAGCAGGACGTGTGAAAAAATACTGTTAACACCTTCTTGTACATGGCAAGAAAAAAAAATTAGGAAGTCTGTGTTGCAGGTTATTGACAAATACATGACAACATGCAATATATAATGATGATATTGGCGTGGTTCTAAATTGGCATGTTTTAATTAGATCTAAAAAGCGCACATTGGAGCTACAAAAAATACCATTAAATATTTTAATGGTTAGCACTTACTACAGGAAACCTATGCGGCTGTTGTAAACAATTTTATCATACATATTAGTGCTCAGGAAATGAAATGGTACCAAACACAGTCTCCCAGGTGACCGCTCTTAAAAATAATTCTTATACCTCTAAACTGAGAGACTGATTGTGCTATGCTAATGTGCGTGGATAGTTTATTTTATTGTCCCTAGGTGATAACAATCAATGAATATATGGATGAGTATGTATGTCACCTCCAAGTGCCTTAGAGTGATGTTTTTACCAAGAACAATCTCTCTCTCCTCTCTTTATGCTGCTTAATTAGGAAGGGGATGCTTTTCAAATGAAGTCTAAGACAAGAATATCTGAGATACAGATGTGCTTACTCAAAACTCAGCCCTGCCTGTAAAGTAATTTCATTTATCTGCTCCACAAAACCATGGCAATCCAACCTAATAGCTACAAGTGTAAAAGGAAAACAAATCTTTCCTTCAAATATAGAAAAGAAAATTTTAAAAAAACACCAACAACTTTAAAATAGTTCTCATTACATGTATATACATGTGCATAAGAAGGTGACATTTTCATCTTGTTCTAACAAATTACAAAGGTTCCAGAACTACCTTCCTGAGTTTTATTGTTAATTCAAATGACAACAGCAAAGGATAAAATTCAGGCTAAGCTTTCTCATGATATTGGCTAAGAAAAGCTGAGTTTCAAATGTAACCTTTGCTCACACCTCAGCAAAAGACTCAAAATCTTTTTATATTCCTAGCTAGCAGCTATTAGGACCCACCTGATCATTAAGCAGAATGAGTCAGCCATTATAACTCCCTATCTCTGTGCAGGGTTCTAGCACTTAATAGCACCATCAGTAGGCAAGAAGAGCACTCCATCTATGTGTTGTCATCTAAATCCTGTTACCCTGTTAAAGTTGATTTGTAGAAAACCTGCTATTATGATGATGGGCACTAGTATAAAACTGTAAGATTGGGAATGTAATTTGTTTGCCTTTTATTTTTGGTGAGCAAGCCACTTTTTGAGTGCTTCTCATTGACCGCCCCACATTGACCCGCCCCTCCCTCCGCCTCCAGTTGTTCTCCCAGATCGGTAGAGATGATAAAGTAGACTGGCTGTGGCATTTCAACTATCAGGTTATCTTTCCCTACTCAGATGAATTATTTGATGAAAATCATTTGCCATTGTTCATGTTAATATATCATATTTTTAAATGAAACTTTTGCATATAGTATGCTTGATGATAATGTAAATTGTCAGTATTAATTGCATATTTTAATCTATGCCCAAATGTGATTAATGTTCTTGGCTTCTCAGATGGTATGTTTGACTTTCTACTCAGACAGGTTGCACACACTCAACTCTCAGCAGACATACAGACACCAGGTCATTGTTTACAACCCTCTGAGACTGAATGGGTATAACTGCATAAACAACAAAGCAGCCATCATGGGGGAGAGGAGGGAGCATTCGATCCTGCTGAGTACCCCACTGACTGGAAAAAAAAAATCTGAGACACCAGAAGACTTCCCACTCGTAACCTGAAAATAAGAAAACTATCAAGCAATATGGTAATTGGGCCTAGATACCCACAGGGAATGCAGGAATGGGTTTTCTTAAACCCGTCTTTCCTGAGAGAAGAGACTTCAACGGAAAAGGGGAGGAGAAAGAGAAAAGCACCGGGCATGCTGTCAGTGGTGACCAGGATGGGTCACAGGAGGTTCCTACTTGTGATCTGTTTGCGTTCTGTTCATGTAACTTAAGAGGATAGCCTATCGAACTTAAAGCCACTCTACACAACAAACTTATATTGATATAATTTCATCACCCAGGGGTGTGAAAAGTTCACACCCTTGAGCAATATAGTTATACTGGCCTACCCCGCTCCGTGTGGACAATGCTGTGTTGATGGGAGAGCTTCTCTCATGCCTCCTCCTGGGAAGGTGGATTAACTACATCAATGAGAGAAGCTCTCTTGTCAGTGTAGGAGCATCTTCACTTTAGCACAACTTTGCCTACACAGTGTTTTAACAGTAGACCTGCCTTTAGCTTTAAGAGTAAGATATTTAGATGCCACTAAATATGCATGACAGCTGTTTGTTGTTTTAAATACTTTTTACCCCAATGTGTTGTTCCAGCTGCTAAATAAAAATATGTTGTTTCAAGAAGCCTAATTTCATTGGTCACAGATTCTTAGAGAGAGGATCAAGTAGGTCCCCAAACGTGAGATAGGCCTGCATGGTAATAAGTAGTTGGTATACGCAGAGTAATATGCCTGGTGTTTCATGTATCACTTACTGGCTAATTACATACAAGAATTCCATCTTTCTTTATCCAGAGAACTATTTACAGAGATGCTACATCTGTACCCAGCATTTCAAATGTGCACAAGCCTTGCTTCCTTGCACATCCTCTGAACTGTTCCTCCCTTGCAACCTGTGTTCCCCCCTCCCAGCTCCATACAGTTTCCTACACTTTTGTCCTATTCTGATAATGGAAGAATCACAAGTTTCCACCCAAAGACAGGTAAGGTAAGAGGTCTGACATCTGAGGGGTGTACACAGAAAGACTATAAAAAGAACAGAGATTTATCTAGTTCCATATATTGTTGGTTCATTTTTATCTTAAAACCTTTCACACTCTACCAGTAACTAGCCCTACAAAACCTACAGAAGGGAGTCTCACAATGTGCATTTCACTTCAGGCAAATATCAACATGAGTATATAGCAGGTGGATGCATTATCTTTCTCTATGGTCGAAGAGTCACTGCAGTCACTCCTGTTAAAGATCTATCACAATTTCCATTATAAATCCTTATTTACTTACCCATACAATATGACTAACTAAAACTTGACATAAAATAATACCAATAATTCACATTTCTTCTGCAGAGAATAAAGCCATGTTTTCACTCTTGGGTGACCAACTATCACTTTATATTAGGGCATCAGGTCTGTGGTTTTAATTGCTGAATCCCAGAAAGCTTATAAACAAGGAGTTCTGTGGCACTTTTAAAGGCTAACAAATTTATTTATCACATGAACTTTCGTGGGAGAAAATCCCATTTCGTCAGACACTTCGAAGCTAAGCATCTGACGGGGTGGGATTTTCTCCCACGAAAGCTCATGCGATAAATACATTTGTTAGCCTTTAAAAGTGCCACAGGATCCTTGTTTGTTTTGCTGAACTAGACTAACATGGCTACCCCTTTGGAACTTGTCAGAAAGCCTATACTTTCTTCTAGTATAAATAGGGTGACCCTACCATACTTAGCTGATTTTGTCCTCAAACACCTATCAGAATGGCCTCATGGAGGAATATCTCTACCCCACATACAGCAGCATTTCTCATTCTCTGCCTTCTGCATTATTTCACAAAGAAGATGGAACCAGCATGTGGTTGGAGGACTATTTCTTATTCAGCTCATAGACAGGTCCACTCAGAAGTAAAAATTGCCTCAGTTCCATCCAGTATCTGTGTGCACCTGAAATTCCAGTCTCCCTATTTTCTTGACCTCTGCATATAACACTGATACTCTATTCACATACATTGAATTTTTCTAATTATCCCCATATGTGGTTGACAACAGCAAAGTGGCACAATAATGCCATCAGATGTGAGGATGCTGAGATGGTCACAATGTTGTCTATTTATTGTTCAAAATACTAAAAACTGCTGGGTAACAGCACCTCAAAATTAAAGTCAGAGAGAACTATTTTCCATGTCAACAACATTTATTGCTTTAGAGAGACTGAATGCTAGAAATATATTAAAATTGATTATAAGTAGAACATCATCTGATAGATTCTTTTCAATCCAGATGACAGGTAAAGGCTGTGAGTAAACAAGGTATAGATTCAGGTAAGGAATACCTGGCTTATTTCCAGTGAAGAAGACAAAAGGCAAGGTAGCTGAGCTGTGATATCACTGTCATCCAATCTTTGTTGCAGTGCAGGAGATGTTTTACAGGGAGATTTGGCTTTTTGAACACCTTTAATAGGCTTCCTCAGAGTTTTAATTAGTATGAGATCCAAGCAGTAGCTGACAGCTGGCAGAATCTCCTGTCGTGAGATAAAGTCAACCTAATTAAGATTCTAGAAGGAAAACGTATTCCTTCCAGCACCCTTAATCAGTCAGCCTTGGTTAGAAAAGCAATATGGTACTTTTTGCCTTAACAACTGCATAACCTTGGAAATATGGGATTTCTAAACAATGGAGTGATTTCTCAATATGGAAATTTTGATTTCTGCAATAAATCTATTAAATACATGTTACACCATTTAACTTAATAATGTTCATGTCATTTAGGATTGATTTGTTTGGTTCATAAAAACTGGTATTCAATAGCTGAGTAAGCCAGACACAGTCTCATTAAAGTTGCCTAGTGGGCAATAAGGATTCCTCTCACACCTCAATATGCAGAGATCATGTGGAACCAGGTAGAAATGGAAGGGGTATTACATTGGCTAGAGGGCAGCATGCTGTGCTGACCACTAGCTGGTAGAATGGCCCTAGAGGTTGGTGTAAATTAGGCCAGCTTTATGACAGTTTTAGCTTGCACTAAGGATTGATCCTGCCCCCTGCTGGGCCTGGGACCCCAGGAGATGTATATATGGCTTTGAACAAAATCTAATTTTGAAATGCAGGGCCTAATTTTCCTTATATTCCATGTATTCCTTTACACCATACAATGATTTGATGGGATACACACGCACTCTGTACTCATTTTGCACAAGGCCTGGTTGTTCAGTGTATTCACAATGTGCAGTCATTTACTCCTGTGCAAATGTAGCACAAAATCCAACCATTCTGCTACCATTGTAGTAAATGACTACACAAAGAATAAGGCAATAAAGAAACAGGCCCGCACTACTTAGTAAAGTAATTACAATTGTGACAGCAATAATCCTTGTCTTTGTAAAACAAAATCCTAGCAAATTGCTTATGCTGAGGTTAAAGCTTCCTGGAGCAGTTGCTAAGATGCTCTTTAGACTACTAAATTATATTTTAAACTGACAATCTAGCAAGTGGTTTGGGTCCAGAATTTTCCCTATACAGAATATGTGAAGTATGAAGAATAAGACACTTGTTTCAATAATGGGGGAGATACTAAAATAACCTAGCTAATGAATGCTGCAACTGTTAAGCCACTCCCCTTTCCTCTCTATTCTCCCTGCTTCCCCACCAGTAATCCTACCTGCACAACTAAGCATTAAATCAGCTTAGCAGATAGCATCCAAGTGTTCCACTTCAGTTTTCTAAAAACTACTGTTTCAGGGCCTAAATGCAAAGTCTCCGGTTCATCACAAGAGATGCAGGGTGCCCTGAGGGAAATCAGTAGGGCTTGAGGATGGTCAGCATGTCACAGGATAGGGCCCTGATGAAATGAAACAAATTGTGCCACATTCTGAATACAAGATTCAATCCATAATTTGATCATGTTTATAACAAAAGCACCTAAGCAGTTCATATCTGAGCTATTTTTAATATTAACTTCAAGATTGTGCTTTCTTATTTGTAGCACATATATCACTTAAAGACAAACGAAGAGCTGTATTATTTTAATGGTTCACTAAATTGGTCGTTTCGTTTTTGGATGGGCACCCACAGGGCAATCGCCAGGAAAATGACACTTGATTTAAACTACCTACCCTACTGCAGGATAGACTCTTTGTTTTACATTTTCAGTATTACATGCCTCCATTTCTTAAGTCAGTTAATTCCACTTCTGCCTTTTTCACTTCAGCTCAATTTACAGTTTACACTTCCAAGTCCAGTCTAGTTAACATCTTATTTTCTGCCTTTCTTCCATCACAGTATTTTCCACTGCACATATGCCACACAATGATTTATTTCCATTACCAGGACACCTCCTTCGACACAAGTTGCTGTGGCATTCATGCTGAATACACAGTTAGAACATTTGTACTTCCATTCAAGCCAAGTGCCAGTGTGGCAGGTGAGAGAAGGCTGTTCTCCCAATCTAGGGTTGTTTTTTTTTCACAAGACAGGTCCACTTCTCCTTTGGACAATATCATCACCATCTGCCATTGTGAATCAACATCAGTTCTTCTACAATCGTTGTTTTCCTTTTTCATCACTCCGTTTTTCCAGGATATATTGTCTATGAGCTACCTTTGTGGAAACGGTGTGGCTATCTAACCACAATTAATACAATTATGCTGGAATTAAACTTTATTGGTGTGATATCTATTTACATTGGCAGGCATACTGATTGCTGGTGGCATGAGAGGATTAATATAGCTCACATGCATATGTATACTGTCCTCACAAACATAGGGATTATATTCTCCTCTCGAGCTACACATACTTCTCATTTATATCAGTGGGAATGTTTATGCAACAACAGACAACTATACCTCCCATTTATATCAGTGGGGATGTTTATGTGGCAATAGACAATTTTGGTATACATATTAGATTACAAGTTAAATTATACTAGCCATTTTGGCATAAATATTGTATACAAGTTATTTGATACACATATTGTATACATGTATCTACTGTACATTCATCTTTCCCAAGCCATTAACTAGATAATATCTAACATATGGTGAACATGGCAAGTGCTCTGTAAAACCTGAACAAAAGCCATCTGAAGTCAATAGAAGAAAGCCCTTTGACTTGAATGTGCTTTGATGCAGGCCCTAAGTGATGATGAATTATTATTTTTAATATTTTCATGGCATCTATTCCGTAAGCATTTAGGAAAATATTTTACACTTTTGCTACTATATTAAATACATAGGCCCTGAATACTGGAGTCTGTAGATTGTAAAAATGCACTTTGAATAAACAAAAGGTGACCAAACAGTAAAAGCACCATACAAATATTGATACAAACTGACTTTTTAAAATATTCTTGTTCAAAATTAATTTTGAGAAATAACCCACGGTACCAATATGGGAAGCAAAATAGCAGACAAGAAATGTCCAAGATGCTATCAGAAGACAATACCTTTTCATATTATGATATTTGGATTATTTTTCCTTTATTTTAAAATTTAATTGAAAAATTCAAGCATTATAATATACAGGGGTATATCACTTGATATGGGCACATGATATGTTGAGGCTTGTGCCAGACTCATCATATTGTGACATAAGAACTGCTGGATTTAATTGTGGTCTGGAATCATCACCATTACAAGCCCAATTAGCCTGCTGTCTTTTTAAGTATTTACAGCCTGATCCTATCATTCTATAATGAATTTAATACACACTAATGTGTGTCCTGGTGTTCTTGTAATTGTTGAGAAGCTTCCTACTCTCTAAGAAATATATTCAATTGCTATTTACTACTATAATGGTAACTACATTGTATGGCTCGATTCCAACCCTGATCTTCTATACCAGTACAATTCCACTGACTTAAGTGGAGTTACTCTTGATTTACATCAGAATAAGTGAGATCAGAACCAGATCCAATATTTTGCTTTAGTGTTTTATTTAAAAGCATTCACTTTTCCTACAGACTATGCTGGCTTTAAAAAATCATATTTATATATAGATTCAGATTCACCTTTCCCCATTCCACTATCCAAAATGCCAGCTCAAAACCATCTACCCTTTCCCGCTCTTAAATCGTATCTGGCTTTTTGCTAGCTTCCACCAAAAATCCTTGTTGCCATCCTTCAAGGTCCCATCTAACTTAGCTTCTATTGCCCCAATCTTATCTCATTTGAATTCCCCTTCATCACCATTGTGCCACCCAAGCCTCAAAAAATTAAGGCCTCCTTTGTGCCCTTCTTCTGATCTTTTCTTTCATGTTGCACCATATGAATGGTATAACGCCTTTCCCAGTCTCCTCCGTTGCTCCTTTTTCTCTTCTCCTTTAAACCCTTCCTTAAAAACAGCTTGCAAATGGCTTTTAAATGCTGCTCAAACATAAGTAATATCACCCTCCTTTGGGGGGGGGGGGAGAAGCTACCAAGTCACATGATAAACTTCAGTCCCCAATTACTTTGCTTTGTGTTGCAATCCTTCTTCCCATCTTCATCAGATAACAAACAAATATCATTGTATGCCCCACAGGACATTGCACTTACATTCTTAAACATCTTTAAACCATCTAGTACACTTCAGGGGACTAGCCTATAGTGCTATCCCAAACTAGAACCCCATATATTAAAAAAATTCCTCTCATTTGTATTTCAAGAGATTGATAGATTTGGCTCCCGGAGCTACAGGACAATAAGATGACAGAGGTAAATTATTTCATGAAATTTCTCCCATTTTAGCCTGTAATTTCATGAAAATCACCTATAATAATTAGATTCTAAAACAACACTACAGTACAATGGAACAGCTAAGCTACAAAGCACAATGAATACCATATACTTCTGAAGAATGTATAGAGGTGTCTTCTGAAATTTAACTTTCTTTCCCCAAGAAAGTGCCACTCAAAACTATTCCCTGTCCTTGACTATATCATCAGGACCTTCTACAGTTGGACCACCTGCTAGAATTAACACAAACACACACTTCTCATTTGGGGAATGCCAGGAATAACAGAAAGTACAGCCATGATCCAGAGTCAACAGAAAGATAAGAAGCTACCATTGTTTTCTCCATCTTTTCCCCTAGTTGTCTGTAGCTATAAAAACAGCTCTCCCAGCAGTGCTGCATGTTACTAGAGATATATTTGCCAAAAATGCAGGAAGAAAAATAGGAAATATGACACCATCATAGGACCTAACCAAATCAGCCACTTCATCAGGAGCTCATTCACCTGCACATTTACCAATGTGATCGATGCCATCACATGCCAACAATGCCCCTCTGCCTTATTCATTAGCCACACTGGACTCTCTCTGTGTAAAAGAATTAATGGAGATAAGTCAGACATCAAGAATGGTAACATTCAAAAACCAGTAGGGGAGCCCTTCAATCTCCCTGGTCATTCTGTAACAGACATGAAAGTTACAGTACTTCAGAAAAAAAAAAAAAAAAAAAAAAAAAAAATCAAAACCAGACTTCAATGTGATATTGCAGAGCTGGAATTCATATGCAAATTTGACAGCATTAGATTGGGTCTGAATTGAGATTTAGAATGGCTATTTCTCTACAAAAGGTAATTCCATCTCTTACCTTCTCATCTATTGTTCCTAAAAGCCCACAGCCACACTGTTTCAATCAAATCAACTTGTTTGGTTTGCTTACACGGACTAACAGACTACCCCTTTGAAACTGTTTGAATTAACCTTGTGACTCACCCTTCTCTGCATGTATATGTACACCTAACACATTGAAGTTTCCATTTCATGCATTTGATGAAGTGGGATTATATCCACAAAAGTACTAGGCAATTAAGGATAAGAATGCTGGATGGCAGAGTTCATCTGGCAGCTTGCAAGGAGATCTCTGAAAGCAAAGAAACTTGGGGAGAAGAAACGGTAAGGACAGCAGGGGCTTGAAAAAGGGCAAACAGGACCAAAGAAAGGGGACATCTGAAGTACTTCTGAAAATCAAGTCATTTATTTAGGTATACAAATATGGATTTAGGAGCCTAAAGTCACCCATTAAAAGCAAAAAACAAAAACAAAAAGAACTGCTCTTGATCTTGGTCACACAAGTCAGCAAGATATCAAGTTTACAATGAAGACAACGGATATCTTTTCACTGCTTTTGTTAAAAATTAGATCAGACTTAGATGAAAGAAGTGAGGGATCAACATGAAATGAAGTAATATCATGTGTTTGTGGCTATGGAAATTGCAAGCTGTGGAGAGATTCCATTTATGTGTGTGTCAAGAAGAGACAAAATCTCCAGATTTGTAATTTATATCAATAAGTTGTGGCTAAACATGTTAAATGGCTGAAACAGAAAAATTTAAATGAGTCCTCTAATTTCACAGAAAAAAAAACCTCTTGATTTACCTTTAAAACCACATCTTACATTTATGTTAGATGTCTTTTTTCCTTAAAGCTGGTTGATAATTAATAAATGAAATGAGCAACATGAACACTCCACACAAGAGATCCACTTTTTGGACACTACAGTGCAAATTAGTGATGGACACATAAACACCACCCTATACCCTATACCACCCTAAACACCACCCTATATCTGCTGATTGCTATAGTTACCTACATCCCTCGAGCCTTCATCCAAGACACACCACATGACCATTGTCTACAGCCAAGGCCTAAGACATTACCGCGTTTGCTCCAATCCCTCAGACAGAGACAGACACCTTCAGGATCTCTATCAAGCATTCTTAAAACTACATCACCCACCTGCAGAAGTGAAGAAACAGATTGATGGGTACCCAGCCAGACAGGTACCCAGAAGTCAACCACTACAGGAGAAGCCCAAGAAAGAAAACAACAGAACACCACCAGTCATCACCACAACCCTCAAGTCAGACCTCTATAGCACATCATCAGGGATCTACAACCTATTCTAGAAGACGATCCCTCTCAAGCCTTGGGAGACAGACCTCTCCTTGCTTACAGATAGCCGCCCAACCTTAAGCAGACACACACCAGCAACTACAGACCAAACAACAGAAACATTAAAGCAGGCACATATCCCTGCAACAAATCACGTTGCCAACTCTGCCCCCATATCTGCACAAAAGACACCATCAAAGGACCTAATGAAATCAGTTACTTCATCAAGGGCTCATTCACCTGCTCATCCACCAATGTGATGTGCTGTAAATCCTCCCTCCCCCCCACCTCCCCACACTCCCGCTTATATGTTAGACAAGCAGGAGAGTCTCTGTGCAAAAGAATAAATAGACACAAGTCTGACATCAGAAATCACAACATTCAAAAACCAATAGGGGAATACTTCAAGCTCCCTACTCACTCCATTGATGATTTGTTAATAGCTGTGCTCAAATAAATGTATAACAAAGCAAAGCTTCAAAGAGAAACTGCAGAATTGGAATTCATATGTAGATTTGACTCTGTTGCCTTAAGGTTAAATAGGGACTATATTTTTTTTTTCTCATTACAACAGGTGATCTGACCTCACCTTCCTCTACATGCTGTTCCTCAGTGTTTGAATCTTAACAACTGCTTTGATTTGCTGTTACTGTCTGACCTGATCCTATGATTTACACTTCCCCGCATTTAATTTCCTCCCATTCTGTAAATCCCCCATCTTCAAGAATCTGACAAAGTGGGATTTTCCTCCATGAAAGCTCATGCTATAAATACATTTGCTAGTCTTTAAAAGTGCCACAGGACTCCTCTTTTTTTTTTTTTTAATCTGTTTCACTGAATGTCGTCAACACATCAAAACATAAGGACAGCTAAAATAAATCGTTTTCTGAATCCAAAATACATTAGAGTGAACTTCTTATACATGAATATTTTTAAGTATGCTTCAATTTCAGGTATACGTTGAAATATCAGCCATACTTCAGTAGGATAGATATGTAGTAAGCACCCTCACTTGTGAATGAAAGGACTGGCATAGTAAGAGAAACATGTAAGTGACTAAGTCTTTAGTTTATTGTTCACACTGTGAAGTGATGCCCCGATCTCAAATATTTGTAGAGGTTTCTTACTATATGAATCAGGAAACAAAAAAGAATGAATAATTATGTGCTACACTCTGGGCTGGTGTAAACTGTTGTAGCTCTCTTAACTTTTCTGAGCTTTGCTTACTTATAGCAATTGAGGATTTGCTGCAAAGAGCATTTTGTTGATGTCAACTGACTCCTCGGAGTATATATAAAGAAATGTACATAGAATAGTGACTACAATATAGACTATAGTATAGAGAACAAATAATGCAAACCCTTTGCTTTAAATTATAGGGGTCACTCTCCTCTCCCATTTGTTATGTTTAGGAATAGAATAATATAGGTGAATTGCCTTCTTTTATAGGGCATGACATATCAGATTATAGATTTATATAATGTGGTACCCTGGCATAAGGAGTGATGCTTCAGAAGAACCTTTTTTTTCCCGTCCCATTATATCTCCAGGAAGTTGACTGATGCAATACAAGAGATACAAATACAGAGATAAACTCTTCCTGGTCCCACAGGCAATCAATGTAATCCCTGGAGCATGAAATTTGATTACACTTATTATCTTAGTTTGCATAGCTATGATTGTCGTTAGTGTGCATAAAATCTTTCAATCCTCTTAGAAATCCTGTGACAGTATTTGACTTAATGACTTCCTCTGGCAGTGACTTCCAGAGGTGGACTGTGCCATGTGAAAGCCCATGGAGCTGAATGCTACAATATAGGATACTACCACTAGAAGTGGCTTGCCAAGGCCAAAGTGGGCAGCCATTACTGAAGAATAATGGTGAAGCTTGAATTGCCATTGCTCATGTAGCAACTGTTCTATACATAAAATATACTTCTACTACAGCCTTTGTGATATCAATGCTGATCCTTTCATGAGCAGTAAAATTAACTTTAAAAGTTGACAAATTATTTTATAGTTGGCAAGAAGAGCGAAACAGTTGATTGAACCTAACTGAATAAAAAAATCACAAAATGCCTAAAAAGAAGAGCATGTTTTTAGTTACGTACTTTTTCTCTCTCTCTCAGGTCTGTCTGTGATGGATGATGTGACAAAAGAAGCCTCACTAAATTCTAAGTAAATTAAGATTAGCAGGAGTGCCACTACATTTATCTTATTCAGGAACAGACCTATTGTTTCTCTTTGGCATAATCCCTTTGCTTTTCTTTGTGCCATTAGTCGGTACAGGGGCTGTGATAAAAAGGCTGGGATATTAATGGAGTGGGATGAAGAGGTGAAGGCTAAGTCTTCTGATAATGGTGCGTTGCGTGTGTTTAGCAAATGCTTTACCAACAAAACCAGCCTTTTCCTAGTGATAACATCTGTGAAATTACCCAAGGGTAAGCAGTGACATTTTTGCACTTAACATAGTTTGTCCTGCATGTGTCTGGAAAAGGCAACATTTCATAAATCTCAATTTGTATACTGTTTTCATTTAATGAATTCATTTTGTTTGTTCAACAAACATACAAAAAGCTTTGACATAAATTACTTAGGGTATGTCTACACTGGAGGCTCTGTTAAGTCAACTTAACAAGGTTGACTTTAAGTCGACTTAAAGTTGACCTTGTTAAATTGGCTTAGAACGTCCACACTGAAAACTCCAGTCGACTGCCTATATCTACACTGGCATGTACTAAGTCGATGGAGGAGTGGCCAGGAACTCTAGCCAATGTCTCCTCCAAGCTGACGATGCAGCTGAGCAAGATAGTGTACTTGTTGAGCTGCAATTTGTGAGGCATGGCGCCTCATGGGCAACAGTTTTTTGGCGCTGGAGGCATCCACAAGCCTAAGTACCTTAAGTCAAAAGAAATGCATAAATGGTGCCTTTTCATTTGAACTTTAATAAAAATATTAAAATGAAATATTGTAGCTTTATTCATTTACTATGGGTCGGGTTGGAGAGAAGAAAAAGAGCTGCGGCCATCGGGCTGGGGAGAGCCGTGACCGAGGTGATCGAGCTGGGGAGAGTCATGGCTGGGGAGACTGGGCTGGGGAAAAGGGGTGAGCCGCAGCTTAAGCCTTAAGTTGACCTGCAGAGGTGGTGTTATTAAGTTGACTTAAGGCAGCTCTTAACTTGACTTAATAAAAGCCCAAGGTGGACGCAGGGTTCTTTAGGTCGATTTAACCCCCCTTAAGTCGACCTAAGACTCCAGTATAGATGTACCCTTAAAGAGCAGAAATTTTCCATGCCTACTGAAGTTAACGGCAGCTCCTGGAGCTCAGCATCTCTGAAAATCAGGCAATATACCTTCTTGATTTTGCAAGATACTGCACAATTAAATAGCAAGTGTCATATTAACATCTCTAATGGAATACAATATACCAATAGTCCATAGATATAGCAGCACTGCATGGTAGACGTCCCTTCCCCTAAACATCACATGGGCTTTGGTTAACTCCTGTCTAAAAGGAAGTGATGTACCATATGATGTACCATATATTGCAAGAGAATGCCATTATTTGGTTTCTCAATAAAGCTATTTGCGCAGTGGCTTTGAGAACACTCAAATGACTCAGATAGCATTGTAATTGTAAGTTCATTTATTCACTCAGCTACTTACAGTACTTCCATATTCATTAGCTGCAATACTACACGATCCCCTCAAAATATAGGAATAATTGTTTAACAAAATGCATGCTGCTAAGGGTAGAAATTAATTTTGAAAACACACAGCATATTCATGAGTGTGTTTCCATTACTTTTGTATGCTGTCAACAATATCCTAATAAATACTTTTGGAGAAATAATTGACTTGGTCATTCAATCTGAACATGTATATGATGGTTATTAAACTCAGACACATGTCCATGGAATTCAAATATTCAAAGCTCAATTAAAATTGAAATATAAAATCAGTCTTCTATTCATAATACAATTGTGCACTGTTATGACAATATAATATAACCAGCTTCGCATCAGATGCTGACACTTAAAAATTCACCTTGTTGTTCTTGAATCATTGTCTCTCTTTTGCCTAAATCTTAATTCAACCAATGATTGACTAGTACAGATTTAAATATTTGCTGTAGCAAGCAACCTTTTGATAATTTAAAAGTGTATTCTACTTATTGCTAACCATGATCAGGACCTTTTGACAAACTATGGGCAACTTCAAACTTGGGAGTGAATATACATACACGCATACTACGGATATGGTTACATACTACAGATATGAATACATGGCTATGTAGTTGGCAAGGTGCACCCATGCCTCTGCTGCTGCCACCTGCACTACACTACTATTTGCACTCCTGCTGGCTTGACAAGAGCTAGTGTGAGTTTATATGTCCAAGAGCAGGGGAATCACACCCTAGCTCATCATAGAGACATAATCTATGTCACTAGTTCAAATCAATGCCATACTGGTACTAGATAAATTTATTGGTGTTCCATAGCTTAGTACAAGAAAGGATTTAGCTGTCTCATTCTAGTTTCTAGTAGACTCATACCTACAGCACAAACCCTTACACAATTACAATCAATATCTTGTAGTAGTTTCCATAGAAAGGTCAAAGGTAGAACATGAATATATCGTTTGTCCCCTACCATCATGAAGCATGAGTCTAGGCATATTAGGTGGACAGTTTGTGGGAGCCTGCACTGCTCCCATTCTGGAAATGAATAAAAGATTTTGGGCTGTCTATTTGACAGTATTCATGAGCACTAAATTCTGAGGATAAAACAAATATGCCACTTTCCTTTGTTCCCTTCTCTTCCTTAAGCTGATCCTATTTATGAGCATGTAATTCCTTACAAATATAAAATTGTGTTTCCAAACTAGTAAATAGCACCAAGGGTTGTGGGAGGGGTGCCATTTCTAATCTTTTCTCTTCAGTCTCTTCTCTTCTTTTCTCTGCAGTCTGAATAAGTTCATCAACTGAGATGGAACCTTTGGAACCTAGGCTTTCTGGGAAAGAAGCATCATCTATAAAGTCCATCTAAGGAACAGTTATTTATAGGAATTGAGCCACGCACTACCTACAAATTTCATCTCCAAACTCACTTCATCAGCTGCCAAATTCTCCCACTCCCAGCTAACTCCAGGGTTAAGTTGTCTGCAAGTGGGTCTTCTGACAAGGTCAAGCAGATACATCAATCATTCTATATTACCAATAACCCATGCAGGATACACAAGTTCCTGATTTAGGGCCATATTCTGGCCAGGCCTTAGTGAATGCAAGATGTGTAGCCCCTTCTCTTTTGCATCCCTGAAAAGTGGCTATTCAAGATCTACAAGGGAGATTAGTCTCTGCTTCTTCTAAGTGTCCATATATACATATATGTCTGAAGAGAGCAGGTGAGAGGAGAGTGTGGTCATGGCCATGCTCCGTCTCAGCCAGGTTTACAGGGGAGAATATGATGCATCCTTTTGCAGGGAGTGCAGCTGGCACATGTGTACTGCCTGAGAGCCCCCAAGAGGAATTATAAATGAATGAGTCATTCATGAATGAGAGAGTCCCCTCTGCATCTTATGCAGTGCTTTTATAGCTGATCTCAAGCTGCAACATTCAAACCTCATAATTCAATGGTGATCAAATTTGACCCACTATAAATATAACAGCTGTTTGTAAAATGGGGATTTAGAACCAAGTTCTGCATTTCCCACATGTGGGAGTTTTGCATGAACCCATTTTCAATTTATGCAAATATTGCCATAAATATTACTAGTTATTAATTGGTCATTTTTAATACAACCACTATGCAAATTCTCCTATCTTAAGTAACAGAAGCTGGGAACATAAATGTCATATAATTGGTAAATTTGTCCTATTTTATAATAAAGTATTGCTAAACAAGTAGTGAGATTGTGCCTTTTAGATATTAAGATATGCTTATTGACACTTCAACGGTGGAGTGCCTATGCACCTGCACAGCACTATTCTCCAGCCTTATCCATGGTGAGTAGTACTTGCAATGGCAAGGCGTAGGGAGGGAGAAAGGAGGAGGGAATTAATATTTTTGGTTGAATGGAACAATTCAATCCCTATTTGCATGGGTACAAGTGTAGGACAAGGGCACTAGGTATTGACATTATCTCCTTAGGTGATTTTAGCTGATCTCACTTCCAAGGGTCACAAAGATACAAAGAACGCAGCTGCCCCCAAGACATCTAATCCTCCATGCCTCTAGCCTATTTATTGCAAGAGTGCCAGTCAAATGCATTGTGAATTGGTGTGGGAAGAAATAAGAGTACTATCCCTAGAAAACTTCAGGAGAGGATTGCAGGGGAACTTGGAGAGCGTTTCATGGAGATCTCTCAGGAGAACACAAGGGACATTGCTCTGTATGTAAACAAACTGTTCTACATGTCACACACCTGACCGGGTCCTACAGGGAATGAAAAGCAGATACAAACTCCATCTCTGTTTGTTGCTTCTGGTCATGGCCTACCTGGACCTCCCTGCTGTGTCTCCCTCCTTTTCACTGTTCATGGCAGGTGTCTGTGTCTCTGGCTCCACTAAGATATCCACAGTGGTCTGTGAGATGCTGTTGAGATCTCTGCCAAGTATGGCGTTCAGTTCGTTATAAAACTGGCAGGTCTGCAACAGCACCAGAACAGTTGTTGGCCTCCCTGCCTTTACGGTGTGCCGAATTCAGCTCCTGTGCTTTCATGTAGTGTTGTTGCTGGTATCTGTTGTACTCGTGCAAGTTTTTTATAGCAGTTTATAGCTGTGCCTGCACAGCCTCTTCTCTCCACAGGCCAGAGGATCCCATAATCCCTATGCAGAAGTAGGTCGGAAGCATGTAGCTAGCATAGTCAGTTGGGCAGCTGCATGCAACAAGGGAGAGCTACTAGATGTGCTTGCCGAATTGGGCACTCAGGCAAAGGCATTTCAAAAATACCCATATTTTAGGAGGGAGGGAGGGAGGGAAGGATGAAGGAGGTGGAGTGGGAGAGGAAGGATGCAGAGAAAGAAGAGCTTCCAGTCTCCATGACCCATGGGCAGTGGAGTTTACAACTGTGACCAAAGCAGTGACCACCAGGCATTATGGGATAGCAGCTGGAGAGCTGCTTGGTCATTCAGCATCTATACTCACACTGCACTGGCCCCAATAAATAGACCATGGCTCAACACCATCCAAGAAGTTAGTTTTACTACATCACCATAACAGGATGTTTATGGTGGGAAAGAGAATTGAGTGTAAATATGCATAAATAGGTAAATGTAAGTTGTCTTGCATTGAACTAACTTTGTAGCACAGACCAGGCCTCACTTTTTGAGCTTATGCTCTCATTTAGGCTCTCTTTGTTTCAGTTCCCCTTCTATAAAAGGCTATTCTTTGTCTTGCTACAATTTATATTGAACTAAGGAGTTTATAAAATCAGGGACTGTTTGCTACAGTATGCATAGCATCCAACATAACAGGACACTGATACCTGATGTGGCTTCCAAAACCCATTAGAAAACAACTAATTGTAATTTCCAGAGGATTTATTCTAGTTCAGGAACAAAGAGCTGGCAAAGATGTGTGGAAATGGCTGGGAATATGAGCATGTATATTTGGTTATCTTATGATTAGTCTTCACTGCACTAAAAAGAGTGAAACATACAAACTCAGCAACACTTGACTATTCTAATGCTTCTGATTTTGAGAAGGCCAAGTAACAAAATCTCTTTCACTGCTGGCATTTCAATATAAAGACATGCAACATATGAAGGAACATGAATTTACTTTGACACATCATTATTTGTTAAGATAAATTTATAAACAGCACCTTTGGGTGCAGCCAATTCATTCAATTCCTGTCACAGTTGATTTGAATATCAGATTGAGTTGTAACAAAACAGAGTGCATTAATATAAGATAGTTTCCTTTGTTTACTTAATGTAGAGCAATTACCACTTCTCATTCCACCAATCACAATTTTCTCATAAATGGTGAGTGTTTCTGCCTCTTGCTTACAGTGTTGAAATGAAAAGGGTCATTACTCACATTTTATTGTTGCCCAGAGCTCTTGGTTACAGTGAAATAGAGGAGTTGCGGTAATTTAAATAGGTAACATGCAGCCTAACTAATCAGGTTTGTTTGAGAGATGTATGATTAGCAATATTATTAAAAAAGCATAATGTATGAACATTCTATAAATTTAATCTTGGAATGCTTTATCCGCTCCTAATAATATTCCAACAATGTGTGTATATTGTAGATAATTTCTCATCGGTTCAAATATAAATAAGAGTAACATTCATGAGACATAAATATTGCATTCTACCAGCAATGCCCTTTTCAAAGTGGGGTTAGTTCACCCTAATTTAATTATTCGGTTGCTAGATCCTCACAAAATAAAAGTATTTGGAGGTTTTTATTATTATTATTGTTATTTTAAAAGACACTCCTTGATTACCATTACCCATCAGGATACCGCAGATTTATTTTTCAGTTACTACCATATATTATTCCTCAGTTTTGACACTACCTTATTTTATTTGGATACGTAGGTACTTCTGTACCTTAGCCCAGTGGTTCAGGGGTACGTGTGCCCCTAAGGGTACACTTTCCAGGGGGTAAGTCAACTCATTTATATCTGTTTCTCAACTTAGGGGTTGTGATCCACCTCCCAGGGCAGTCAAGGGACAGGGTTAGGGGGGTTGCAAGTGTAGGGCTGGGAGTTTACCCTCTCTTTCAGCTCTTATTGCCTATTCTGAGATTGTTCTGCATATAATAAAGGGGCAAAATTGAATTGAGGTGTTTTTCACCTTCTCAGGTAGAAGTAAACAACACCATGGCACTTTCAAATGATTATATTGGTCCCTTGCCCATTTATCCTTTTTTTAATAAAGACTTTTGCAAAGTGTGCAAAATGGTGTGTGAGCTAGTTCTAAGGGCCAGATCCAAATCCCATCTAAATCCAAAGGAAAGATTTCCATAGGTCTGAGGGGCTTTGGATCAGGCCCTAAATGCAAGGTAGTTGAAATAATTACTTGCACAATTATTAATTATAGGAAGTAACTTATGCATAGTAGATATCTTGAGTACTGAAGGCCTGTGTGTGTGTGTGTGTGTGTGTGTGTGTGTGTGTGTGTGTGTGTGTAATGCCACTGAAAAGAAGACAAAGAATTAAACGATGCCATTCAGAAGAGGAAAAAAGAAAAAGAGCAGATCAAAAAATTTTCAAAAGGATATTAGTAGCAGAGGATGTGAGAGAAGTACAATAGAGCCACAAAGGTTTGAAGATTTTCCTGCTCTCTGTCACCAGGCATACTGATTGCTCCCTGCTATCTGCAGCTGGGACATGATTCTATTAAAATAAAATAGAATAAAAAAAAGACATTTTTGTAATCCTAAACTTCATGCTTATGTTTTTATTAAGCCCACTCACAAGGGAGCTACAATAGCTTCTTTGAGAAGAGGAGAGTATATTAAAGAGGGATTTAACTTTGCAAATCTGTAATCTGTAAACAGGAAGAGGAAAGATAACTAATACAATAAAATATAAACACTGGAAAAACAGCCAGGCATATATTTTAACTAGAGCTCTGCTGGTTTAAAATGCCTACTGCTTTGGGTTGTCCTTTTCAAAATGAAGCAGACTTAACTCATCTACATTTGGGGTATCTGCTGAAGAGCAGTTACCCAATGCAAACCACTACTGTAGGTGGATGACCCAGTTGGAAATCAGGGCATGCTCTGGTGGGATTAACGATGGGTATTCTTGATGTTCTATAACACACAACCAAACTGGAGTGCCTGGCAATTCTATTATTAGAGTATCTTTTGACATTTTCATTAAATATCCATAAAGAATATTGCATTACTATTTACTGCCCTGCTTTATGGGGCATGTGAGGCTGAGTCCTAGTGACTAGAGCACTGAGTAATGCCAGCAGGCACAGAACTGGGGTCTATTCCATGCTTTGCCACTTGATGACCCTCAGCAAGTAACTTCGCCATTCTGTGCCTCATTTTCCTCATCTGTAAAAAAAAGTGGAAATAATGAGTCCGGCCTCCTTGGTAAAGCACTGATGAAAAAGCACTATATAAGAGCTAGGTATTATTATGTTCCCCGTCATGTAATCCACAATAATGCTAGTGATGAACCACAGTGATATGCTTTACTCATAAAGCTGCAGTGTAACTGTTTTGACACAGCCACTTTTCCATCATTCTAAATAAAATGTAGCAGATTATTTTATGTCCCTGAGATAAGTATTATCAGAAAAACAGTTCCATGGCCTGATTCTCTCTCTCTCTGATTCTGAACTTCAAGACAATTTTTCTTCTTATGATTCCTGGCCTCCAGAAATGACCTGTACTTGCCAATAGTAGGGAGGGAAGGGGGAACGACACAGAGTGAGGGGATATTAGCAGATATTACTGAGCATGCTCAGTACAAGCCAAGCAGCAAACTGGGGATGAGGGTGGGAAGGAGACATGATTCCACATGCCCCCACCAATGTGTTGCCTCTGCTGGCCCCAGCTATTCTGGCCTTGCCTCATCTCTGACTTGTACTCCAATGCCACAGAGCTGGAGGGTACCAGGAAAAACCAAACAAACACAGGGATTTCTCTGTGACTCTTTCAATCCTTGTACCCCGCTGGAGGGATGGTACAGGGGCTCTGGCCTGCTGCCTGAGACAGAATCTTTGCTGATAGCACAAAGTAGCCCATTCTAATATTTTCAATCCACTGAATGAGGCTACCCATCTATGTACTAAAAACCCCAGTGTTGTCCAGAAAAGAGCTTCAGAAACACCATTAAAAAAAAAAAAGGTATTCACACAAATTTGTTTGAATAGCCATGTGACTTGCTTTGAATGTGTTTGTGGATCCTTTTATTTGTTTTTACAAACTCATATGTGAAATTTTGTTTGCAAGGATATTTATAGAAAGGAAAAGTGCCGTGAATATTCATTTGCACATGTTTCTGAATTTGAATATCTATATGAATACTTCCATTCACACAAGAGCCCATGAAAGCTCTTGGTGTTGATAACTTTGAAGACTGTGGAAAGTGAAAACACCATGTGACTTGGGCCCTGACTAAGTGTCCATTCACAAAGCACTATAACAGAAACGTGAAGCTAGAGTAGCAGAAATTGCTTGTAAACAGTCTACAGGGTGAAATATGTTCCCTCAAAGCATTCAGCTGCTAATTTCATATAAATGAGCACATTTGTAAACACTGAAATTTGCTTATGGATAATGCACAAACAGAAAAAGGGGCTAAATTCACTGGAAAAATTGTTTGCTATGGAATTGTCCTATCTCTAGCTTTCAACAACGATTTGAAAGAAGGGACCCCAAATCAGTGGGAAAAGAGGGTATTCAGCATCGCTTAAGACAGACCCAATTCTCCTATTGTCTCCTATTCTGTTCATACTTGTTAAGATTTCCTAAATGCTGCTAATGGTTCAGCTTTAGCGATGATCATCACCGTACCAAAAGAAAAAGAAAGGCAGCCCATCAAGAAATGCCCCCTTTGCATTTATTAGCCCCAAATCTGAGAAAGAATTCATATAGTCACATTCATCAGGAAAAAAAGCAATTCAAGTAGAGTGAGTAAAGGTACATTTATAGTAATTATAATACCTTTTCTTTTAATGAAACTTCTGTTTTAGTGGTTTATCACATTCATAGCATGGGGAGGAGCAAGGGGGCAGGAAATGAGTGAGAAGAGATGCACTATTTAAATAAATATCAAATTCTTAAATGAATTGGGTTTAAAACACTGTCTTTGCAAAAAGATAAATTTTTAAAAAGCAAATACAATAGAAGCACAAAATAATGATGAAGTACAGTAAGACTAATTTGAAGTACCATGACTAATACCTGCTAATGCATACAATACCCAAGAAAATCCTGTAATCTAGAAGAAAGAAGAGCTCCAAATTATTGAGTCAAATGCTGTATGGGTGCCTTGTGAAAGCCAATCATTCTGCGTTAATTGTGTACAATGCTGTCATATATGACAGTGTGTGTACACGCACAAGTTGAGGGTGCTCAACACCTCTCCAAAAATCATTCAACACCATGGCAAGATATGGCTTTTAAAATGTAAGTTCACGTAACAAGATAAAATGTGTCTAATAACAGACACTGAGTCTGATTTTTATTTTCTTAATTGACTCTAAACACATTATCTAGCATCCATTCACTATGGCAGCAGCTCTCAACCCTTCTAGACTACTAATGATTTCTCTTGTGTATCCCAAAGTTTCACCTCACTTAAAGACTACTTGCTTACAAAAGGAGACATAACATTACAAAAGGGTCACTGCACACTATTACTGAAAAAATGTTTATTTTCTCATTTTACCATATAATTATAAAATAAATTTAAATTAATCAGCACATAAATATTGTACTTACATTTCAGTGTATAGTAGATAGAGCAATATAAAGAAAAGTCATCTGTATGAAATTTTAGTTTGTACTGATTTCACTAGTGCTTTTTATGGAGCTTGTTTTAAAACTAGGCAAATAGTCTAAATGAGTTGATGTATCCCCAGAAGATCTCTGAATATCTCCAGAGGTACACTCACCCCTCATTGAGAATGAGTGCTCTGTGGATCTTATTTTAACTATCATCTATTTTTGTGCTGGTATCTTTAGCTGAGTTTTTTTTTGGTCAATAATAAAAAAAGACAATAAATTTTACAGCTTGTTCATCCCTTGTTGTATTTTAGTATAATATTCTGTATGACTGAATTGACCTTGATAGCAGGCCTTTCCCCTTTCATTTATTTAACACTGCATTTATTTAACCTTAGCTTAAGAGGAACAAATGCTTCTACATCTCAGACAAGAAGTCTGAATAAATTGGTGTTGTGAATATAAAGTCCATAGGGTAATCTGTAAGTGTGGATTATTCCTTCTATTATAAAACAGAACTGTGAAGCACTTACGCCTAAAAGCTATACTAAATTTTAACAGTACACTACAGTGGAACATCTGTCTTTTAAAGTAGTAGGATTTTTTTCTGTTGACAGTTTTTTATTTGTGGAACAGAAATACAGCTATAGAAGCCTATAAATATGAACTTCCCTTATCTTGGACGTTTCTGAGATTTATTTTAAAGGATGTAAGCTAGCATCTATGACAAACCTGTAATTTACCATGATTAAATATAGTTAGTACTATGCCAGAAAACTACTTCCTGTTATTACGCGAGTCTCTTAGTAGAAAATAAAAAGGAGGATATAACGTATAACACATATAGGAAAGAAAACACTAATATTTTTTCTCACCATTTCAAAGAAAAGGTACCTTATTTTATATTTCTGGTTGATGTATCATATCACTTTATGGGAAGGTTTAATTCTAGCAAACGTTATTTAAACTGAAAAAATAATTCACACGAGGAACCTCAATTATTTTACCTCCTTTATTTTCCTAACACTGCTAAAAATGGATATTCTGTACCCGCAGTAGTATTTCTCAGATCCAGCTACCTCAATATGTATGTTGTTAAAGATGAATGGATAAGATATTTAAAGTTAATGATCTGTATCATATTGCATCCATTTAGCTAGAGATATATAATCCCACAGAGTTTGGTTTATATTGACTCTTATTCAAGAGCCACAGCTTCAAAAGGCCATCATGCTATCCTGACAGGTTGGAAGATTAAAATAAATAGGACAATAAAGTCCACTTTCTGTTTTTTAGATAAACCCTATGAAGTATTTGATGTTTTTACTCCTTTTTGTTTTATACTGATATTAGAATTGTATATCACCAAATCACTATCACACTGCATTTCATCATCTCAGCTTTATTTCTTCTTTGGGAACATTTATAGTTCATTACATTTTTGCTAGCATACACAGATTTCAGTTTGTATAGGCAAACAAATGCATTCAGATTTATTCACCCCGAGGGATCAAGGGGGTGCAATCTGAACCACTTAGCAACTGCAGAGGAATATTCACCCTGAGGAAAGGCAAATGCCACTATTGCACTCTCTTGGGGTTGTGTCAGGGAGTAAAACAGGCTTAAATTTTGGCAGCTTCTTCATGGAAAACCACTGATAGGGCTTCCTGGGACATATGTGAACCAGAATTTTCCCAGGAGGCTGTGACTGTCCCTGGTCCCCTAGCCCTCCCCTCTCCCCCTTTGGCTAATTCTGCTATTCAAGTTGCACCTTTGAAAGAAATTATATATAGGCATATATATAGGTGAATCATAGGTGATGGGCAGACTGAACCACTTCTACCATCTTGTCTCTGAATATACTTTCTGCCAGCTGGGGCCAATGACCTGTATTTTGGTTCTAGTGATGAATTGGGCCCATTATGCTTATACACAACATTATTATCCAGTGTTAGTACTGGGGTCCCAAGTTATGAAATACAGTACCTTTCTATTACATGATAATTTTGATAAATGCAAGCAGATGTTCTGAAAACAGGGGATATTCTTTATTTCCTGGCCTCAGTCATTTGGCTTAACGTTATTTTACACAGGTCTGTAACACTATGGTTACTGGCTTTATCTGGTGGTTAGTTATTCGTAAAGAAAAATATTCCTTTCCTAATCTCTTACCAGATTATTAATGTAGTCGCATAATAGAGATTTATATTAGGTTTTAGAATTAGAGAAAAATACTCCAAAGGTCAATCAATTTCCTCTAGGTAAAGTAATTGCATTTACTATGAAGTCTGCATGTTTTACCATGTGAACATCAGGAATCCTCCCTGTGGTACAGCTGAGAGGTGTGTAACTATACAAGTGAGGTGAGGTGAATTTTCTAAGTTTACATTTATAGTTCAATTCTGCTTCAAATAAAATCAGTGCCAACACCCCCATCATGGCCTCAATAGGTGAAAGATTTTCACTTTGAACCATTCCCAGTTGTCAAAGTATGTATGCAAATTCTAAGGTATTAGGAAGAGAATATACTATGTTTAATTATTTTCATGCTAAATATTAAGGGCCATTTTTTCAAATGAACGTGCTGAAGATGCAACCAGAAAATGTGTACTTGTATCCACATTTTTTGTATTTTCACTACAGCACAAGTGGTAAAAATGCATCTGAAAGTCAACTATTACAAATATTGGTTTGTTGGGACAGATACCTTCTTGGGTATGTGCAGATGCCCATTTATGAACAAAAATGTAGATCCGTGGATACAGCTGATGCCTGTGCAAATTCTGCAGATGCAACGTTAGTACATGTATTTAAATGGCATCCCACAAACTAACATCTGTGTCCATGGTACCTCATATAATATATATGTAATATCTTATTAATACTCTGGATTTATACAATGCTGAACACATCTTCAACATACATAACAAATCAGCTATTGTAAACACACAACTGAAAAATCAACTTTTACAGATACCACAAAGATGAAAGCACAGATTTAAATTAACATCTGTGTCAAACTATCTTACTTATTTGGAAGCACATAAAAGAGGAATTGTGTGTCAAAACATTCCAGTTTCTTCAGGTAAGTATTTTGGACATTTGCCCCTGGCTCATTCAATGAGACAGTCTGTAACTAGAGGGGAGCAAAGAAAAATGACTCATCTAGGTGAGCTCTTTAAACAACTCAGTTGGCAATTAAATTTTCAAACATCTTTGAGTGTGAAATCTGAAAGTTCAAATTATAAAAATCTTTCCAGCTTTAATATTAAAGACCTGATCCAATGCCCATTGAAATCAATGGAAGGACTCTCATTTCCCTAAATGAGCAGGGGTGTTAACCACATCAGGACAGACTGAGCACACATACTACAGACCATGTCTAAATACAAATATAAATTGCACAACACAAAAAAGCAGGAAAATTTAAGAAGAAACTGCTGTTCTCTATGAAGTTCTGTAATAAATATGGAAGAATAACAAAAGTAAGCAGCAGTACTCAAAAAAACAGGTGACCAGGCAGATGAAACTCAATGTTGACAAATGCAAACTAATGCACACTGGAGAACATAATCCCATCTCTCTCTCTCTCTCTCTCTCTCACACACACACACACACACTCAATAAATAAAATAAAATAAAATAAAATAAAATGCTGGGTCTAAATTAACTGTTACCACTAAAGAAAGATTTTGGAATCATTGTGGATAGTTCTCTGAAAACATCCACTCAGTGTGCCGTGGCAATCCAAAAAGCTAACAGGATGTTGGGAATCATTAGGAAAGGGATCGCTAATAAGACAGATAACATCATAGTGCCTCTATATAAATCCATGGTAGGCCCACATCTTGGATGCTGTGTGCGGACCCAGTGGTCCCACCTCACAAAAGACAAAGTGGAATTGGAAAAGGTACAGAAAAGGGCAACTAAAATTATTAGAAATAGGGAAAAGCTTCCATAGGAGGAGAGATTAGTAAGACTGGGACTTTTCAGCTTGGAAAAGAGACAGCTAAAACAGGATATGATAGAGGTCTATAAAATCATGATGGGTATTGATAAAATAAGAACGTGTTATTCCTTCTCATTACACAAGAACTAAGGGTCACTGAATGAAATTAATAGGCAGCAGGTAAAACAAAGAAAAGGAAGTATTTCTTCACACATTTTAACATGTGGAACTCTTTGCCAGAGGATGTTGTGAAGGCGAAAAAGGAAGTTCAATAAAGAAATAGAGAAGTTCATGGAGGGTAGGTTGATCAATGGCTATGATCTAGTATTGGCAGGGACATAAAACCATGCTCTGAAATATCCCTCACCTCTGTTTGCCGAAGCTGTGAATGGGCAACAAGGAATGGATCACTTGATTACTAATTTTATTCATTCCCTCTAAAAAATCTGGCACTGGCACGGAAAACAGAAAACTGGGCTAAACGAACCATTTGTCAGACACAATATGGCTGTTCTTCCCACCCAAGCTATTACATTCTGGGAAACATACTCTCCAAAACAAAAAAGCCTGTGCTGTGTCTGTGATAAAGATCATCCTATTGGAAAGGGGCAGTCATATAATTTGGGAGAGGAAACACTGCTTGTCCTTTGAATAGCAATAACATGAACCTCTCAATAGAGTATATGTTGTATGAACTGTATGTGGCGGCATGCGGGCAAGCTGGCTGGGGAATCTAACTATGGCCCTGATACCCTTTGCCCTGAGTGGTTAGCCAATATTCAGGGTTTTGCCAGGCTCTTTCTGTACTCAGAATGCACACAAAGTTTCTGTAAGTGCATGTCCTCACCTCTAAGACAGTCCCTCATGCATAGATATGGCATTGCTGGGGACTTTGCCTCTTACACCTCCTGGAGACTACTTTCTTGGTACTACAATGGTTGGTGTCCAGCGATGTCTTCTCCCAATTCCCCCTCTGTGTTTTCTGTGGCTCAGCCCTCCTGCCCAGTTACATGACAGTTTACTGTCCTTCTAAAGACAGTTACCTTCTAAAGGGTAACTAAAGATCCAAATTAGAGTTCACTACATATCCAAACCTATAGTTCTTCTGCCCCTACAGGCTCACCAGAAATCCTCTACTTCCTGGCCCCTTTTGAGAGTCTCTTGAACAACTTTGTCCCTACCAGGATTTCCACAGGGCTTCCCTGCGTCAGGGACTCTAATTATTTATCTCTGAGGAGCTCAGTCCTTATCGTCGCCTCCAACAGGAATCTACTCTAATGCCTGTGGTCTCTTTCTCATGGTGAAGGTGTTAACTCAGGGCTCACCGCCCAAAGGAGCACACTTTGCTTGCTATGGGTGAGTCACCCTGACTGCCAGTTGGTTCTTCCCAACAGGAACGCCTACTGTTCTTTCTGCAGTGAGTTCCCAGCTCTGTTTAAAACAAACAAGGAGTCCAGTGGTACTTTTAAGACTAACAAGTTTATTTATCGCATGAGCTTTCATGGGAGAAAATTCCACTTCATCAGACGCTTTGAAGATGGGGTTCTCCTCAAGGGGTTCCCCATTTCAAAGCATCTGATGAAGTGGGATTTTCTCCCATGAAAGCTCTTGTGATAAATAAATTTGTTAGTCTTCAAAAGTGCCACAGGACTCCTTGTTTGTTTTGCTGAACTAGACTAACACGGCTACCCCTTTGGAAGAGCTCTATTTAAGTTGTGCTTTCCCTGCTTCATCCCACATCTGGGAGCAGTCTTTCTAATTAAGCCCCATTAGACACATCTGCAGTCAGTAACTAGCCCTTATGTTGCCAGATCATCAGTAACACTGAGGGACAGTTGCTAAACCATGGGCAAGGTTTAGCCCAGCTTGCTTCAAAGGTGCATCCAGCCAGTTCACAACAGTACTGTTTCCCAGAACACAGTAGAATCAAATAACACCAGGCAGTTTCCTCATTCCCAATTTCCAACCCTGCCTTTCCAATCAGCCTGTACTCCTGCACAGAGCAACTGTCTCTGCTCCCTCTCAGGGTCAAGTTCATCATGACTGCTTCACAACTAACTGGTGCCTTTTTCTTGGTGGTGGTTTGTTTTTTCCTCTGACACACAGCTACAACCAATCAATAGCCAACACCCTTTGCATTTTCAATCCCTCTTATTATCACTGAGTTAAGGTCATGCTCAGGGTCTTTCCAGGTGGCCCAGTGCCTTGGGTGGATCTTATTATTTCCAGCTATTTACTCCATTAAAGAATTTAACTGCATCTTCCATTTAGCCTGAATGAAGGCTGGCCCTCATCCCCATCACCTTTAATGAGATATTTGATAGCCTATAGACCAAAGACAGCCATTAATACCTTCCAGCATAACAGTACCTTGTTGGCAGACTTTGTGTTTATGGTATGGGAATTGGAAAAACAGCTATTCCTTTGTCAACTTCTAAATTATGCTAGGATAGACTCCTGCTGGTGTGCTGTCCTGGGGGTAAAAGTCTCCCCATTAAACATACCCATGTAATACAGAGTGGGATTTGGCCCTACATTAAGAAATGAGGTCCCTCCCTTCTGAGTTTTATACACTCTACTGGAAAATCTCAAATCTTCCATATGAGAATCCCTCTGAGATACGCTTTCTCCTAGGCAGACAGCAAGGCTTTATTTTCTCCTTTCTGGTTGTGTAATTCTACATGCCTCCTGCTCCTGCTTCTCAGCTGATAGCTCTCACTCTCACTCGCCAGATCTATTTTTCCTCACTTCAGATAGGATTTCTCTCTATCAGGCACTCTCTCCATCTTCCCTTTCAGAGGAAAAAATGTATATAAACAAAGTTCACATAGTACTAAAAATGTCAGAAATAGCATAAGCAAAAGGCGGTTTTTGACACTACCAATAAAACTTACTGTACAAAAAGCAAATTTCAACACGGTCATGTCTATAACTCTTACAGACAATCTTTCCATGGATATTTGAGTGGTAGATAGAAACTGGATCTGATTTTACTCTTGTTTGTGACTCGATCCAATGATACACATGAAAGAAAGCACATGTGAGACTACTCAGGTGCTTAAATTTATGAAAGGGTGTACGTGCTTTTCTGATTTGGATCTACAATGGTATAAATCAGGAGCAACTCCACTGATGTTAATGGAATTAGACTGAGGATGAACCCAGGTAAATGTTCAATTTCCAATCTCAAATGTGCCAATAGCCCATGTAGGAGCGGATTTTGTCTTTAGATTGTGTCAAGTCTGTACAGCCCTTTGTTTCTAAGGTGCTTTGTTATTTTGATCACAAATCTTTCTATATTTAGTGATGAACTGCATAATGACAGATATGATACTCTAGGCTTGAATTACATAATAGTTGTTTCACCCAAGGAATGCATTTATTTTGCATAACACAATACTGAAATGTTTGTTTATCAGCAAAATAATTTCTTTTCACTTTTATGTTAAAAATAAGGCAAGTGGCATGTTCAATTACATTTATGTTGTTTTTAAGTGAATTTCATAACATTTTATGAGGCTCTCTACTGTTATCATTGGACCTAAGGGTTTCATTAAAAGCCTAGTGGTGACTCTAGGCCAATGACAATAACAGGAAAAGGGAAAAGCTTACTTTATCAGAAGTATGGATTGCATTACAGAAGCTTTGTTTGCAGTAATGAGCTTTAGAATGATGGTTTAATATTGGGTTAAACTTTCCATCCGGTCACAGTGAAACCAATTTAGAAAAACACGGATGGTCATAAAAGAGAAACAAAGGTAAAATCAAGAAAATCTTTATGCTGATTTCAGGATTTCCCCACAAAGCACTATAAACATTCCATATTGAAAGTTTTATCATGCACAGAAATCCTTAGTATTACTTATATACATGTTATACATGAGGGGGAAAGCAAGAAATTAAATTTGGCCATAGGAGAAACATAATTGATTTTATATATATAATTCCACAGCATATTTATTTAGCACCATATGTATACATATATATGAGTGATTATATAATAAATATGTTGTGGAACATATCAGAATTGCATTTTTAGTGTATCCCTAAAATTGCTAGCTAATTTTACTGGAGTGCTATTGTATTATCAGAATATGATTCAATTACAGTTTTACATACAGGATTATAGTGGTTGCTTAGAAGTCAAAATAGATTTGCTTTATGACTATCAATTTTTTCTACTAACTACATTTTCCTGTCTTCCTCTTTTCACTATCATAGAAGTCATCCCTACTATCCTCCCTGCCAAACACATATTCTTGACTTCATTTCTCATGTGGGCCTCTCTTCTGGCTGTTACAACCAGGCTGCATTTAAATCTTGTTATTTCTTCCTGCACAGTATCTCCAAGATCTGACCTTTCCTTCCTGCCTGCACCGCCAAAATATCAGATTAATCCTGATCCCCTCACATCTTCTGTTGTCTTGAGGCTTGTAACCTCATTCCCTTAAATCCATTCAAACTCTTCTTCCTGAATCATCACTTTGATTAAGACACTCAAGTTCCCCTCCCCTGGCTTCCCCTTTTCCACCTCATCAACTGGAAACATTTTGTTCTTCCTTTTAAAGTCTTTCACTATCTGCCCTGTTACCTGATCACAAGGTCAGCTTGGACATTCTCACCACCACTGATTTCCAGCCTCCATTTCCCATTTCTCTGACAAGCATATTGATGCTTTCTTCCATACCTACTGGGAAAAGCTCCCAGTCAAAGCCTGGAAAGATACCCCTTCATCCTCCTTCATGATATTCCTCAAAAATCACCTTTTCCGTAATGCCTTCAGAAAACTGCAACCTGATAACTGAGATTACTGCTCCTGGTTGGCTAAAAACTGTAAACATCCCAGTACTGTTACTCTGACTGATCTGCTTCCCTCCCCACAGATCCCCTTGTTTATTCATGCATCTTTTATGTCTTGACTTTTAGATTACGATCTCTTTGCCTGTGGACTGGTAATTTGCTCTACTTTATATAGCACTTAACACAATGGGGACCCACCTAGTTGGCCTCTAGTCTCAAGAGCAATATGACAGATCATACCTATTAGGTTTTTTTTTTTTAATCTGTAGTCAACAAGAATGAGAATTTTACATCTGAGCAACTGGAAGTCACTCTTTAAATGGTACTGTATGCATGTTGGAGTGTGGGGTCCTCCCTCACTGTCAATCTCTGAGGAAGTCTACGTCTCTTTGCGACAGTAGATTATTTATCCTCCTGAATAAATTTAGGAATGGCTTCAAACTGAAGGAACAAGATGAAGAACTTGTTTCTTACCTTTTAATTTCTACTATTTAGAAAGAGAAACAGGGTCCACTTAGTTATGATGATATAAACCCAGGTAACTACACTGACTGCCAATGAATGTGCCTATGTATAGGAGAGCAGAATGCCAGACTGCACCCTCACAAAATGGAGAGAAAAGACAAGGCTGAGTACAAAAGAGGCAAGAGAGAGACAGGAATAAAAAAAGGAGGGGAAGTAGATGAGGAAGTAAGTGAATCAATGCTGATGGCAGAATTAGATTAGACAGAATGACCTTTAAACTCTCACCACATTCAGAAATAAGACCCTGATCCTGTGATTTCAAACACACAGGCACAGACTCCTGCCCCAACAAAGTCAGCTAAGATCAGCTCAGACACTCCAGCCCACCTATATGCATCCATAGCAGTTGGACCTAAATTCAAACCTTATCTGACATCTTTCTTGCAATAACTCTAACAAGCATAGCAGTGCCCTCACTTTATATATGCATTTATATAAATTTTTAAAAAATGATAGCATTTATAAATTTATTCCTGACAGCAGGACTAAGAGAGAGAGAGAGAGAGAGAGATATTTTAAAGTCCACTTCTATGTGATGGTGCTCAGATGCCATGGTGAAGGGTGACCTTATAAAAGTTAAACAGATATATTGATTAAAAAAAAAGGCAGAATTAGGAAGAGAGGGAAAAAATGGCTTGAGTATTGACGCAGTGTTTTAGAAGGAAAAATGGAAAACAATTAAAGAGGATTGAAAATTACAGAAAATTAGCCTAGGGGAAAAACACAGCTACTAAAAAAGATTGAAGAGAAGACATAAAGCTGTTCAGAGGAGACAGAAAGGAAGGGGAAGAAACAGTACAGAGATGTACTAAGCCATTATAACTCTCTTACTTTATCATGGGCTTAACTTTATTTCAAACTTTGCAATCTATGGCTATGTCTACACTAGGAAAAGTTGGGTTGACTTTGTTAATCAACTTAGTAAGGTTGACTTTAAGTTGACTTAACAATGTGGTTACCCGTAACCAGGACTTAGTAAGTCGACCTAATTTCCCTTAGGTCGACCTAAGAAAGTGGACTTATGCGTCACCACTGGCCTTAGGTCGACTTAAGGAAGGGTTAGGTCAACCTACCCAGGGTTAGTTCAAATACCCTGTGGTTCTTATTAAGTCGACCTAAGCTTTTATTAGGTCGACTTAAGGATTTTCTTAAGTCGACCTAATGAAAGCCTAGTGTAGACAGGGACTAAAGTTAGGTCGACGTAAGCCTCCTTAAGTCGATCTAACTTTCCAGTATAGACATAGCCTATGATTTGATGGTGGTTTTAGCTGCTTTCAGAGCAATAAAATGATACTTTTTCTGGCCCTTTACCAGGGATGCAGTTGTGGTGCATGTAGTTATGTAATGTAATTGAAAAGAGATGATGATCTTCTGTTTTCTGAGCACTGCTCCTTTATAGGAACTGGAGTCTCTCTGCCTGCTAAGGGGCAACTGTGAGGCCACTGCCATGAAGTCTTTCATTTCCAAGTTAGAACTGAGTTACTGTTGTCTCTTTAATATACAGAGACTCTGTTTGTTTTCTCTTTCCTCCTTTCCTTAAACAGGAGGAAAAAGTCATTTAGTCTGAAAAATATATATGTAGCAGAGGTGATAGCTGATCAGCAGTCCAAACTGCCTTTGTAGACTGTATATTGATATATTATACATATAGACAACTTGAGAAGTTGATTGGCATGCAGCTTCAACTTCCTACCTGGATTGGCCTGTCTGCTTTCTGCCGCTTCAGCTTCTCTATCCTTCCCTTACCACTACCATTGGTCCCCCAGAACCAGGAAGCTTCCCAGTGGCTTTTTACCGTTACAGCTGCACGTATCCCCTAAGAGCTGCAAGTATTTCTCAACAAAACAAACTAGGAGTCTGGTGGCACTCATAAAAACTGATAAATTTATTTATTTCATGAGCTTTCGTGGGAGAAAATCCCATTTCGTCAGACGCTTCAAGATGGGGAACTTACAGAATGGGAGCAAAATAAATGCAAGGAAGTGAAAGTCATAGGATCTTGTGATAAATAAATGTATTAGTCTTTAAAAGTGCCACCAGATTCCTTGTTTGTTTTGCTAGACTAGACTAACACGGCTACCCCATTGGAACTAAGTATTTCTCAGTATTACTAGGAGCAGCAGGGTCCCCAAGAGGCTTGTAACCAAAATGTGCGACCTGTGTAGGGAATGAGTATCTACCTCAGACTGCACGTCATTATAGACTAGAGCCATTTTTACCTTAAAGCAAATTACATATATATCAACCACTACCAGAGTGATGTAAAAGAGTTGAGTCTGAATGAGAATCATACCATACATATCCTCTTACAACTTTGTTGAGGGACGTGCACATTATTCCCTGACCTCCTGCCAATCTGTTGGGTTTCCTCTGAAGACCATTAACTTAGAGTGAGACAGCATGGCTTCCAAAAGTCTTCTTCTATCTACATACATAGATAGCTTGTGAGAGCAGCATAATTCAACATAGTTGGAAACTCAATGAAGAGAAGGAAGACATAGACTTGTTGGAGAGGTGGAATCTTCAACAGATTGACAAAGGCATAAAGATACTTGAATCTTTCCCTCCTAGGAACTTTCCAGCCTGTTGCAGTCTACATGACTCCAATATGTAACCACACTTTCATAAGTGAAAGGTATTATTTAGTGAATTATGAGATTGAAAGCCAGATTCACCAAAATGGTACTGACACAGCTAAATGGATCGTTGGAGTTAACACAGGTTTTTTTGTTTTTATTTTAAATCATCCCAACTATTCTGCACCATCAAAAAAATGAACAGTAACATTAATGTAAGAGTTCAGAAATCCATAAAACATATCCTAATTTCATCTCTTAGGGGCAACATATTCTACCAATTTTTAGAGGGCTTAAATTGTTAACTATAAAGCAGTTTCTATTTGAGTCACAAGTATTTCTCCTTCTTTTCTTAAAATAAATAAATAAGGTACATGACGCCCAGGGAACAAACTTTGTAACATCTTAAATTAGGATTTTACCTCAGAGCAAAATGGAAAAAAAATTAGAATCAGACTTTTGCACTGGCACTTTACATTGTAATTCTAATAGTTAAAGTGCATCGGGTTTGGATTTTCACACTGGCAAGGGATATGCTGTTGAATCTTGAATAGGATTCTTTATCTTACAGAGACACCTGAGAGTGTTAAATTACAAAATAATTTCTAAATTCAAGTACTGGAAAAACTCCTTCTTGGGTTAGTGGCAGTTCACAAACAGGAACAATTTTAGGGTTCTGTACTTTCAGTGACAACTTCTAATGTGACATTAATAAATAATAAATAAATGAATAGAAGTCCTCTGTCTCCTAAAGTTTTTTTCTATGTTGTTGCTAAAAAACTTACACTTTAAAATGTCAAAGGCTACCAGGACTTAAAGTATTTCATCTTACATATTCATCAGCCGGAGACAATCTGACATGGGAAAACCTTTACATTTAGAGAAAACCAAAACTGGTATTATAGATAAAGCAGAAGCTCAGTTACAACTCTGCAGTCAAGACTGACTTAATTGGATGAGTCCCATGTATGAAGTTAAGAACAATGGTAAGTGTCTACGGGATTGAGGGCTTAGTGTTAAGAGAGGCTGTACATGTATTGAAAAAACAGTCCTGACTTGAGTAGTAAATAGTAAAGCGCAGTAACAAACATTAATTCTAGAGATCTGGGGTAAAATCACCTATAGCAATACTTCATGGATTTCAGGAGTCAAGATTCCATTCATGTCCTTAAAAAAAATAGCACAATATATAACCCGAACGTCCCCCTCCACCCCCCGTGGCCCTAACCCATTAAATCTCCCTCAAAGGAAGGAAATCAGGATATTCATGGGGAAATGTTTGTATGCAGAGTATAGAGTCACTGAGCTTTATATTTTTCTATCATTTACAACAATTTTTTCATATGTTCACCTAGATCCAGTGCTTTTTCTGTGATGGTACTCAGGGATACTGGTTTTTTTTCCCCATAGCGATGCAGCCCTGCCTCCTGCCACCGCCGCCAGTAGCCAGAGGTCCCTGTCTAGGTACCAGCACTTTTTTTTAAAACAAAAAAAGCACCACCTAGATCAATTAGACCCCAATCCTACAAACACTGAAGCACATCCATAACTTCAGTCACATGAATAAATGTATGCACATGCTTCAATGTTTGAAGGATCGAGTCCTTAGATTGATCTATTTTCCTACCTGCAGATTTCACTAGAGAAAATATCATCATTTTTCAATTATAAATTACTATTTAATATGCATTATAATGCATAGTGTACCTCAGTGGACTAGTATAAGTTTTGTGTTATATTGTTTACTGTGAATTTTAGTAAATATACTACATTGGAGAATATTGCATGCAGTAACACTATATAGCTTATGTGATGCTAGCAAAGTTGGTCATGTCAGAGTGTATTCAGGTCAATTCACTTAGTATAGCATTAGTGCAGATCAAAGCGATTGTTAAAAATGTAAGTGTATTGGGTGTTTAAACTTAGAATCATAGAATAATAGGGATGGAAGGGACCTCATGAGGTCATCTAGTCCAACCCCCTGCTAAAAAGCAGGACCACTCCCACTAAATCACCCCAGCCAGGGTTTTGTCTAACCGGGCCTTAAATATCTCCAAAGATGGAGATTCTACCACCTCCCTAGGTAACCCATTCCAATGCTTCACCACCCTCCTACTGAGAAAGTTTTTCCTAATATCCAACCTTGACCTCCCCAGCTGTAATTGGAAACCATTGTTCCTTGTTCTGTCCTCTGTTACCAACGAGAACAGCCTAGCTCCCTCCTCTTTGGAGCACCCCTTCAAGTAGTTGAAGATTGCTATCAAATCTCCCCTCAGTCTTCTCTTCTGTAGACTAAATAAGCCTAGTTCCTTCAGTCTCTCCTCATAAGTGCCCCAGCCCCCTAATCATTTTTGTTGCCCTCCGCTGGACTCTTTCTAATTTATCCACATCCTTTCTGCAGCGGGGAGCCCAAAACTGGACACAGTATTCCAGATGCAGCCCCACTAGTGCCGAATAGAGGGGAATTATCACATCCTTCGATCTGCTGGCAACACTCCTACTGATGCAGCCCAATATGCCATTGGCCTTTTTGGCAACAAGGGCAAACTGTTGGCTCATATTCATCTTCCTGTCCACCATAGCCCCCAGGTCCTTTTCTACAGCGCTGCTACTTAGCCGATCGGTCCACAGCCTGTAGCAGTGCATGGGATTTTTCCGTCCTAAGTGCAGGACTTTGCACTTGTCTTTATTGAACCTCATGAGGTTTCTTTCGGCCCAGTGTTCCAATTTATCCACGTCTCCCTGGATCCTGTCCCTGCCCTCCAGAGTATCTACCATTCCCCCCAGCTTGTGTCATCCGCGAACTTACTAAGCACGCAGTCTATTCCATCATCAAGATCATTAATGAAGATGTTGAACAGAACTGGCCCCAGGACTGACCCCTGGGGCACTCCACTCATTACCAGTTGCCAACTAGACATTAAGCCATTGATACCTACCCGCTGAGCCTGTTGATCTAGCCAGTTTTCTATCCACCTTACAATCCACTCGTCCAACCCACACTTCCTTAACTTGCCGACAAGAATGCTGTGGAAAACTGTATCAAAAGCCTTACAAAAGTTGAGGGATACCACATCAACGGCTCTTTCCGCATCCACAAATTCAGTCATCTCATCATAGAAGGAAATCAGATTGGTCAGGCATGATTTCCCCTTGGTGAATCCATGTTGACTGTTCTTGATCACTCTATTTTCCTCCAAGTGTTTCAGGATGGAATCTTTGAGGACCTGCTCCATGATTTTCCCAGGGATTGAGGTGAGGCTGACCGGTCTGTAGTTCCCCGGATCCTCCTTTTTCCCTTTCTTAAAGATAGGTACTATATTTGCCTTTTTCCAATCCTTTGGGACCTCTCCTGTTCGCCATGAGTTCTCAAAGATAATGACCAGCGGCTCTGCAATCACTTCCGCCAACTCCCTCAGCACCCTCGGATGCAGTTCATCTGGCCCCATGGACTTGTGCACATTCAATTTCTTTAAGTAGTCCCTAATCTGACTTTCCATCACCGAGGGCCGCTCTTCTCTCCATTCTGCGTTACCCTGTGTAGTAGCCTGAGAGCTGGCCCTCCCTGTGAAGGCTGAAGTTAAAAAAGCATTGAGTACTTCAGCCTTTGCTGCATCATCCACCACAAGGATGCTTGCCCCATTCAGTAAGGGACCTACGCCACTTCTGATCCTTTTCTTGTTGCCGACATACTTGTAGAACCCCTTTCTGTTATCCTTCACATCTCTTGCTAGCTGCAACTCCAATTGCCCTTTGGCCTTTCTGATTTTATCTCTGCAGTCCCGAGCAATAAAACTAATGGGATATTACCACCATTGTTTTCGTCTTATCTGTAGCCTGTTATGATGCAGTAGCAGACATTTACATTGTAAATACCCCTGTAACTAAATAACTCATCAGACATTATAAAAAAAAAAAAAAGCAAGCCTTGTGGAATTACTTTAACAACATTATTGTGCTAGATCCTGAGGTTCTTACCCAGTGATCTCAACAAGAGTTGGCTGACAAAGGACTCAGTATCCTCAGGATTTGGCCTATAATGCATTAATATAGTAAAAGACACCATAATGTTTAGCCATATTTATATTTGTGATAAATTTTAGTGTAGAAATAATACAATCATGCATTTATAATATATTGATGTGACAGAATGTACCCCATGTTTTCCACATACTATATGTTATTGTAATAATTTTTGTATAAAGTATGCCTTCTGAGGTATCATTTGAAAACTCACTTTGGTGGTCATTATTGTTCTGGTAAAATGAGCAGCAATTTTAATAGAAAGAGAGTAGCCTGTTTGGATGTAGTGTGCTCTGCTCGGTATTGCTCTTTTGCACTCTCCATACGAATCTTGTAATAAGTGCCGTGTGTGTAGTAAGGTAGCATTGCAAATGCACCTATTGCTATTATCTATGAATGGTATCAGCTCCAGCCAACATACTTTATGAACTAAGAAAAATTATTAAGTGTTCATAACTAGACTTTTATTCTGAAGCCATGCAAACGGACACATTTATAACAAACTTATACATTTATAACTTTATAAATACAGGGAGAAGAACCTTTGACAGGGAAAGAAAAGTCATTTTCATTTCACAAACACATGCACTGACCAGTGAAAGACATGGGTGGTGTATGTGCTGCTGTGATTGTCTGTACTGTCCTCTGAGATGGCGTGGTGGGGTAGTGTAGTGGCCATGGGCACAACATGGAATGTGTGTCTATGGAAGGGTGGGAGATGTGGGGAGGTACAGAAATGCAGTTCTCCATGGGCCACTGAGGGAGGCTCAGTAAGGTATTTCAGGAGCACTCTTTTACAGGGTTACACACATAAACATCTCCAACAGGACCACAAAGTTAGAACAGTATCCATGACTGCACTACTTAACTTTATTTAATTAGAATTTCAGCTCTTTTTTGCTCCTTTTCATCAGAGATGATGGCCTATCACATGATAGATTGCATTGACTTTATTGAATGCAAACAGAGGGATCAAATACAAGTTGCTCATAAGCTTTTCACTAGGAGAAGTAATTGTTGTACTCTAGAAGTAATAGGAATTGTCTGGCCCAAGGAAGGAAGTATAATAGAAACACACAAAATATTCATTGGTGCAGTTATAGGTTTGTTAAAATTTTAGTATTACTGACATACATTTGTAGTACCGTACACTTTAAAGGCTCTCTTCAGTACAGTGAAAAGTATGCAAGCTGATATATTGCTTGATGTCTTAAAGAAGGACAAGGTAATATCTGTTATTGGATGAATTTCTGTTGTTGAAATCTAGAGAAGCTCTGTGAGCTTAAAGAAGGTTTTTAAATTTTGTCAGATTTTTAAGTCTATCTTAAAAATCATACATACCCAAACTGACTGTAAAGCCTGGTAATAATTGCTCTCTTTAATACCTGAGAAACAATCCTTAAAATTTCTATTAATATGAATAATTCTTACTCAGGTGAGCAATCAATCCCATTGAAGCCAGTGGAAATTTGATATGGATACAGTGGAGAAATGACGACAGATACATGGATGGATTTTAAGCAGCAGGCTGCAACTTTTAGAAAAAAAAAATAAATACAAAGAAGACCCTTCACGCCATCTCCTACACCAGGCATTTATTGATCACATAGTGTGATACAAGGCTTCTACCATACAACCCATAACTACTGGAAGTGTCACAAGGATTCGAGGATATAACCAATAACTTGAGTTAGGATCCTCTTAGCCTATGCCCCAGGGCTACCACCACCAACACAGTGAGGGAAAGGGCAGAAAGGTGGTGACCTTGGTCCATGAGGGCCACAAGTTCTCACTCTATCTAATGAGTCCAAGGCCCCTCAGCAAAATCCTAGGTCTTTTACCTGTAGGAGCTGTAATAAGAAATCCTGGTAATTTGCATTGTTCCTTGGTATAAGTGCTGGTCTTAACTCTAATCTGTGATAATTGCTTGCAAGATTGTATTGTGTGTACTACACACAGGACATTGGTTGTATTAACACTTGAGTGGTGAATTATTGATTGTATAGCAAGGCAGTTCTGGGTGAATTAATACATTGGTGATTAAGAATAAGCAAGTACCCTGGCTTGAGATATACCATTCAAATTAAAAGTTGACCAGAAAAGAACTCAGTGTTAAAAATTAGTAAACTAATGTTCCCTAGACTCAATAAAAAGGGGTTATGCAACTAGATTCCATTCTATATTGGCTATAATACTTAATTGGCAAACCTAGTTGATTAGATTTTAAATTCCACCTTGGTGAATTCATAAACAGTGACATCCCACCCCTTCATGCTTACACTATTCAGCTTCAAATCTCCATCTTTAACTTAATGGAGACTGAGAATGTAAATATATATGTAAAATATTCTCTCTAGAGTTCATTTGGTTGCACTCTGAAAAACATCAGCATTCTATGGGTTAAGACACCCCCTGGTGCAGTGAATCATATACTACTCAGAATGCAGCACCATTCAGTGGGATCACAACATGTTTAAGCTTTCAGTTTTTAAGAGATTTGGCCTATCATATTGCACTAGATTGTTTTTTGGACACATTCTACTAAATTAATAGCAATGCCAGATTATAGTGTTTGACTTTAAACAAACAGACCAAAACTAACTTTGTGACATGATTTTAAGGTTGTAGATCTTGTGATCCTGACCTTAAATTCCTTTGCAAGCAGGCTAGATATCTATTAATTCATTGTTTGCCAAATATTATACTTATGGCAGGTGTGAAAGTACATAGCTGGAATATTCCCAGAGCTTATATATTATGCAGGCAGAACAGAACAATGATTATAAATCTCTCCAGATGCAGTAGCTAAAGACCCTACCAGCCCTCTCTTATTCTGAGGGGGAGGAGGAGAGGAAATTTAGTCATAGGACTTTGCTGTGGCCTGACAAATTACCTCATCCATTGCCACTAATACAGGCTAACCGAGCTGAATTAATTTCTTTGCCACCATGGTCCCTTTTTCTAGTGCAGAGATCAAGGTCACGTTACATCAGCAGATCATGGAACAGCTGTGTATTATTCTTCATGAGACATCCCAATTTTTATTCTTGTGCTGGTAGCCACTAGTGGCCTATTAACAATTATATATTGTAAGGTCTTTCATACATTACTATTATTCACAGCTCCTACAAACTGCCTCTGCACACTATAGTAATACATCTGGCTTAGAAAACTGACCTCGAAAGAATATTAAACAGCTTTGTGGCAGCTAAAAAGCAATTAACTATGTGACTAGTTAGATAGACCTAAGTATTTTTTTAGCATTTATGGTGCTAGTAATGATTTCTCTCAGTATCTTGATATACCAAATCACAGTTGATCTATTCCCAATTCTTTGTGTTACAAATGCAAAATGTATTTGTATTGATATAAATATTACACAAAATTAATGTCTTATTAATTTCATGTTTATACATGCAAAGCTACTTGGAGCTGTCATTTTATTTTCTATGATCTAATTACAAGCCCTTAAGGGATCTGAAGAGGGAAGGAAACACCTGAAAAAACTGGGCTAAGAAAGCTCCTAGGTTAGTCAAGCTGTATTAATAGGGCCCAATAATTCTAAAGCATCCATTTTAATGTTCACTAGAAGACACAACAATGAGAATAAATACATTTAGAATTATAAATGGAATAAAACCCTAGGAGGATATCACTATGCATTGTTACCAAACTTATATGAAGGAAAATAATTCGCATATAACAGGGAAAATAAGTGCATAGGGGGAGGAACCAGAGGGAGTTCTTTTCGCTCCTACTCTCCTGTGCCTCTTCCAGTGCCTGACCCTGGGCAGGATACTAAGTAAAGGATTTATCCCTTTTAACAGCTACTCCTGCAAAACACACCACTCACAAAATTGGAAAAGGATAGTTTTGCCTGAGAGTTCTCCTATCCTTTAATATTAATGTTTAATTTCATAGAGAATTTAACATAATTTAATAGGGCTGCTTTCCTTAACAGATTCGTCAGTATGCCTGAAGAAAAACCCTACCACAATAATAAAGAAAGCCATTTAGCACGCATAAGGGATTTTTTGTAAGGGGAAAAGATGACTCTGAAATGGAGAACAAAAGTGATATAAGGCCAGTGTTTGCCATCTTGCTCACATCGAGAACTACAATAGCTCAAAAGTAGTTGCTGCTGAAGAAAATGAAAGTGTTCAGCTAATAAGGCACTTCTTGATTTAAAGATGGCAGGATCTAGCCTACAGAGAATAAGCAGATATTCATCTGTAGCAATCCCTCTCTGTGTCTGTCTTGATCAAGGCCCAAAACTCCCTTGACTTTGGATTAAAAGGAATCAAAACATTAAGTAATATGCACTTTAATATATTTCAAAGATATTCTTATTTGACAGACTATATATATATTTAAATTACCCTTTACATAAAGCATATAGAGGTATGGGTATAAAATCTGATTTTATTTTCACTTATTCCAAACTTCAGAATTTAGCACTGAAACTTTCCGGTTTTCATGAAAGTTGCTACTAAAGCAATAGAAATTTTAAAACCCTGTGGAAGGATGTGTTGCAAATTGCCTGTTCAGAGAAATTTATGATTTTATTATAGCTGTATATTGACTATTCCTACAATAACCTGAAGGCAGAACCAAACAGTTTATTTATTTAAACTGCAAATGAATTTGGGCAAGAAAAGTAATTAGCAAGCAACAAAAAATAATGGAAAAGAACCATAAAAGCAGTTCTAAATTTATGTGGGTTGTCAGATGGTTAGAAAAATAACAGCTTACATTTAAAAAGATCAACTTTCATATGCACAGGAACTACATACTGCATATAGAGATTTACCACAAGAGAGTATATACAAAAAAACCCAGACAAAAACCCCTAAAATATTTTCACTTGGGAGAAAGATATTGCCGGTGCCCCCATCAGTGAGTGGGTTAAAGCTATGATGGCCAGATGGAGCTATGCAGAGGATCTGGCCAATTTTCCTTAAATTCTACATGCTTCCCATTTACATATGTCCCTAACATCACAAGATTTGATTATCCCTTATGGAAATAGCCAAGCATTTGAAGCTGCAGCACCACGGAAGTGACACTGAATGACATTTGGAACTCCAGGCCATGCTGTGGAAGCTTCCATATTACTATACCCATTGAAGGAGTACAGCTTACTCACCTCTGCACACTGGCCCTACTCTGTCAGTGCCAAACCATTTCTTCACCTCCCCTCTCTCATCTTTGAGGAATTCTTTTTTTCCCTCTAAGGACGCAGATCTGTTTGGCCCTCTAAACCATCTCTCCTCTCCACTTCCTCCATTTCCATTGACAGATCCGCAGAACTCCTAATCATTCAAGGTATCAAGCTAAGGTAAGTTTTGACTGTTGAACTTCACCCATAACTTTTAGGTTCAGATCCTCAGCTAGTATGAAGTGACATAACCATGTTACTTGTCATTCATAAGCTCCTCCATTCCATTTATCAACTTCTTTGTTTCAGACTGCTCTATCTCCAAATAAACTGTAATGACTAGGAAGTAGGCTTTGTACTTTAATTGTGGTATCAGTAGCTCAATATAACTGTGTAGACTGGTTGCAAGTGGTCTGGGGCATTCAGGCCCTTCCTTGGACCCAGGCTCTGAGGAAGGTCAAAGTTCTGACTGGTTCAGCCTGGGAAAAGGCCAGTTGTTGCGACCTGTAGACAGGTATGGCCATTTGCAGTTACGCCAACACTTGGCCTGCCCACTAGATGAGTCAGTAGCCTTCGGCCCATAGGCAGGGAAGGACAGGCACACAAAGTCAGTAGCCCCCAGTCTGGGATGAGACACAGGCCCAGACGGGGCAGGAATGCTGCTCGATCCTCAGTAGCTATAGTGGGAGTGGTTAAGCACTCCGGGTGGTTGGGAAAAGGAGGGTGGGGTACTCAGGTCTTCCCAGCCCAGGGCTCCATCAGTGGCAGATGGGTCTGCCACTGGGTCAGCGGGGTTCCAGCCGCAACGCGCTGACACCGGTTTGCTCCGGTTTTCAGTTGATCTATGGTCAGCTACCTCTGGGCTTCTTCCTCCCACCCTGAGCCCAAGTACCTGTCTTCAGCAGGCCCTCCTCTGAGTCATGAGGATAGACAGCCTGCGGGATCCCAACTACACCCTTGCTGTCCAGAGGCGGCAGGTCTGGGAACGTCTCAGATGCATTGGCAGAGGGCAGCTCCTCCAGTTTATAGGATCCCTCCACAGCTGGCTGTTCCTCCTGGATACAGGGGTCCTCAGCTGAGGGAAGGTCTTCCAGGTTGCAGCAGCACAGCGGCTCCTCAGGATCCTCAGCTTCTCCATGCTTTAGCACGTCCCCGGTGAGGGGCAACCCGTCAGGGTTCCAGCGCACCCTGGGATGTTGCCCCCAGTCTACAGTTCCTGGTATCCCCTCCCAGTCACTAAGTCCGGGTAGGCTGGGTAGGTCATCTTGCCTCCTACCAGGTGAGGACGGGGCAGCTCTGTGGTAGGGGCTTGGTCCCTCCCAGTTTGTAGCCACAGAGAAGCTCAGGAGGGGTGTTCCGGCCCTTCCTTGGGCCCAGCTCCAAGGAAGGCCAAAGTTCCTTGCTACAAACAGATCCCTCTTGATACAAACCAACATTCCAGTTAACTAATTCAACAACATTTAAACTGTACTTATCTTGGATATTATTTCAGTCACAACACATATTTATATTTAAATTTCATATTCTTCCTCCAAGGCCATTCACCTAAGCCCATCCTGACTATCGATTTCTATTACAACACATTATATTTATATTTAAATTTCATATTCTTCCTCCAAGGCTGTTCACCTAAGCCCATCCGGACTATCGATTGGGATTGATTGGGAGTGGCCAATGCAGATCCACTCAATTGATTCCAGAAGTGCTCTTCCATTGATTCAGTAACTCCATCCCTCCAAGTGGGGTAATGCTGTGTCAACGGGAAAGCCCAAGTCAATGCAGCTGAGTAAAGACAGCACGGTAAGTGAGAATAATTAAGTCGACGGGAGATATGCATTCTATTGCATGCAGATTGCATATCTCCAGTTGACTTAGTCCCACAGTATAGACTAGGCCTCTGTTTCTGTTTCACCTTAGTTGGCCTTTCAGTTACACGTGTTTTACCAGTTTCTGGTATCCACTTCCTCTTCTTTTTAACCGCTATCCAAACTCACCTGTCTTAAATATTCACATGCTGTTTAATGGAGCCATGAATTTTCCAATGTTTAAGGAAAAAGAGGGAATGAAATTAGCAAAAACCAGCTGGAATGTGCCTCTGGCCATTCCCCTTTGCACAGTCACTTTGCTCTCCCTCTGTAAAGAAAGTAAATGATGGCTATTAAGATTTTAATGAGTCAACCCCCACAATCTTGTCAAGTGTGAGCATGTAATGACTGTTACTGTGAATAAAAAATAGAATTCTCATGCTTCTTTCTGATAATTTTGTTTATTGAATGAGGAAAAGCACAGGAAACAGCACCACTGTTTGTATAGGGATTTATTTAATTATTTTTGGAGGGGGGTATGCTGTTCTTTTACTCTTTTATAGCATCACTTTTTCCTCTCCCTAGGAGAGCAGGCAAGAAAGAGCATCCAAACTGAGACTTGTTGTAACACCTTACATTCAATGACAGAATCATTCCACAAATATGATCAGTAGTGTTCTGATTCCAAGACCACGCAGACTGGTGATTTGCTATGTACATTCTGGGAAGTGATGACATTTATTTTTGGGCTAATGATTCACCAAATGCTGCAGATGACTTGAATGGTTTTTCTGGTACGTTTTATGTTTTAAACAAAACACACATTCACCTGCTAGAGAGCTTCTCCACACAGGGTGAAATGTGTCAGAGTAAAAAGTCAAAAGATCTCTGTCTCAGAAACAGAATTCGTTGTGTGCCTTGCCTGGAAAAAATAGAGTAGTAATGTCCAATCATTTCATTAAAAGTATTACTTTATATAGTACTAATGTGCCTAAAAATAAGTATGAGCAAATAGGCCCAGATTCAGCAAAGCTTTTAAGTAATTTTAAGCATATACTATGAAGTCCTTTGCTGCATAGGAATCAGAGAGAATATAATATACATGTTGTATCATGCATGTCTTTATAATATATTGGATTATTAGCCAATGATCTCAAACCTCTTTAAAAACACTTAGAACAACACTGTTAAACTATGAGTGTGTCTGTTTTACAGACACCAAAACTGAAGCACAGATGGGGCTAGGGACAAGTTCCGTACGGATTTTGGTGGAAGATCTAAGCATAGATGCCAGGAATCCAATTTCAATTTTTTAAGTGAATTTTCTAACATATGTAAGCCAGGCGATCTGTCTTCCATGGGGCTGGGTGCCTGGCCTCTCTTTGTTGGCCAAGGGCAATTCCTCCAGGTCACAGCCTGCCTCTGGAGTGGAACCAACCTTGCTGGCCAGAGGGAGCTCTTCCAAGTCACAGCTTGGTGTAGGGAGGCTGCAGTCCAACGGGTCAGCGGTCTGCGTGGGTAGGGGTAGGTCCAGGAACTCCCCCGGGTTCAGGCTACTGTGCGGAAGGCCTTGACCAGCAATCCCAGTGGGGTCCAGTCGGCCGTTGGGGCCTCAGGCTGCAGGCAGGTCTTCGGCTGGCCAGTGGTCGGGCTGGTGCTGGGAAGGGAGCAGAGACACACCCTTCCCCTTCGGCTGCCTAGCCCTAACTGACCACCCAGCCTTCCCTTTTATACTTCCTGCCCCGCCCATCTGCTTCTGGTCTGACGGACAGGCCACCTCTGGCTCCGCCAACCCAGAGGCAAATGGGTCCGGGCTGTCTATCTCCGAGGGGGGCCACACTTCCTCACTACACATTTAATAAATCTACAGAAATCTGTAGCAAGCTGGTATTGTCACAGAGTAATGTATATCCACAGGTAACAGGCATACATCCTCAGTGCTTAAAACACTTAAAACTGTCTTCACCAAACAAGGACACTTCACCAGAAAAATAGATTGCATCATGGAATGGACCATCCTGATTCCCCCAAACAAGTCGCTTCAATATGGGGGTGGGGTAGGGGAATCAAAACAAAAAGAAAAATCCACTGACCTCACATTCCTACTAGTCATTTACCAGCCCATGTAGGCTATCATCATACAGGACATAGAGGTGAATGGTAATTGGGAAAAAAATACAATATGGTTTTACAAAAAATAGATCATACCAAACCAACATGATCACTTTTTCTCCTTCTTTGAGAAGACAGCCATTTTTTCAGACAATGGAAATGCAGTCAATCTAGTCTACCTGGATTTCAACAAGGCATTTGATGCAGTTCCACATGTTAATGAAATTATTAGTTAAATTAGAGAAGATGTGGGTTATTATGAGAATTGAAAGGAACTGGGTAATGGTGTATATGGTGGGGCAGGGTGTCACACCACGGGCCAAGACCCAAAATTGGTTGTATACTCTATAATTAGATTTCACCAACCCAAGCATTCTAACAGTCTCACCAGCATGATAACAATCCCCTTGGGAATTCCAGACTATCTTGCCAATGAGGCAAGCTTGATTTGTGTGGCTTCCAAGCTAGATTTGTGTGGCTTTCAGTTCCTAGAGACTAATCACTTGCCCCAGATCAATCTGTACTTCAGATCTCACATCAAAGACAGCACTGGTAGCAAATCTTATAGCAAACTAACCAAGGATTTATTAACTAAGAAAAAGAAATGAGAGAGCTATTTACAGGCTAAAGCAGACAAATATATATACATAAATGAGCTACAGTCTATGGTTCCAAAAGGTGTCAGAGCTGTAGTAATCAATCAGTTTGAATGTCTCTTAAGGCTAACCTAGGGTGACCCTGGGGACCTCTCCTGTTTCATATGTCTGACCATGCTCAAACAACAAAACAGATGAAAAAAAAATATTTTTGTTAGCTACCTCTACTTCTTTCTTCCAGAATTCTACGTGATAGGATGATCCCTTTTGCACATAGCCTCTTTATAGATGATGAATGCCAATTAATAAATCCTTTGTATTGTGATGTCTCACAATGGCCCATTTAGCTTTGATTGTCCCCCGTCCCCCCTGATGGGGAAGAGGTAATATCTTTCATAGGGGTTTAGTGCTTTGCACTAGGTTAAGTTTTTTCTGTTTTGAGAGTTACATAGTTGGAACAAACATTTTACAACTATAGTGCAAACACTGAAGTATTACCTTATAGCAGGGGTCGGCAACCTTTGCTGGCCCCCGTGCCAGCCCCAGCCACCACACCCTCAGCAGGTGCTGGAGGTGGGACCAAAAGGGGGCAGGGTCAGGCCTCCAGTTCTCAGCTGGGGCAGGGCCAGGGCCAGCACCTGCCAGTGGGTGACTTCCGGTTCCCGGCCTCAGGGACCGGCTCCTGCTGGCAGCAGTGGCTCCAGGTGGGCCGATCCGCCCTCTTCCTGGCCATAGCTGGGGCTGGCTGCTGCAGGGAGTGGTGGGTCTGGACAGGCTGACCCACCCCGCTCCCCTCCATCAGCCCTGCCCAGCAGGGGGCAGGGCCAGCAGGGGCCAGGAGCCCTACGCCACAGCTTCTTTTCCCCTGCTGGCCATGTTCCCCAGTGGGGAAGTGTGGCAAGTGGGGTTCTGGAGCTGCAGCACACGGCTGTTATGGCCCCAGGCCATGCTGGGGGGCAGGGCCAGCGGGGGATCCTGAGTGGCACTGTGTGCCGCTCAGGCTTGGCCCACGTGCCACGTTTGGCACGCGTGCTGGGGATTGCCGCCGCTGCTTTATAGCATGGGAGAGAGACATTCTAAGTAGGAACAACACAGGTAGCAACTCACAAGCATTTCATAAAATCTAAATATTAAAAACTTTGTTACAAATCAAATACCCATCTTAATCATACTAAGAAAAGTTTGAACTGGACAGATTCTCTTGTATGAGGCCTAAAACTTTGCAAGAGCTGGCACCTAGCCTGCCAGAATCACACCACCTTTCAAAATCTGTGTATCTTACACATGCCTATCACAACATGTGTACCTCATCCATTGCATCAAATGCTCCATCAACAACTGTGTGGGTAAAACTACACAATCATTGTGCTCCTGAATGAAATCACAGAAAAAAAAGGATAAACAAAAACACGGGTGAACACGCTTCACAAAATAATTACTCCATGCCCAATCCTCACAGATAGGAAGCTCAGTAGATTACACTTATAACTGTTAGACAACAAAAATCATGGATGAAGGAGAGACAGGGCTGCCCCTATGGGGTTGAGAGAGGCCACTGCCCTGGGCCCCTCCCCTCCCCCCACCTCCCATTCAGCTTTGAGAAGGGCCACGGGCCAGAGGACACCCTCCCTGCACTGCTCCCCTGCAGCATTCTGTGCCCGCCCTGCCCCCGGCTGGCCAGTCCGCCCTGAGGAAGGGGTGGGCCACAATGTGACCAGAACTCTAGCCTTGGCCACACACCAGCTCAGCCCGGCCTGCCCAGCCCCATGGAGTGTCCTCTGGCCCCAGCCTCCTTCTCCTCTTCCCCCGCCAGCAGCGTTGAGCAGGGCTCTCTCCGGCACTAAGGGCAGGGGCCTGCGACTGCCCCACCGCCACTTTGGCCTGTGCGAGAGGGTGGGGGGACACTGGCAGATAGCCATGGGCCCTATACTCTCTAGGGATGGCCCTGAGTAGAGACAATAGTTTTGTGACTCATTATAGCAACCTGTAGCGTCTGACGAAGTGGGATTTTCTCCCACGAAAGCTCATGCGATAAATCAGTCTGTTAGTCTTTAAAAGTACCACAGGACTCCTTGGGGTTTTTCTTTGCTAAACTAGACTAACATGGCTATCCCTTTGGAGTGTATTGCCTAACACTGATAGGATAGAAAATATTTAGCTATTGCCACTAATACAAACCCCTTCTCTTATTTAAAAAACAAACAACCAAACAAAAACAACAACCAAAAAGCCACCTATCGTGGGATTATAATGATCTCACTAAACAGACAGGACCTCATTTTTAATGACTCAGCTGAAAAAAACCTCTTCACCGTAAATGGCATGAAACTGATTTATCTACCTTGGGAGACTAAAAGGATGAGTAAATTCAATTATAGTTCTCTTTTGGAACATAAACTACATAGCCTGGACCGAAGTTAGCTTTGGCATATCCAGATATAATACCTATTGTCTACCAGCTACACCTGCTTACTAGGGCCAATTCTAGTTCCACATCTCTAGATTTCTTTGGCTTTTCAGCCTACTGGCTTTGACCTTAAAACAAGTCCTATTTATTTCATAACTTCCTTGGCATACTGAATCAGGATGATAAAAATCAGTTAGAACTCCCTATATGACAATAATTGATGCAATGGAGCTGTCTCAAAGAATTACATTTATGAATAAATGCCAGTTACAGGCCTGAAACATCATGATGAATTTACTTCATTATTGTGAATGTAATTACACATTTATTGCTAATGTGACTTTAAGTTTCCATTTCAGCTGATCTCTTGTACACCTATTAAATATATTGTACATGCTTTATTTCATTATCAAATGATATAACATATAATTGCTCTATTAAATCAAGATACAATGCTTAGTTTTGACACTTCATTTTACCTCAAAAATCTACATGCATCAGCTCATTATTTAGAAATTATTTTTAGTGTGTAGTCTGTGAATTATTTTGCTAACCTTGGAGAGTGCACTGTCTGACTGTTATGCTAGACCATTAAGTAAATATATACTAGTTCTAATTGGCTTAATTTCATTACATCACTAAATGCTTGGGTAGCATTTAGAGAACAGAATAGCAGTTTTTGGCATTATTTTTTCCTGGTGTACACTGGAATATTAGAAATATGCCAATAGTTAAAACTATAATTTTATCTGTAATATTTATTTAACTGTGGCTGTAATGTCAGTTGATCAATAAGCTCATGTGAGTAAGCTCTTTGGACTTCTCATTTTTTTCTTGAAAATGCAGTGCTTATTAAACTAATCTGTATGGTACAGTTGACTCTCCTTATGTGTATCGTACTTAGAATACAAACCCAGGAGAAATGTTTCCTTCTATCCTACTTAAATTCAACCCCCGCCCACCCCCAATAAAACCAGTGAGGCACTATCTACATTTAAATGCAGAATTTGGAGATCTCATCTTTAACATTCACAAATACCTTTATTCTCTACAGGAAGCTAAGAATTATGGATTTATTATTATCCGTGATAATTTTTGCATGGTTTTGCTGGAGAATCAGAGCATTTTAAGTGCATGCCACTGCAAAAAGCTACCAGGCTCAGCTCCATGGTCTAAAAAGGGGTTGTGTCAGAGTTTCCATATATACAGTGCAGATCGGTTAACGCACGAACGGTTTACCCGCGAATTTGTTTAACACGCGCTAACGTCACGTCCTCCAAAGCTACCAACTTAACACGCGGGACTCATTAACACGCAGTATCTAAAACTGCACTGTAGAGCTAACTACCATACATTTTCAATCACTGACCTAAAATCGTAAGTCGGCCTACTGTAGATATTTTAGCGTAGGTCTTAGTTCATAATGGCAGGAGTCAAGCATCAGTGTTCGTACACCGTTGCAGAAAAATTAGCAGCTATAGATCGGGTACATAATGGTGAAACCCAAGCCAAAATTTCTAGAGATCTTGGGATTGCCGAATCACTTCTACGAGGTTGGATAAAAAACGAAACAAAGCTGCGCAGTTTTGTACAAAGCGTAGATTCTGAAGTTAGTCTGAAGCGAAAATGGGTGTGTTATTCGGCAAAGCCTGACGTAGACAAAGCATTGAGCACATGGTTTGTCCAAGAGAGAGCTAAGGGAACGCCGCTAAGTGGCCCAATTCTCCAAGCCCAAGCAACTAAGTTTGGAACTTTAATGGGCGATGAAACATATCAAGCCAGCAAAGGCTTTATAAGCCGCTTTAAAACTCGCCACGGTATTTCCCAAGTTAGCATTTCTGGAGAAAGCCGATCAGCCAATGAGACTGCTGCCAATGAGTTTCCCACCAAATTAAAAACTATAATAGAAACTGAAAATTATAATGAAGAACAAATGTATAACTGTGATGAAACCGCTTTATTTGCAAAACTTTTGCCAGACAGAACTTTAGCTTCGAAATATGAAACCCAAAAAACAGCAGGCTTTAAAAAAATAAAAGACCGGGTCACCCTTTTATTTTGTACGAACAAGACAGGCAGTCACAAGCTCACACCGCTTCTCATTGGTCGGTTCAACAACCCTCGGTGCTTTAAGCACCTTAACAAAGCCAAACTGCCTGTCATATACTCCAGCAGTAAAAATGCTTGGATGACTAAAAGCATTTTTGAAGAATGGTTCCACAACTCTTTTGTTCCAGCTGTGCGTAAACATCTCTGCAAGAAAAAACTCGAACCTAAAGCACTGCTGCTACTTGACAATTGTCCGGCCCATCCTCCTTCTGAATTATTGGTTTCAAATGATGGACAAATCCGTGTGCTATATCTGCCATTCAACACAACATCTAAAATCCAACCCTTGGACCAGGGGATTATTCAAAATTTTAAAACTAATTATCGAGGTGACTTGGTTTCAGAAATGATTTCGTGCGAGTCATCAAGTGTTTCCGAATTTCTAAAAGAACTAAACATAAAAGAAATAATTTATTTGGTGAAAAAAGCTTGGGATGGCGTGAAACAAAAATCTATTGAAAATTGCTGGATGAAGGCTCTCGGGCCAGCTTTTTCTGTCAACAGTTCTGCCTCTGAAAACCCAAACAATACTGATTCAGAACCAGAATTCAAAGGGTTTACAGAAGAAGACATCCTGCTAACAAAAACACACAGAGAAGAAGACAAAGGTAAATTTATTTTTCAATTAATTAAAGACTTTAATTTAAACACATCGCCTGAAATCATAAATGAGTGGCTAGAACTAAACGAAAATGGCTCAACTACAGAAGTTCTGACAGAAGAAGAAATAATTGCAGGTTGTGAGACTGGGTCGGACTGCGAAAGCAATGAGGAACGATTACAGGAAGGAGTAGATGACAACGATGAGAATTATGTTGAAAAAGCCAAAATTTCCCATTCAGAAGCGCTAAATGCTGCCGAAACTCTTGCACAATATATGGAGGAGCAAGATGCGGAAACTATCCAAATTTTACACCCACGTGGGATGATCGATTTCGTGAAGAAAAAAAAAGCCAAGGCTGGGAAACAAGAGAAAATAACTTCGTACTTCATAATTCCTCCATCCCAGCAAGATGAACCTGCGGACTACATAAACTTTATATAAGCGCCTCTTGGATTATGAACTCTCTGGACTTGATGTGGAATCATGTCATATGTCCTCTATGGTAATAAATATTCAAAATGGATTTCACTGTGTTTATTATTTTCACACATTTTTATCAAAGTTTTCATGGTTCAACGAACATTGCCTCTTGTATTTGTTTCAATAATTTTATAATGTTTCTGTGATTTTTATGTATTTTTGCATATTAAAAGTTTTCACGGTTCAACAAACATTGATTCTTATATTTGTTTCAATAATTTTATAATGTTTCTGTGGTTTTTGTGTATTTTTGCATATTAAAAATTTTGCATATTAAAAATCAGATTATAAATTAACATTTACTGTATATATTTAATTTTGCTAAATGAAATCAAGTTACGGTAGCTGGGTAGCCTATGTTGACATGTGCCTTCTGCACTGTGTATGGATTTCAGCATGGTCCCGTTTACACACGGTCCGTTTTACATGCGGCCCTGATGACTTGTCTCCCTACAACCGCGCGTTAACTGATCTGCATTGTATATTCTTTGCTGCATGTCCTCAGCCATGCAATATACTTCATGTATGCATTATAGAAAAAATTACTGAAAAGTAAGTCTAGAATATTTAGTTATTTTTAATTTGAGTGAAAGACTTGTCCCAAAGAAAAATGAAATGATCGATTACAGAAAATTTAGTGACAAGCAAAGAGGCTAAAACTAACAACTCTTCCTATCTAATCACAAAAGTCTGTTATTAAAAAAGAAATTGCAAGAGGAAGTTCTGAGATAGGTCTAAAGTTTAAATGGCAGCAGCAGACAGGGGTGCCTTTAGAGAGTTTGGTGCATGAAGCAGTCTAGAGAGTAGTGACTTCCAGGAGGTCACTGAGTCATGAGTATTTGAAGAAGTGATGTTTGCTAATTTGACATATTTGAATTTGATTTCATTTCCATCTAAAGACTTTAACAGAAATGTATCCTTTCAGGTCACATAGATGGCACAGACCTCTAGTCATATCACTCATACTTGAATCCAGGATCCAGAGGCCTAATACTTTGCCACCTGTGACTGAAAGTTGAACCTGAAGCAATGAGGCAGTTGCTGCTTTATAGCTAAACCAACGGAAGTGGTGCCTGTTTGGGAGATACCACCCATAGCACGCCTTTCACTTTTTCTTTTCATGTCTATTTATTCACATGTTGTAAGCTCCCCATAGGCCAAATTAGCCAACTGCATAATTTTAGGACTTGTCTACAACGTGGCATAATATGCTATACAGGGGTGTGGTTTCTGAAGTGCAGTAACGTGCTGCATGTTAATTGTTTCATATACCGTTGATCCTGCTGGTGAGCCTTAAAGGTTTCCTAGTATATTTTTCCCAAGCAGTACTGTAACATAGTACAGTAAGTAATATGATGTAAAGCACACAGGCCAAAAGACATACATGTATTAAAACTGCTTCCTTACACATTAGGGAGAGGATACTGCAGTGTTTTGCTGTTTGACTCACTCTAGAGACTTTTCAGAGGGAAAAAAAAATTGTACTGACTATTTCCTGATTCTCCTTTCATTAAACTCTGCAACCCAATAGACACAGAATATTAAGGAACTATTCAGTGCCAAGTGTTGCAGATCTATTGTCCTCATTCATCATGTAGAAATGAATGTCATGGCTTTACAAGTCAAACAGTTGCTTGTGGATCTTTCTCTATAATAAACTCAAAAACCAAAAAAAGCACAATTTGGCATGACTGGCAGAAATTCAGAAGGTACATTAGATTAGCCCCTTAGAGAAAAAAACATGTTTGCTGTATTTCAAAGATGGGGTGTTTTGGAAAAGGTGTTTGGGAAATGCCTACCTACACTTAAAATATCTCTGGTATATAGTGATACTTTTCATGACTATTCACAGTTGTCAAAATTGATTAAAAATGGGAAGAGAATTACAGTTTGCTATTGCTACTTTAACCTATTCACAAACATAAACCACTGATCAGCTTATCTGACTGTCAGTACTTACCCAAGTCTTTCCACCGATCCCACCCCAGCAGATCCTAGTGGTACACTCACATGGTTAGCACTTTTTAAGATAATTTTGATAGAAGTCTTTCTAACAACAATGGTGCTATATCTTTCCCAATCTAGTAATCTAAATTCTGTTCTCAGTTACATCACTATCAATCTTGAGTAAATGCACCGAAGTAAACTGTGTTACTTTCATTTACACCCTTGCAATTGGGAACAAAAAATCTGCTCATCTATCTACTTTGTTGGAAGAAATGAAAAAGGCAGCTTGGAATAGTACCGTTCACCACCCACCAGTTCCTTTTCTTGACTTATTTTAATTAGCTATTGTGAGTTCTCCTTAAATCCATGACAAAACAGAATGGAATGTACAATGAAGTAGAAAAATGGACCTTTCCATTCTATTTATCTTACCTGCAAATCAGAAGTAACTTTTTATTAGGAAGCACTGAGACACAGCATGTCAAATGGAAGTATGTGATGCACTGAGGAACAAGAATGAATTCTACATACAGGATGATTTAATGCCTATCAAAAGACAAAGTTACTTACTTTATTACTGTTGCTCAAAGTGTGTGATCTGTTAGGGAATAATGCCATTCCTTCAGCAGTGGGTAATCGGATTACATAGCTACCTCATTTTCAGGCTCTGTAGGACTTTCACCTGGGGTATATATCTAATAATTATGTGACACAGGGGTTCCTAAGAAAATGCTGAACTTTATTGCCTGACTTCAGTCACCTGATCTTGATCAGGATTAAGAAGGTTATAAACCTGGCTGTCACATGACTGGCTCACTATCTACTAACTCCTGTGAGTACTCTGTCAAAACAAGGGTCTCTTTTGCCTCTTAGTAAAGTGGCGGGGATTAACATAACTTGACCATAATTAGTTATACTTCAATTATTGATAAACTTAAGAAATAACCTTTTATGAAGAATGTGCTTAAGTGTGACACTATTTAGATAGTTTAAGAGATTTTTTTCCCCTCAACAAACATAGCAAAGATTTAATATACACAACCAAGTGGTGGCTACCTGAACCAATAAATGCTTAAAGGTTTGCACATAGGGCACAATAGACAATGAGAAATTATCAAGTTGAAGGAATTCTCAAAGAGAAAGGAAAAAGTCATTAAGGTGGAATTAAAATCAGTAGGAAAAGAATAGCCTGAATAAAACAGATTTAATCATGAGGTTGATTGAGATGTCCATGAAATTTGATAATGAGTGGCAATAAGATTTATAAGTAAATTAGGTATAATAAAAAGGTGTTAATTTTTAATGAGATGAGTTCTCATTAGAGACTAAAAAAGAACACCCGAGTTTGAAAGTTTTACATTTCTTTTATGAACTATTCTGAATTTCATCTGAAATATGTGCCCTTATTATAAAATATTTACTGTAATTTCCAGGATTTGTAGGGTTGTTCTCTATGTGAGTTTGTATAAAAGTTCTGTTAAAAAGCATGATAATGGTTAACTACCGAGTATACATTTGTTAACCCCAATTTTATTTGGCACAAAGAGAGAGCTTTTTTCTTAAAGATTACAGTGGTATATTTATGTTTTCTTTCTCTGTAGACTATTCTGTGTGTAGCTATTGTGTTACTGAGTTTTAAATGAGTTAACAAATAGCACTATCACTACACACACCAGGGGAGAACTGGGGGTGAATTTACATCACAGTTTGAGTCCTATACCGCTAATCAGAATAAAAATCAAACTTCAGGGAGCATGGAGCTCCTGAATGATACAGGAATTGTTCTTAAGAAAACACTGACTCCAGGAAACCATTAAATACTATAAAAAAGTGGGAAAAAGAAAAGCTGTAAATAAATAAAACAAACAAACAGCTATATTACCAGGGACCTCAATCCCAGGTATTATGAAAACATTTCAAGCTCTGAAAGTTCAGCAGGGTTAAAAATATTGTTTTTAGACATACATAGTCTACACTCTTTAAAGGAACAAGGACACAAAGGGCCAGAAAGTGACTACTCTCAGTATGGGGGCACCAAGGTGGAAAGATACAATGAGTATCCTCAGCTTGTGTCTTCTGTGAAGGGACAAGGGCACAATATCCACTTCTGCATTCATCCGCTCCCTCTCTCCTGGCCAAACTAGCCAGGGGCAGCAGTCTACATAAACCAAATTACATCAAGCATTTATGCCAGAGAGAGATCCATGAGAAACTGTGCCTTTTGATCCATGTTCTCTACCAGAATTCCCCTTCCTCCAGCTAGTGGAAAGCTAAAAATCTTAAAAATCTTAATAAAAACCAATAATAAAAATAATAAAAATAAAAATCTTAATAAAAAACCACAATAGGAGTTAATGTTAGGCCACCATTTTGTGGGCAGGAGGAAGAGGGATTTATAGAGTCTGTAAAATATACACACACACACACACACACACACACACACACACACACACACACACACACATGTACATCTGCTAACAAATAAGGATCCGCTAGTTCATGCACAACTAAAATTTGCATGTGTGAGCAGGGATTGACTAGAGCAGAGGTCTGCAACCCAAAAGATAAGAAGAGCTATTTTTGAAAATTCCTTCAATAACAAAGTGTTTTGAGAGCCACAATGGGTGTAGCCTCCGGTGGGAGGTGGAGGGAGGTGAGCCAGGATTTCTGCTGCAGGGTCCCCTTATGCAGGGGAGGGAAGCCTGGAGCTTGGCATGGGCTGCCTGTGGGGTCCCTGGTGGCTGGGGGAAGCCCAGAGCCAGGCATGGGCCTCCTGCAGGGTACCCCGGTGGTTGGGGGAGCCCAGAGCCACAAGGGGGCAGCCAAAGAGCCACATGTGGCTCCAGAGCCACAGGTTGCAGACCCCTGGACTAGAGGTTTGTCTCTAAGGAGTACAGCTCCTGAGAAGCAGCATGTAAGCCGTGCCAGCCCAAGAGATTTTGGTGCCCTAGGCAAACAATGACTGTAAGGTGAGAATTTCAATAGATATCTGTATAATATACTGGCACCAGAACTTTAATCTGATTACACTCTTCCACAAAGAGTAAGGATCTTGCCACACAGTTCTGGGATCTTGAGGGTTTTACAGAACTACCTCTCAGAAACAGGGGATCACTGTTTAGACAACAGAAAGCTCCCAATAATGCGACCAGATTTAAGCATTTGTGTTGCCATATTCTGGTATCTCGACACACATCATATCGTAGTTATTTTTTATATGAAGATACTGTACTGACTCTCTTCCTACTTGGTAGGAGCACCAGTTAAAGTGCATTTATGTTGGTGCTAAAATAGCAGATTTCCAAAAAGTACAGGAGGTGAAGTTACTACTGCATACAAAATTATACGATTTAGTAATTTAGTAAATATAGTAAATTTAGTATATATATATCACAAGTTGTATAACTCATTTATGCATAAGGCTGGAGACATCATCTTCTTCTCTGGCAGTATTTTTCATCAAAATCTATGAAGACACTGAGCCAGATTTTTTAACTTAGCTGCATGCAACTGGGTATATATATTTGCCTGGGTCCTAATGAATCATAGAATCATAGAATAATAGGGTTGGAAGGGACCTCACGAGGTCATCTAGTCCAACCCCCTGCTAAAAAGCAGGACCACTCCCCCTAAATTATCCCAGCCAGAGTTTTGTCTAACCGAGCCTTAAAAATCTCCAAAGATGAAGATTCTACCACCTCCCTAGATAGCCCATTCCAATGCTTCACCACCCTCCTAGTGAGAAAGTTTTTCCTAATATCCAACCTTGACCTCCCCAGCTGTAATTTGAAACCATTGCTCCTTGTTCTGTCCTCTGTTACTCTCGAGAACAGCCTAGCTCCCTCCTCTTTGGAGCAACCCTTCAAGTAGTTGAAGGTTGCTATCAAATCTCCCCTCAGTCTTCTCTTCTGTAGACTAAATAAGCCTAGTTCCTTCAGTCTCTCCTCATAAGTCATGTGCCCCAGCCCCCTAATCATTTTTGTTGCCCTCCGCTGGACTCTTTCTAATTTGTCCACATCCTTTCTGTAGTGGGGAGCCCAAAACTGGACACAGTACTCCAGATGCGGCCTGACCAGTGTCGAATAGAGGGGAATTATCACATCCCTCGATCTGCTGGCAATACTCCTACTGATGCAGCATGAAACTGAATACCTGACCATGCATAAAGAAATCAGGATTTTTGTATGTATATTCCTAATTAGGTCCTTTGTGAGCACAAATTAATTACACAAAAATGTGTGGACACAACTATTCTTGGTTCAATTTGAATATCTACATGTTTGTGTAATATGCCTGCTTTACGAAAATGTAACACGCTGACTAAGAATATCATATAGTTCTATAATGATTTATTCACAGAAAAGACAAGAACCCATTACTGCTCCTAACTAATACAATTTTTCTTTTACTTCAAGCCAAAAGTGCTAGAATTACTGAAATAAAGGTTTCTGGTTCTACCACCAGTGATCGCCAGCTGTGGGGGTCATTACAGAAATTCTGTTATTCCTTTCCTTTCTTTTGAGTTGCAGAACTTTACTTCTATTTTGGTTCTTTCCCTCAAAACAGAGGAAAAAAGATCAGAAAGTCAACCCTACTTTTTATACACCTCCTTCCTCCAAACCCACTATTCCTCACTTATTTTAAGCCAAAATGACCACATTTGGATAAATCCAAGAGGCAAATGACATAGAGCTCATGAGAAAAAGCTTGCAATCTTGTAAGGACTTGCTTGGAATGCAAGTGAATCATTCACTTCCATATGCAGCATAGGACCACAGTTAGTAGTAGTGGAAGGGTTGGGGTTTTGTTTTGTTTTTCCTGAATTCTCTATATGTTATTCCATACATGAAATTTGAACAGGAGACTGATCTCCTTAAGAGTCATCACTACATTATTATCAATATGGTATTAATTAAAACTCTGTGTGTGTGTGTGTGTGTGTGTGTGTGTGTGTGTGTGTGTGTGTGTGTGTG
>ML685795.1:8249412-8275684 GCA_007922175.1 Pelusios castaneus
GAGAGAGAGAGAGAGAGAGAGAGAGAGAGAGAGAGAGAGAGAGAGAGGGGATTTTAAAAAGGGCACAAACAGGCACCAAAGACCAAACTGAACTGAAAGTACCAAATTCAAATCAATATTGTTTAATAAAACCTTACTTATCGCCCTAGCAGGCTCAATGACAAACAGCACATAGAAAAGGCTATTTCCTCTCGGTTCATTGTGAGAAATCATTTTCCACAAGTAATTTATGAATTTAACTTTGCTTTTAAACCTAAGTAATGAAGCCTTTTATTCTCTACGGAATTTAGATGCACTGGGCTTCTGAAGAGAAGGGAAATACGAACAAACCAAAAAGGTGACCTTTATTACACATCCTTTTCAAAGTTTCATTGGACAAGAGGACTAAACCACAGAGAAAAATCCAAGTAATGCAAAACACGGCTGTTCTCTTTTCCCTTGTTGTTCTACAGTAAATAATATTAGCCTCTATATATTCATCTTATTGATTTTTTTAATGATATGCACAGAACAGTAATTCCCAAATGTTCACACTGACTAATCATTTTCCCCCTGCTTTAGATTTTACACCTTGAGGAAAGAATTGTCTCAATGATGCTTTCCATTAAAGTGTCCTGCAGGTGTCAAGAGGAACACATTAATGGCCAGATAAACCTTATAAATGGCAAACATGCTATTTAAATACTAAATACAAAGAATAATCAATAGAAAAGGCAGTACCAGGGTATGAATCTGCCTATTTTAAATAATTTTCTGCAGTGGTGTATAATGCAATTGCTTATTCTTTAGTCCTATTTCTCCTTAACTTTGCCAATGTAAATTTATTTATGATCCTTTTGCTTTCTTCTTAAGGGTCATTTTAACAACCATGTAAATATAGTTATGAATCTGAATCTACTGAAGAGTGCTACTAAATCTCACTATAAGTGGATAGCTATGGCTTTTTAGAATGTAAACTGCTTGAGTGAAAAGTAAGTTGAGATGGAAAGTGAAGAACAGAATATATCCTGACCTGTACATCGGGAAGAAAGCTACCTTAGAAACAGCTTCACAAGCCTGGTGAAGAATAATTACACCCGTTATTATTATTCGTAAGGAATCATTCCATTTAAGAATAAATGGAATGTGAAAAAGAAAGTAAGCTGTTTTAAGAACACCTGTTAGCTACACACAAGCAAGGGGCACAAATATTTGGATAACCCTGTTCTTAAATGTAAGTATTGTTTTGAAGATGCAATTAAAAAAAATTAAGGGAATAACCAATAGTAGGAAAATCCATGTAGTTTTCCTAGTGCCAAAAGGCATGATAAAAATCAAGTCCTAAAGCAATGAGGAAAACACCCAGCATTGTGAATTATTATTGTTTCTACCTCCTGTTGGAAACAAACCAACCTATGACATTCTATCTATTGACAAACTTTGAAGCATGTATAGATTTGAGTCACAACTAAAAAGCAGCAGCATTTTTAGAAGTAGTACAAAGTCTTGCGATGAACATGATGCTTTAGAAGTTGATGACAGTACACAAATTCAACGGTATATCTTTTCCCCAGAATTCATGAAGAATTTTGTCACAATTGTTAGGGGCTGTACCATTAAAACCCACAGTAAGTAATGGTGCAATCATAAAGAGTGGAAGTTATTAAGTTGACTTAAGGAAGCACCTAAGTCAACTTAATAAGCACCCAGTGTGGACACAGAGTTCTGTAGGTCAACTTAAGCATCCTTAAGTCAACCTAAGTTGCAAATGTAGACATACCCACTGTGTTTTTACCCAAAGTACTTACATTGGCCTAAATCTGCTCTCCCTAAATGGGAATTTTACCGCTATCTGCGATGAAAATGGACTTCAGTCAATGGCCCTTCTGAAAATCCCATCCATGTTTTCAGATCAGGGTGGCTGAGTTAATGCAAGGATCAAACGTATGGATACAGAGTGATGTATGGACATGAAAGACAACTGAGTAAAGATCTCTCATCCTTTTCTCAGGGATAATTTTGTATCTTTTGAATTAAATTATTCACTTCTATGGCTCTTTAAAAAAAAAACATTTTCAGACCGCCTTCTGAAAAAACCAACCCCATTGCCAGTGTCAATCATTTACTCACTGCCAATTTAGAGACTCATTCTTCCAGAAATGACTTTGATCTACAGTATAACGAACAATGTTCCTTAGACTTCAAAGATAAAATTGCAAATGCCTGTGTAAAATTCAAACAGAAATTACCTGAACATGGGAGATTCATTCCTAAGTATCACATAATAAAGGAACACATATATGTCCTCCTGCAGAATGCTGGCAGAACTCAATGAGTAGATGGCAATCAGATGCCAGTCTGGAAATACACCCCTATAGACAAAAAGAACAAGGCAGGAATAATGAAAATCTGGACTTTTAGATTGATTGGATAGAGCATTCACAAGCTATGACAGCAGGTTAGCTCCCCTTATGACTTTGATCCTTCTGGGAAAGTCCCATGATACTATCCAGTGGACCAGCTGTCAGAAACTCAGAGACAGTATTGTGCCAAGGGTGTTCTAGGCCCAGTTTGAAGAGTCAACCCTGCTGCCCCGTTCACAAAAAAATAACTCATTTTCATCAAGTACTTTTACAAAGGGACCTTCCTAGCCTTCTCTGAAGTAATCTCATTAATTAGCTCACTCTAGTCTATCTGCCTTGCTTTCAAGTTCTCTATAGAAGTAACTTTCAGAAACCTTAACCCTTCCTGTCCTATGGGCATTCTTAGGTAAGTCTTGATTAATTTTAGCTTCCTGAAACTCCTGCCATTAGCAGGCACAGTTACAGGAAGACAGCAAAAAATACACAGTGCTGTCTCTGTATTAAGGAAACCTGCATCTAAAGACCTTTCAAGAATGTAGTTAAATATTGATGTTTATTTGTTTCCAAGTCGTCCTTAAAGTTCTGCTTGCAAATACTGGCAAAGAGTTCACTTTCATTCTCAAAACTCTCAGAGTTTAAATCCGCAGGGTAAATGCTTGCTACATTTCAAGGATACCTCTTTAGGTCTTTGCTGCTGAAACTTCTCATTTTTTCCTCTGCCAAAAAAGCAAACCCATGCTCATGCATCCCACTGTCTAACTGGATTAATACTAAAGGGGTAGCCGTGTTAGTCTATTGTAGAAAGACAACAGAGTCTTGTGGCACTTTTAAAGACTAACAGATTTATTAAGACTCTGTTGGATTAATACTGTGTCTAAGGCAGGGTAGGGAACAATACATTCCAAAACTTTTTTGAGATCTCATGACCTTTTGCCCTTTGCAAGTACACCTGGCATTACCTTCCTCCTTCAAGATCACTTCTCTTTCAAATACATCAATATTTCTAACATTTCAGCCTCCGAAGCAGCAGCTTCCTTATAATGCAAGGGCAATGTCTACACTACAAAAATTTAGGTCGACTTTGTTATGTTGACTTAATAAAGTCAACTTTAAGTCGACCTTATTAAAGTTGACTTAACAAAGTGGACTAAGTTGACTTGGCTTTAAGTCGACTTAGTCCACTTTGTTAAATCGCCCTAACCACCCTTAAGTCGACTTAATAAAGTTGACTTAAGGGTTACTCCATTTCCACACCGTCCTTAAGTCGACTTAAGGAGTCGACATAAGGGTTAAATCAACCTAATGAGCGGTAGTAATAAAGTCGACTTAAGCTTTCATTACGTCGACTTAATGAATTTCTTAAGTCGACTTAATGAAAGCCTAAGCCTCCTTAAGTCAACTTAAATTGCCAGTGTAGATGTAGCCAAAGAGTCCAGAACTCCATAATTCTGAAAATGCATCTTGAAGACCACCAAGTAAACAGTTGAGCCACTTGAATCTCAAGATCGAGGTACTGCAATTTTTTGTTCATATTAATTTTTATAAGATAGTATCTTATACCACACCTCAGCCAAAACAAGAAAACAAAAACTCCGAAATGTTCATTTGTAAGGAATGGGATTCCAGCTTAAATTCCAGTGTAAGAATGTGTGAAGCCTTGATCTTATCTAAAACATAAAAAATGCACTCAACTGAATTTTGTAGTGAACAGATTACCTCTACCTCTGTTGACTATCGTTTCATACTTACATATTTTAATGTAATAACAATATGCTTTGTCAACACTAGTAAAAATGGACAATAGAGTCAATAATCTTTGAACAAGTCCAAAAAAAGAACAACCCTGGGGAACAATCATTGCAGCTCATCATCTATAAGTTTTAGTGAGTAGACAGCACCTGGGATAAAAGACTGGTACTGCTTTGCCTGCTGAATTTAATTTTGAATACTTTTGTATGCCACAGCATATTAATTCCATTGTCATAACTTTGTCCCCTGTAATCACCCAGATGTAAATTGTCTTCTTCCAGCTTCTCTAAAATCATCTCCATAATATTTTCTCCTCTTTTGGAGTAATATCACTGGGAATTCACAAACCACTAACAGGATCCTCAAATTCACAATTCAGGGGACCAAAAGGTTCCCAAACACATCATTTTGGATAGAGGTCCACTGAGGCCTAATTTTAAAGTCTGACTTGGACCCAAGCATAGCCCAACTAGACCTGACACGAGGGTCAAGTTGTTTTCATACCTAACCCAGATCTGAGTCAGCAAAGCCACCTCCTCCTATCCATGGGCTTGGCACAGCAGCAGCTGTGTGCCTCATCTCCACTGGCCACTATTGCACTTGTGTCCTGCAGAGTTGTAAGTGCTGCTGGGACTCCTTGGCTTGGCACACTCACTCCAGAGGGTGCACATGCACACGCACACACACATACAGAGTACAATGAAGTGGCGTGGACTGGCAGGAGCAATCACCACTCTTTGACCCCTTGAGGAGGAAGAGAGTTAACCCCAACCAATCTGAGCCTGAACCCCACACTTGTAGTCTGGTCCTATGAAGCTGCAGAGTATTAAACTGGTACCCAAACACATCATTCAAGGTGCTTTTGGAGGGGCGGGGCAATGGTCCATTTTGGTTAGTAAACAAGATCCTGAATAGACCATTTGCAGCACTAAACTGAGACGGGCATCACAACAGGAGAAAAAAGCAAGAAATAAAAGCATAAAAACAAAAAAAAACCAGAACCCTTTACAGCCCTAATGGGCCCAGGCCTGGTTTCAATCCCTTGAGGAATCTTTTTGGGTCTTGTTGCTTCCAGAAGGTTTGTAGAGGAGAGCAGTGACACCATTCCAGAAGACGCAAGACTTTAAAAGGTTGGAATTTTTTATTTCAGTTTCTAAGTTCTCGAATGCTTCTCTGAAGGACACTTGAAAATATTTCAAGTGTTCAATTCCTCCTCAGCACAACAGCATATTTCCACATCAGTATCTGACTAGAGTAGTTCTTGCCAGAGATTGTGATATAATTTATTGAAGTCAAGATTTTCTAAAGTGACTAATGATTTTGGGTACTCAACTTGAGATAACAGAGGTCTCTGTGGAATCCACTCTTTGCATATAGCCTGTGGCTTCTCTATAAAGCAGGTAGGGATCTGTTGAGTAATAACTATCTACAAATTTTAGTGCATAACCTATGTCCTCCCCAATCTATCTAAACACAAAGCCCTACAGAGGTTACTCATTCTCCTATAAGTCATGACATTTTCAGGGCATTCATGCCACAGATAACATGGAGAAGGTTCAGAAAGTGCTTCCGCAAGAAGGAAAAATAGTGATCAAAAGTAATTTACTGTAAGTGAAAAGCAAAAAACCCAATAAGATTAAAATATAATAAAATCATCATCATCAATCTATCTATCTATCTTTTAACAACCAAGAGTGAAATCCTGGCTCTACTAAAGTTAGCAAGAGTTTTTTTTATTGATTTAAATGAACTCAGCAAGGCTCTTTTTTGGGACAGGTGAGTAGGGTGGTTGCTCTGCGTGCTTGTTTTAGGGAAGTGCCGTAACAGGGATAGCTGACTATGAGATTTTTCTGTAGTTTTGGAGTTTTTTCCCCCCTCCTGATTGTCCATCCATTTACTTATTTTTTCTTGGTCACTCCACACGGAGGTAGTGGGGGGGGAGGGAGGAGAAATGATTTCTGTCCTGGCCAGGAAAATATCTAGGGCCAGACCCAGATTTCACTACAAATATCCCAGGGTACAGACAATCTATTTAAATAGACAATATAAACTAGTCCTTCTCCCAGGAGGGGACTAACAGACCCCCGTGTGACATTTTGGGGGCCATCAAGTCACAAGTGGTTCTGTCACCATTGCCCAGTAACCCAGATGTCCTTTATACTGCACAACTATAAGTTTAGATCTCTGACATCAGTAAACAACCCACAAGCAGAAGGTCTTAGGTCTTATCCTGGCTCTCACTAGCCAAAACAAACAAGGAGTCCTGTGGCACTTTTAAAGACTAACCAATTTATTTATCGCATGAGCTTTCATGGGAGAAAATCCCACTTCGTCAGACACTTTGAAGATGGGGAACTTACAGAATGGAAGGCTAATGAAGGTAGGAAAATGTAGGACATAGGATCAGGTCAGGCTATAACAACAAATCAAAGTAGATGTTGAGATTCAAACACTGGGGAACAACATATAGAAGACGGTGAGGTCAAATCACCTGTTGTAATGAGAAAAAAATCCATAGTCCCTGTTTAACCCTGAGGTAATGGAGTCAAATTTGCATATAATTTCCAGTTCTGCAGTTTCTCTTTGAAGCTGCGATTTGTTATTCATTTGTTTGACACAGCTATTAATAAGTCAGCAATGGAGTGAGCAGGGAGATTGAAGTGTTCCCCTATTGGTTTTTGAATGTTGTGATTTCTGATTCCAAAGGTGTAGCTGTGTTAGTCTATTGTAGAAAGACAACAGAGTCCTGTGGCACTTTTAAAGACTAACAGATTTATTTATCGCATGAGCTTTCGTGGGAGAAAATCCCACTTCGTCAGACGCTTTGAAGATAGGAAAGTTACAGAGTGGGAGGAAATTAAATGCAGGGGAGTGTATGACACAGCATCTGGTCAGGCTGTAACAGCAAATCAAAATAGGTGTTAGGATTCAAAACACTGGGGAACAGCACATAGAGGAGGGGGAGGTCAAATCACTTGTTGTAATGCGAGAAAAATCCATAGTCCCTGTTTAACCCCAAGACAACTGAGTCAAATTTGCATATAAGTTCGAGTTCTGCAGTCTCTCTTTGAAGCTGTGATTTGTTATTCATCTGTTTCAACACAGCTATTGACAAGTCATCAAGGGAGTGAGCAGGGAGATTGAAGTGTTCCCCTACAGGTTTTGCAGTGTTGCAATTTCTGATGTCAGATTTGTGTCCATTGATTCTTTGGCGCAGAGACTGTCCTGTCTGTCCAATATATAAGGCAGAGGGGCATTTCCGGCACATGATGGCATAAATCACATTGGTGGATGAGCAGGTGAACGAACCCTTGATGGAGTAGGTGGCATGATTAGGCCCTCATATCTACACTGATGACACCATCACAGGGCCTACACACTCTACATATTTTGCACACTAGACAAAACATTTATTTAATAGAAAAACCGCAGATTCAAAGCTGAAAGGAAAGCAAACAAGATACACAGGAAAGTAACATAAAAACATATCTTTAAGCTTTATATTTTTGTATTAGATAAAAATCCATTTTCTAAGTAGCAAGGGGTTACTATTGCCTTCAAATAGTTTCCTAGAGTACTCCCCAAATATAATAGGGATCCAGAATTCACAAACATCCTCCCACCTCCAGACTATCCCCTAAATTCTGGATTTAATAAAACCTCAGTCCCAAGATGACTTTTATAAGGCTTTTTTCCTTTTCTAAACTCTGTCAGTTCAGTCCATCTTGACTCAATTAATCAGAGTGGGAGAATTCCTTCCTGATCTGATGGTTGAGAGCCAGGATGTTCCTTCCAATTTTGAGCTGTCTCAGTGTATTCCCACTAATTGACTAATTGTAATTTTCCATGCATCTTAGATCAGAAAATATCCAATTTTGGTGACAGTTTTTCCCATAGTTATAGGTGGTCCCTTTCCAGCAAGTGAAGAGGATACCTTCATGGTTAAACGTTTTCTATCACTGGGCCTTATCCTACAATTCAATGGGAGCTGAGAGCAGGGCTGGCCCAAGGGTTTTTGGAGTCCTAGGCAAACTATGATTTTGGTGTCCTGGACCTCCCTACCATAAGAGATAACATGGGTAAAAATTATTTTCCATTTAATTTGACTCCCCTTGAAGCCTGGCACCCTAGCTGACCACCGAGTTCACATATATAATTGGGCTGACTCTGGCTGAGAGTGCTCAGCATCTTATGAGGCATTCACACGTGCAGGCCCAACATGGTTCCACAACCTCCATCTTTACTTTTGCTCTCTGGACTGACTCTGTGCCTCATTCAGACTTCTCCAGAACACTCAAAAAGTATCTTTTTGAATTAGTCTCTGAGGCTAATGAAGATGAATTTGATAACCTTGCATAATTATTTGCATTTCCCAGTTTCTCGGCAGGTAAAATTAATTTAAGTATCATCTTTCTCCCAGGTATTCCAGACAGTGCCCATTATTATTAGACTAGAAGTCCTGTGGCACTTTTAAAAGTTTGTTTGTTTTGCTGAACTAAACTAATACGGCTACCCCTTTGGAACATTATTAGATTGTCATTCTACAATGCATCTAAGGAAAACATTAGCATTACAGATCTTCTACAAGATTAAAGTTTATTTTACATATTATCACTTGAACTGTTTCTACTCTACCCCTGCCCTAGACTGTGGTGGAGTTAGAAATGATAGACTAGAGATCTTCTCAGCATTTACTCTTTCATATATCTGAATTGCGTAGTGTTCAGTGAAAGTCTTGTCTGTCACTTGCAGGACCCTATTATTTCCTTTGAGTCACAATCATCCCTTGGATTGCCAAACCATGATTTAGGATGAGTAGGTCAGGCCTCATCCAATTTTTTAAAATGGAGTTAAGGTTGTGAGTGTCTGCCAATTTACTTAAAAGGAAAAATATCTGGAGAAAATGTTACAGTTTCTCTGAACAACAAAATATAGAAAATACAGAAATTCAAAGTGTATGTTCTCTTTAACAAAATAAAACAAAACACATTATGCAAATAAATGGAAATTCACTGTTGCATATTTTATTTGTATTTTATTTTATTATATTTTATTTACATCAATGACTGTAAAAATTGATACATTTGACCCTGCCAACACTGAAGACAGTGCACATGGAACAAAATACTTTTCAGAATATGTAGTCTGTAGTCCAAGTTTCACAACCATATAGAAGCATTACAAACATGACTACCCAAAAGACATTTAGCTTAGTACTTATCCTGATGCCCCTATCATTCCATAGGTTGTGTTACAGCATTCCAAATGCAGAGCTCTCCTTGGCTATGGGATAATTAATCTCATCAATTGTGGCACTCTGTGACACTCTCTAGGTAACAAGACACTTCAAAGAACTTGAGAAGAGTATTGCTTATCTTTATAATTGGACAGATATGTGGATCCACAAGCATAGACTGGTACACTACTTCAGTTCTCATTATGCTGATTGTAAACCAAAATGATTGACTACATGAGTGATCATTTATGAACTGATTGTCATCAACTGAGTGAGCAACCAGTGCACAGTCCTCAATGAATAAAAGCACTTTAGGAGTAAAACTACCCCTTTTGTGTAAGCATGGAAATGTTGCAGATTAGATAGCTTCCCATCAGTGAAGAACTGGATAAATACTTCACTATCATTGTAACGATAAGCATCCATAAGCATAGCAAACAAAAAGGAAAAAAGTGTACGAACCAACATACAGCCTTATCACTGGAACTGGAAAGGGGTCAGAGATCTCAAAATTTTCCCCAACTGTGGCCATCATAAGACTGAGTGACTGAAATAAACTTTGCCAGGCACTCAAAGATGAACAAAAGTTTCCACAGTTGCTCACAATTTACATCATCATCAAAAGCATTGGCTAAGTCAATGAACACCATATAAAAACCATGATTTTGCTCTCAGCTCTTTTCTTTAAGCTGATGGGCTTTGAAAAGATCGGGCTTTATAGGGCTCCCATCCAGACTAAAATCCACACTGAGACTTGGAGAGGATGGTATCCAGAAGTCTATTTAATATGAGCCCTGCAAGATTTTTTCTCAGCAATAGAGAGCAAAGAAATGCCATGGTGATTACTACAATTTTCCCTATCACCCTTATATTTATAGAGAAGGACAATGTTGGCATCCCTCAAATATTGTGGAACTGACTCTTGTTTCCAGTACCAGGGAACAGCCATCTGAGGTGTCTTATGGTGTGGTGGCCAACCGGCTTATAAATCTCTGCTGCAATTGTAAGCATAATGTAGGCCTGCCTGATTGCAAATAATATTCTAAATGTAAGTTTTGGGGTTTGTGCTGCAAACAAAGGTATACAGAGAATAATTAAAAAAAAAAGAATTTTAAGCAAAGGTGTAGAGACTTTTTATGTATTTTATTTTATTTATATCAGTGACTCTAAAAATTGATGCATGATACAGAGAATCAGGTGTGATCAGAGATCATCCTGTGATCTTAAGATGTAAAGCCTCATGGCTGTAAATACTGGCCAGTAACAAACTGACTTGCTAAGTTTTGTTTTTAAAAGCCAAAGGAACACTGAGAGCAATTGATAAGAATTTGTATTGAAATTGTAATGCATCAAGGACCAAAGAAAAACATGGTAACATCTTGAGCAATTTCCCAAGCTTGTAAATTCAGGGGAAAGGATCTTCCCTGTCTTTGTTAAAATGTATGAGTTAATGGATTAAAAAAGAAATTAGAAACTAGTGTGTCAATTTGTGTGACTGAAGAGTGAATGTGCATGGAGGTTAAAAGTGATAAGAGAATGCAAGGAGGGGAGAGGTACTGATTCCCAGATAATAAGGATCTAGATGGCTGAAGAATGTGAGAAGGATGAACAGTGAGAAACAGAGAAGGTAACATCCACCCAAGGACACGACATGATAAAATTTGTAGCAGGAACAAGAACAGTAAAAACATCAAGTTTGTTATATCTGTGAGTGATAGATTGTCGCATCAAACATTGGAACAACATGACAGCAGTTTTCATAGACTTGCATGTAGCCTGGGCCCTATAAAAAGGGTGAAGAAAATGGGAGACTTTGGGTTTGTTTTGCAACCTACAAGGAGCATCGTGTCATGACTGAGTGGATCCTGCTTCACCCTGGAGCTCATACACCTAGCTAGTGGTTTAACTTGAGCAACGCTGAGGCTGGTAACTATCTCCTTCCGCAGAAGTGTATATGTGCATGAATGTTGAACAAATACAATGCATATGCTTTAGAATGTTTTTTGGATCCTTGTATGTAACCCCTTTGCCAAGCCATGACGGCAGCAGCAAAGGACCGGGTTCTGTTTCTAGGGGTTCCCAAATAATGTTACACCAACAATTGGCTCGAGCCCCCACCCAGTCTTCTGGGAAATTACACATCACCCCCTGGGTGCCCTAGAAGGGCAATACTTCCCCTCTCGCAAGCACCAGTCTGAGTGTAGCACATAAAAGGTTTAATAAAGACTATATAAAGGCAACATCAAAACGCAGCACTGGTTGGGATACAGTGCAAAGATTCCCACAAAACCCAATAGACAGACCTCATTCCACCAGTAAGGGGAGAAGGGGGAGTCAGCCCTCAGTCCTCCCCTCCAATTGTCCTCTGCCACCTCAAGGTCTGCTCACACCACCCTCTGGCCACACCACCCTGGGACACACGCTGTCTGGGTCCGCCGGCTCTGCCGCTGGCCTCTGGTCACACCTGCTGTCTGCTGGCTCCACTGCACCACCCGCTGGTCACACCTGCTGTCCGCTGGCTCTGCCTGCTGTCCGCTGGCTCCGCCGCGCCGCACCGCCCGCTGGTCTCACCTGCTGTCCACTGGCTCTGCCTGCTGTCCGCTGGCTCCGCCGCACCACCCGCTGGTCACACCTGCTGTCCACTTGCTCTGCATGCTGTCCGCTGGCTCCGCCACACCACCCGCTGGTCACACCTGCTGTCCGCTGGCTCCACCTGCTGTCCGCTCTTGGTGATTTCAGCTTGCCAGAAAGTTTCTGCTTCCCTGGTGATTTCAGCTCACTGGGAAGTTTCTGCTTCCCTAGTGATTTCAGCTCCTCATCAGTGATTGCAGCTCGCTGGGAAATTTCTGCTTCCCTAGTGATTTCAGCTCGCTGGGAAGTTTCTGTTTCCCTGGTGATTCCAGCTCAATCAAAGTAACAATAGAGCCTCTACAAGGAATCTTTAGGTTTATTCTTTAACAATGGGTGGGGAAATAGGTGTTGACTTAAGGCACAGCTCCAGCAGAGCTAGTGCTCACACCCCTCCCCACCTGGTTTTACAATTCTGAAAACTAGGGTTGCTCACTTTTCCAAGTTCTCTATTACTGATGGTGACTTTTCCATCAGCTGCTTGGTCAATAACAGATATACAATCAAAGGGTAGCATATCATGAAAGAACAATATTTCCTTTCCCCCTTCTGATAAAACACCAGATTTAGAGGATTTGAACCAGTCACACATACCAACTCCCATCATGCCCAGCCTCTGGGTGAAATTATGCTGAGTGTCATGCAAATACCAAGCACAGGTAAATCAGTGACCCCCCTCCCTACTTAGCTGCTAAGCAAGAGAGGCTCTCAGATTCCTAACCTTGCTTACATCCTTACATCCATTCACAATAAATGTGACACAGTGCCTTATCCCCCCTGAATAAGATCTCATTTCTCGTTTGTTAAGCATAACAGCATGCCATCTGGTCTAGGTGCTTTCATTCATGACATCTGCTTGATTTCTGTTATGGTTTCATATATGGTCGGGCTAGTGCAAATTCTTTTTAACAAATGTTGTAGAAGAGCATTAATTACTTCCTTTGACATGTTGGAAGGATGACTGAGAAGCAAACTGAAATGTTCCCTCCATTGGTCAAGTACTTCTTCTTTGTCAGTTGAGAGTTGATTGCAGTCCAGTGTGCATACAGAAAGGCCAGCCAAAAAGATCATGGTGTTTTTGAGATCTGCTGTCAACTGTATATTCACTGCTTTCTTTTCTCACCACTGTTTTTTCATTTGTTGATATCTCATCAGAACTATTTGTTTTTCTCAGTGATATGCCTTCCTATTTGCTGAATTCTTGTCTTCTATGTAGGCTTCATATATAGCATGCAGTGAATTCAAGTGCCAACCTATTTTGGGATCATTTTTATCAAACTAGTCCTCTCAAAAAACCCGAGAACTTCAGCAACTTTATTATATGTTATACCCTAAAGAATTATCCCTTTCTCAACCTCAGCTGAGGCTTCTGTATTTGAGGGAAATGGCTTCCACGAGTTTCAGTTAGAATTCACACTGCTTGTCACAGTTTTCCAGGCTTGATGTATTGATTGTCTTCACTGGCTTGTGTCACCCTTGAAAGCAAAAGGGGGGGACATTTGACTTCTCAACAATTGGTGGTCTGATCAGTAGCTGGCACCTCTAATGGCCAAAGTCAAGTCTGACATTTCACAGATCCCTTTGCTATCCAATAACGTAATTGATTGTGTGCCAGTGTTTTGAACACGGGTGCATCTAACTGCTCTTATACTTGTTAGCCTATTGAAACACTGTGTTTGTGATGACCAGGTGGTAAGTGGTGCATTCAGAAAGTAGTAACAAGCTGGTAGGGTGTGTGTTACCAATTCTGTAATGACAAATTGTATTACCCCATGTTGCATAGTCATTACCAACCCTGTGTTGATAATTAGGCTGAAATAGCCTAATTACTGTAGTTTTAAAGCTTAGTGCAGCTACCTTCCCTATTGTACACTATCCTATTCTTGCATTCTTTGAGGTCATATAAGCAACAGAAGGAGCCAGAGTTTTAAAATATTTCTTAAGCAAAAGTGACCACATTCAGAATATTCTTTAAGGACAATTCCCTAAAAGCACATGGGGTTTCCTATATTAAAATTTTTATTATAACTAACTAAAATACATCTATCTTCATAATTATCTTAATCTTCTTCCAGACTGTAACAACAAAATAACTTGCCAGACAGAACAAAGGTTAGGCAACTTTGCATTTCCATATTTTCTAGTTAGTTAAAAGTATATTCATTAAGTATATTAATTTCTAGGCTAATATCTATGTTCATGGTGAAAGTTAGATTTTCTAAAAGGTCTTTTTCTTTAAGCACTAGATAGATAATTATAATTTCAGTATTGTATATTTGCATGATAGTAATTTTCATTTCAATCTAAACTGAAGTGAGTAGGGGGAATCTGGGAACAATAAAATACTCAGCAGTTCTATAGAACAGGAATCAAATCCAAAGCATGGCCTCATGAAACCATGAGCCAGATCCTTAAACTCAAGTCACTTGAGCTACATCAGTTTATACCAGCTGAAGATCTGATCCCATCTCTGGTTTTAGGGTTTTATAAAATTAAAAAATCTGACCCTTCGTGATAGCTCAAAGAATAAAAGGAGAAGAAAGCAGAATATAAGGTACTCACAACTGCAGATGCTTTCTAAGCAGGCTGTTAATTGAAGAACATACCTTACACTTTCTTGGTTTAGCTCTAAAAGCTGAAAACTCAACTTTGCCCCTTATTTAGAGCTGCTGCTCCTGATTCTCCCCATTAGGGCTATCATAAGATTCTTGTGAGTACATCATTTCTTGCTGCTGTCTAGTGAAGAACTACTGTGTTCACAATGGGCTTCTTCTGACTTCCACTGGCAATAGCTTCCTTCTGGAGTAATGGCTGACTTCAAGTAAAGGAATCATAAATAGAACTGGTTGGGAATTTTACAACTATTTTTTTCCCATACAAAATGTAGGCTCTGCCAAAAGCAATCAATTTTGCTGAATTTCCTGACTCCAAAAAGTTGGGAAAAGTACAAAATTGTCAAAACATACAATTTAAACATTTTCACATGAAAAGTTTCAAATTTTTTATTTGAAACAGCTTTTTGTTTCAATGTTTATCTTAATTTATACAAATAAAGGTTTTAAATGGGGAGGGGAAAGGTTAAAAGCTAAACAAAGTGTTTTAAAATTATCAAAATGAAATGGTTAGAGTGACTTGAACTGAAGTGGTTCTTTTGCTTTGTCAGTTTTGATTTTCACACTTGAATTGGGACAGGAAAATTTTTGAAATCTCAAAAATTCTCAGAAGGCGGGAAAACTATTTTCCATCCTGCCCTAATCATAACCTGTATAAAGCAAATTCAGATGCTTTTTTGGGTTGTGAACTGCAAATCTGCTATTCAGGTTTTGGGAAAGAGATGGGGCTTAAATTTTTGTTCAGACTGTGCCCAGGTGATTTAAAAGAAATTGGCATCTCTGGTTTTCAGAAAGGCAGGGACATAAAAGACACAAGTCATGGTAAAGACAGGCAGATGGACACAAAAAATGTCTGTGAATACTTTTATATATGTGCTATTTTCCATATCCACAAAGTTGATCGAACAGTTTGCCAAAATATATTATTTGGCAAAATGTGCCACTTTTAATTGAATAGTTAATTAAATGAATAATATTGGTTGCATTCAGAGAGTATTATTTATATATTGTTTGGATTCTGGTAGCACCTAAAAGACTCCAAGTTAGGATCAGTTCCTCATGGAGCTAAGTACTGTGCACATATATAACAAAATTGCATCCCTTGCCCCAAAGAGTTTCCAATCTGATTTCTGTATACATCCCTAACTGGGATACACTTTTAAACATTAGGATATCTCTCTCTCACACACACACACACACATTGAAAAGATTTGGAGAACAGTGCAGCAGGATCAGTACTGATATAGAATAAAACAAAAATAATAAGACATGGTTTATACCCTGGAAATACCTTGCGTTAAAGTATACTGAATGCCTCTGTTATATACCTTCATGAGAAAATACATGATTTTCTCTTCAAAGTCAGGTGTTCTCTTTCTGTTTACTGTTCACAGCTTCTTGGTGAGTAGTTTGTAGAAGTGACTAGTTAAGCATGAAGCAAGAGGGATTTCATGCATCTCCAAAGCTGAAACTTAACCAGAAAAGAGCATTTTTCTGAAAGTGGAACAGTGGAAATCCTGTGTAAGTAGGGCATGATTGTTTTATTAACTAGTTTGAACAATATTAGGAACAGACAATTGCTCATGGTCTCAGATGCTATATTTGTACACCATTATTTTTGGATGGAGGTGATGTGTATGTAGAGGGGAGCAGTTTCCATGTGAAATATAATGCAAGAATCATCTCCCTGTGGAAGTTCTTCATATATGTAATGATACACAGTAAGAGCTACTGATGTTTTTTCTAACGGTATTCTTGTAGGATTGACTGTAGTGAAGTCAATGACAAATCTTTCACTGATATCAATGATTCTGACTCACCACTGCCTACAACTTGGACAGTCATTTACCCTAGTGTTAAGTGCATATAATATCAGAACTGGGACATTTTCCATCCATTTATTTTTGTAAAATGATGACACAGGACAGTAGCAAAATTAGGCTCAGTTGGAACAGACCAGGCTCATAACTCGCGCAATAAAAAAAGAAAAGAGTTTTGTTGAAACTGTCTCTGGAAAGCAAAAAGAACGCAGTCATTGTTAGGGACTAGCACCATTTTTGGTCAATGACAATAACTCAATATCCTTTTAAATTTACTGAAAATTTTATAACAGACAAATAACAGAGAGACTCTGAGAGTGGATTTTGCCTTTAACTTCTGCCCTCCAATTCACAAAAAAGCTCTGGAAATCCCAGGAAATTGTGTTTATCTGTTGCCTACCAACCATTATTCCTGATGTCTGAACTATTTGCTGGGAGTATGAGAGTAACACGTGTATCTGTCAACAAAATGGGTCACCTCTATACTCTTCTATATTTTCTTTGGTTGAAATCAATAAGAAGAAATCAGAAGCATCAGACACTAGAGGGCAAGAATGATGAAGTGTTTAACATTGCTCCCTGGTGTCTCTATCCCAAGGCATTTTGCCAGTTCATAACTATTTTAGCAGGTTTCATGTTTTACTCGACCGTGTGTCAGCCAACCTTTCTGACTGCTTTATATACTAACATTTCTCTGTCTATGTCATAAATTTATGAGCAATAATTAGAAAGCCGAAGCAGATTATTGATTCTGTTCTTCTGAACGCTCTGTATAACATTGTTATGCAAACAACATATTTTCAGATTTCATCTCCTTCTGTGTATCAAGTATACACAAATCATATCTGATAACAAAAAAAAAATCTGTAAACAAGACATTGCTAATACTTTTGGAACTAGCATGTATGCTTTTCATTTTCAAATGAAGATGGGTTATAATTACAGCACTGAGAGAATTATTGAGAATAATATATTTATTATTTCTAATCACTTCTCAGATAATCCTTTATGACTTAGAGTAAAAGGCATGTTTTATCTTCTACTGTCACTATGACATCACATAGAGTTAAACATAGATCAATATTAATGAAAAGTGTGTAGGGGGAAAACAGCAATAAAAATCACAAAAACACAGAGACAGACATTAATTCCTCCACTGCTAAAGTGAATCTCCACAGCATGCACCAACTGCAAGGTCATCTACTGCAGATATGACCTTAAAGCATTTTTCCTTGGCAGTGATGGCACTCCAGATGATTAAATAGGTAACTGATTAGGACATCTGGCAAAGTATTACGGTAAATTTGAAAGTGACTAAATGATTAAAACAGCATGTTTATAAGCTATTGTTTTTAGAAAAGCCAACAGAAAGAACTGCATATACCATAATGTTTCATTACAATGAACTGAGTATAGAAATTTCCAGACGAAGTGGGTTATAGCCCACGAAAGCTTATGCCGATGAAAATCTGTAGTCTATTAGGTGCCACAGGACTCTCATTGTTTTGGAGTATAGAAAATTTCCTGTGCTACTATGAATTTTGTTCCATATTTACCACAGGGCAAAGATACGAGCATGTAAAAGCATGGTTCCGATACAGGTGTGAAATTCATTTTCTGATCCAAATTTCAAATCCCTCAATGTTCAACAGAACAATGTTCAACAAAAACCTCTGTTTCAACTAATTATAGACACCCCAAAAGTGTAGGTCAGCATCCCAAACCATGCCAGAGTTCAGGATTTTTGTTCAGGTGAAAGTGTTCAGTCTGGCTCGCACAAGCAGCTCAGGGGAAGACATTTGAGGTGCTGAAGCTTACAAGCATTTCACTCATATTTCCTAAGGACAATCACTGGAAGACAATGCCCATGTATATATATTAAAAGCAGTACTTTATTTGTGACAGTACACACTGGTATGGAGTACCGGCACCTTTTTTTCACAGTGATGCAGCCCTGGCTCCTGTCACCACCGCCAGCGGCCCAGGTCCATGGCCGGATCTCAAAAAAAGCACTGATTAAAAGTGCCAGGGATAGCAGGAAGGGACAATGGAAAATAAATGCTGGAAAATATAATCATCATAACAATGAAAAATACCGAGTGCTAACATATGTCTTTTCACAAAATATTTGGGAAATCTTATTCTAAGTTATTCTCATCCGAGCTCGAAATGCAGTAAAGATATTTGCACGCTTGCTAGTACTGTAAGAGCAGCCAGTATTCTTGGGGTTTGTTTCATAAGTGACCTTGATGAATCACAAGCGTGGTAATGCACAAGTCATGTGCTTATTAAAGAACTTCAAACTGTAAGGTCTCTCAAGCCTAGAACTCCCATATAAACTCCCTATCAGCCAGCTGTCAGCTCCAGGCTTCCAAACTCTAACCACCTTGTGCTACACTGCCCATGATCTGCAGTGGACACAGGCCAAGGAAACTTCCACCTCAAGATTTTGAGAGACAGCAGCCCCATCATTGCTCCTGACTAGTTCCCTACCTTATATAAAATTCAAGGGCATTCCAGGAAGTGTTCAGGCAATAGTGCAAATCTCCTGTAACTGCCAGGACTGTTCCTTTTCCTTGAATTCCTTCCTTCCTTCTTGAATTCCTGACTTGACTTTGGCTTCATCTCCTGACTCAGATCCAGAAATTTGACTTGGACTCTTACCCTTGGTATCAACCTGGCCTGAATCTAATTACAAACACTTGTTTTGCTTCAACTTCAGTTTTGCTTTTGCACTGACCCTTGGCCCTGACTGCCCTTGGTGAGGTCCTGAGAAAATGAAAGAGAAAAAAAAAACCCAATGTTTTTGTGTTTAAAACCACCAAAACCAGAAGAGTCTACAAATTGTTTGGCATCAAAACAGTCTAACAACATGTGGGGGTATGGATATCCTGAATAGTTCCTAATTTAGGGGAATCTAGAAAAAGATTTCAGGTATTACAAACTGACACCAGCTTTCAAAAGGGAAAAAGGTAAAGAAATCAGTGAAAACCTGTGAATTATTACAGTCTCATTTACTTGAAAGATTGAAATATAAACAAGAGACTATTCTGAAATTAGCTAGAAGTTCAGTACCTGCATTTTTTTGTCTTTACAGTCTGTATTTCTGCCATGTAGATTAGATATTAAATTAGGGTACCATTTGTGATAGTGTGCTACCAGTGAGTACAACACAGCAGGACATCTCTGCTATGTGGATCTACAGGAATTTGAGTCAGGCTGAGGTACTGAAGTATGGCATTCAATACATGTTCAAGTTATCCAGCTACAACCGGGGAAAATTCTTAACGGCATTTTGAAATGCTGCCCCCTAGGATAATTAAGGAGATGTAAAGACATAACTTTGGATGCAGCAGAGCCTCAGATTTTAATAATAGAGTGGTCAAAATAGTCAAGACACTGTTGGGTATGTAATGGCACACTCTACAAGGTGATACATCAGCTAGAGACTGGAAGGGAAATTTAAAAAAAAATAGAAACAATGGAAACCAAGAACAAAAACCATTTTAATTATTTTAATTACTACATTCATGCAGTCTTATGATATCTTAAAACCTGATAGACATCACTGTGAATGTGTTCTAGAGACTTTTAGGTTGAATTCTGCTCTGTGGGTGTTGGTGGTCATGAACCTCTTTAAGAGGCGAAGTCTAGAAAAAGACAGCTATTGTCACCTATAAAACAACCAAGGAGTCTTGTGGCAGTTTTAAAGACAAATACATTTATTTTTTGCATGAGCTTGTGTGGGCAAAGTCCCACTTTGTCAGATGCCAGAGTGGAGAAAACTTACATTAAATAAAAAAAAAAAACTTTAACTGGCTTTCCCACTATAAGCATTAAACTCCTCCTCTGTTTTTCATTACTAACAGTGATTCTCACCTCTCTCACCCTCCAGTCATTAGTGACTGGTAATGGCATTTTCCCATAGGTTATAGACGTTTGCTCTATCTCAGGTTGCTTATTTATACCATCCAAGCAGTTCACAAGAGACTGATTAAGGTATTCTGCATGATTTGCCTTTTATTTGTCTTTGTATGCCTCTCTTTTTTTCACTTTCTAAATATGCTGCAGGCCTCAAGAAAGGAAAGGTTGCCAGTCTGCTGTTGACATAATTAGCCTACTCAGACATTCTCAGACACCATCCATGCTACTTTAAAACAAAGATGCATATGAATTGTTCTTCACTAGATGCTAGTGCAGCACAAAATTCCCTTTGCAAATATATTAACATGTTCTTTGTACAGTACGCAATTATCAGGAAATATACTCTATGGCAACAGACTTGCAAATCCTGTACCAGATAAAGGGTGCCAATCTTTTGATTAAATGTTGCATTTCAGTTATCTGTGACTGCACATGGCTACACACTATAGTGGATCATTTCACATATAGAAAGCATAAGTGATAATAAGTGATATTCAAACTCAGCACATACCACGTCAAAGCTCTCCTACCCCACATCCATTAAAAAGGGGGGCTCTGGTAGCTTAGCATAGGTTTGTCTAGTTCTATCATCTCTCAATCCAGATAAATACTGATCTTTAAGAACCATTCCACTTCAACATTTTAAATTAAGTTTTAAAAAAGAGTTGATATATTTAATAAATTTCTCATGTTCTATGTCCCAGGATCGCTGGCCCCTTTAATAGGAGTCAGTGCCTAGGCTACCAATGACGTACTTCTTTAAAACAAACAAGCCTTTCCTGGCTCTCCTATGAGTAATGAATTGTCTAGGTGGCTATTGGCTAATGAGCAAAGGCTACCAAAGTTCAGCTGGTGGATGCACCTACAGAGAGAGGTGGGCCTAAAGAGAACTCTCTTATGTTGTTGTTGAGCTTTCTATTAATAAATAAGATCCTAAGTGGGAGGCACTGTTTGATAACAAAAGCCTTACTAAATTTTTTGAAATTAAGGCAGGACATACTTGCTGCACTGTTCCTAGACATAAGGTGGCACAAAGGACAGCATGTGCCTTTTATATTCTGGCTCCAAAATGTACTTTTTGAAATACAATGCAATATTCTATGTCATATTGACGTAATATTTGATGACAATACCCAGATTAGATTCTGGAAGAACTGCTTACACAAAACTCCATTTTAAACTCCATCAAAAGATGAGAATCCTTTGACTGCCATGGTGACTGAGGTTAAAGTCTCCTCAAATTGAGATTATGAAATATTTAATTTTTGTTCATGTCCAAACACTTCAGAAATTTCATACAATTTTCTCTGGTACTTACAAGTTCTCTTCTGGCTTCGTGCCATATGAGATCAAGGGCCAACAGAAATTTTAGTTAAAAGTGTTAAAGCTTTGAACTAGTCCTTAAAGACGTTTTACAGCCAAAAGGAATCCACCAGTCTTCTAAATTTTCACATCTAAAAGCAAACATTTCTTTTAACATACCCAGATATTTTGGCACATCCCTGATAGTTAGGTAAGCAAAATGGGAAAGAAAAACTAGCTGGCTATATAAGAACCAGCAGACAGAATCAAAGTTTCTGTCATAATTACACAACCACACAGTGCACATTAGATATCATTAATGTTTGAGATGTGCATCTTTTTGAGATGTCGAAGTCACTTTTCATATCAAAAACATGATTTTCAAAAGTGGTTAAGTGTCCAGGAGTTAGATGCCCAGGTGCTTTTGATAATCTCACTAAGCTCCTATCTGTATCAACCTCTGAAAATCTGACCTCACTGGAAGTCTCATCACGTTGATCTTTGAAGAAACTGATGAGGAACATACCATAAAACACTTGTTGTTGACATGAAAAGTGACTTACATATCTCTAAAAAGATGCAAATCTAAAACGTTAATGATAACTAAAGGGTGCTGCTATGGTTCAGTAGCTGTTGGGATTTAATTAAAAAAAATACAACAGCAGTAGCATTGTCCTCACTCAACCTTTTCTGTGTGGCTGTGTAAACATGACAGTAACTTTAAATCTGGTTGACAACTACTTCCTCACCTGTCAGCAGGCAGTCAGCTGCAGTTCATATAGTGTTGTGCAGGAAAGCAACTGAGAATCCCCCTCCTCTATGCCCAAGCCAATGGGAAAAATTTGGGACGCAGTTGAATGCTGTGTCAAAAATGTCACAGCTTTACAATTAACTAAATGCTTAAAAATATTATTATGGAACAAAGAAAGGTGTTTTGCTAGAACAAGAAAATAAAAAAGAACTCAAAAGAAGTAAAAATGCTCTTGCATTCTATCATTGTAGAGAATTAGACTGAACTTGAAAAATCACAATGTTATGGAAATGAAATCTTCAATCTTGCTCCCAGATTGTCACAACATTTATGATACTATGTGAGATGATATCCGCAAACCTCCCTATTGATGGATAATCTGGATTTTCATTGGAAGCTCCATTATCATTATTAGCGAGATGTTCTGAAAATATAGGGAAACTCAGACAAGAGGCAATACATGTCTCATTGCTTTGCTTGGCCATTCTGTAAATTAATAGTGTTCAAAATTACATAGAAATGAATATACCTTATGTTATTCAGTTGAATTGCACTTATCCAAGTCATCTACCCGTGTCGATTCCTAGGCAATGCAATTTGATCTTGTGCGATAAATTCAGCAAGCTTTCAAATGAAATTGTCTAACATAACAATTTACATACAGCACCATCTTTATGAAGCAGATCTATTGGAGTCCAGATAAAACAGCCTAATTGTAGGTGGAACATGATCATATGACACCTGAATTTACCAGAAATAAAATAATTGCCTATAGCTTGCCAAGTGGTCCCAATAGCTTATTCCATTTTCTTTAGCAGGGTGTTGCTCTTAACAGCCCTTAAAATCCGAGTGAATAACAAATAAAATAAAATCAACATTGTACTGGGAATGTTTGCCTTTTGATTTCTAAGTCCTGCTGTGCTTTAATATTCATCCTCATAGAATACTTGCCTCCAGCAGCATAAGTGCCACAGGCTTCTAATACAGAAAGAATTTCCATTGCAAAATTTGGCACATTTCTAATTACATTCCAACACTCCAGAGAATGCTCTCCCATTGTAAGTGCAGACTGGGCATTATTGTCTGGAATTTCTTGAACTAAAGGAAGGTAGCATTAGCAATTTGATTAGTGGAACCTGATTGCTTTCCCTAAATATCACAGTATGTTGAACGAGAGGCTGAATAAAACAAATAAACGAAGCAGGTATAGGGCAGGTTCTGATTCTGAAGGCTGCCAACTGATCAACTCCACCAAGGTTTTTTTATCTAAGCATAAACACATTTTGTTGATACTTAGATTTTCTCCCCCTAGAATAACTTCTGCCAACCTTGGAAACAGCTCAATGAATAGAATGCTTGTAACTACTGAAGATTCAGGTAAACACATTATAATAAGTACGGTATCCAACAAACTCTCTCCTCTACATACACAGATGACTAGTCTGACAATATATATCTGTCTTTATGCCAACCTGAAAATATCAGCAGAAATGACAAAGGACCATCTAAAAGAAAGACCATGTTGTTCATGCGCTTTGTGATAGACATTAAAACAGTGATTGGACAGAAAATGCTACAATCAGTAGCCTGGCAGACGTACTGCCAAGCTGGATAACTTTCCCTGGGTCCAAATAAACAACTGGCACAGATGGGTGGGAAATCTAGTAGCAATTTACAAATGACTTTACTTATCTGTCCATAAAATGTTTGAATGGTTCACAATACAAAACCATGTCTGTAACGTCTCTTATTTCATTGTACAATGCCAGCATGACCTGCAAAGGATGCCTGGTGCTGTAGTACCACATATGCTCATTGAATGGTTTTAACTTATATTTGTATTCTATATCTAGTTTTACTGTTACTATTCCCCACTGTTTCTTTCTAATTTCTATTGCCAGGTTTTGGGACCAATTTTCTTGAGTAGTAGACTTGCAGTGGTGCTTCAACCTAAGCGGTCTGATTTCTACACCTTTCTGGGCCCCCTTACATAGGAAGACACAAAGGGTGCTTCTTACCTGGATGATCAAAAGTTTGCAGTGGCAATAATAGCTGAGATTTTAAGTAGCAGTTTTCTGAGCATACAAGCTGGTAGTTTCAATGGTATAAATAAGCTGACTATGCTAAAGCAGTCCCTCCATTTTGTATTTTGAAACCTGCCATCTAGTTTCTCTGCAACTATACCCAGCTTGAGTCTGACTTTTTGTTACTATTTATAGTTATTGTTTATAGTCCACTAAAGACTTACCGGTAAATTGTTCCCTCATGCTGTTTACTCACTGCCAAGGAAAATCATACACTATATTTGAAATCTACGTTGTATTGTGATAGATAAGCAATTATATATTTACCCACCCAAATATTCTGCATCCAAAAGTTTCCATCTTCTTGTGGAGGAATTCTGCAAGATGAAATATCTGTTTCTATATGGACTAACTAAAACAAATACATCTAGTCATACTGCACTGAATTTCATCACCTCTGATAAAAGGAAAAAAGTAAGTCTCTAGTCACCAGGAGTAAAATTATCAAAATTGCCTATGTGATTTAAAAGCCTAGTCCCATTGACTTTCAATAAGTGATTACTTTAACAAATTTTACCTCAGTCTATATATCAAAATATTATAATAGAATCCATAGTCTTTTCCCTCTCTCAGACAGTCTTCAAAAGAGAAAACATATGTTTTCAGGGAGATGGAGAAATGCCTGGTACCTATTCAAGGGTATTATGTGGTCAGTACTTGAAAATGCTGCATTTTATAAGTCCTTAATTAGCTCCCTGGAGCACACTCAAGAGGACAGCGGTGATCAAATTCAACCAAGTTAGAGAGAACACTTGCTCCTTCCCATTTTGACATTGTTTACTTGCTAAGAGAGATACTTGCTCTAAAATGGTGCATTTTGCCGTCAAAACAAGATGGAAATTGCTTACAACTTTCACATAAAGAGTCTGCATTAAGGGAGAATAAATCTTGATGAACCAAATTCTTCACTAGCCAGTATAACTTTATTGGGCAATTCTTTGCTGAATATACTGCAGTCATAACAGTATTTTATCTCCTCTACAGCTCTGTTGCATGCCTGAACCAGCTTTGGTAGAGCTTGTCACTCTCAAATCCAGCCTCTTTCAACCAATTATCCATTTCCTTCCCTGCTTTTTTGTTTCCAGGAGTTGAGCTGTAAGATATAGTAGCATTCCACAACATCTGGCATTCTATGAGGAGTGAAGACATGTAGAGGCAAATTTACAAAGGGCTCTAAATGTATATACCTATGTTTTGGTGTTCCTTTTTGGCACCTAAGTTTACCGTATTTTTCGGACTATAAGACGCACATTTTTCCCCCAAAAGTGGGGGGAAAATGAGGGTGCGTCTTATAGTCCGAATGCTGTCCAGCAAGCAGTGTTCCCGCCAGGGGGCGTTGCTGGATAGCAAAAAGATCCAGGGCTGTAGCCCTCCAGCCCACTCCTTGCTAGCCCCCACCCACTGGCCAAGCCACTAGGCCCCTCCCCCAGTTCACAACCCCACACCCGCCCGGCTCCCAGCTTGGTCCCTCGCCTGGCTCCCAGCTCAGCCCCTCGCCCGGCCTCCCGCCCGGCTCCCAGCTCGGCCCCCCGCCCGGCATCCCGCCCGGCACCCAGCTCGGCCCCCCGCCCAGCTCCCAGCTCGGTCCCTTGCCCGGCCTCCCGCCCGGCTCCCAGCTCAGTCCCTCGCCCGGCCTCCCGCCCGGCACCCAGCTCGGCCCCCCGCCCGGCCTCCTGCCCGGCTCCCAGCTCGGCCTCCCGCCCGGCACCCAGCTCGGACCCCCGCCCGGCCGAGCCTCCCGGCTCAGCCCCCGAACCAGCCTCCCGCCCAGCTCAGGCCCCTGCTCGGCCCCCCGCCCGGCTCCCAGCCCAGCCCTCCCCCCCC
>ML685795.1:8275784-8352660 GCA_007922175.1 Pelusios castaneus
CCCGCCCAGCTCGGACCCCCCCCCAGCTCGACCCCCGCCCACCTCCCAGCTCGGGCCCCTGCTTGGACCCCCACCCGGCTCCCCGCTAAACAATCCCCCTTACCTGGCCAGAGCTGCAAGGGCGTCCAGGGGCCGGGGCCGGACTAATCCTCGGCCTCGGCCTCCCAGCACGGGGCCGGGATCAGCCTCCGGGGCTGGGGTCTTCTCCGCCGCACCGGCAGCTTCCCAGAGCCGCAGTTGGGTCCTCCCCCTCCAGGGGCCTTGGCTTTTCTTTCTTTCTTTCTTTCTTTCTTTCTTTCTTTCTTTCTTATTGCCTTCCTTTTTTCCTTCGTCCTCTCTTTCTCTTCCTTTCTCTTTTTCCTTCTTTGTCTTCCTTTTTCTTTCCTTTTTTCTTTCTTTCTCTTCTTTCCTTCCTCTTTCTTCTTTCTCTTCCTTCTTTCCTCTTCTTTCCTTCTCTCTTTCTTTTTCTCTTCCCTTCCTTTTCTCTTCTTTGCCTTCCTTTCTCTTCCCTTCCTTTTCTCTTCTATTTAGTTTACCGGTACTATTTGGTTCAGAATATTTTTTTCTTGTTTTCCTGCTCTAAAAACTGGGTGCGTCTTATGGTCAGGTGCGTCTTATGGTCCGAAAAATACGGTAAGTGGGCAGAAAACCTTAGCTGTGAATTTGAAAATGTTACTTGCATATGCAAACCAGGTAGTCATATGCCTAATTACTAGACCTAATGGTGAAATGGGATGTATATGGGGAGTTCATGGAAAATTTTGGCTTTGAGGAGAAACATCAAAATCCCAAATATTTGGATGAAAAAATTGGATTCTGAAATGCTGCCACAGAGCCTTGTGCGAGTTGTAACTTGGGTGCCTTATGTTCCCTTTTGCCTCTTTAGATGTCTGTACTTGAGCTACATCTGTCATTTCATGCCACGCTCTGCCCCTTCTGATCTGAAATTTTAATATACAAAATGTCCAAGATACCTGAGTAATCCTAATGCCATCCACACTAATACTTCCCCAGATATAGGTCTGTCCGGCACACTAGCTATGCCATATACTGTGATCTGCTTTATTTTGCATCTTAGTAATTAACTAGGTAAAGCAAATTACTATGATGCAAAAAAAATCTCCAGAAAAGAAAAAAGGAGTCATCACCATTTTACTGTAATTAAAATTCACAAGAAGCTACCAATGGCCTTGAAGACTCTCCATGTAGATGGCACACCAAAAGAATTTTTAAACAAGAATCCTCTTGTGAGTACAGCTTTAGGGACATGTGCTGAAAAGAGCCACAATCTAGGGCTGAATATCTGAAGCATTGGGATCAGATTAAATTAACATAATGATATTGCCCCTTTTTCCTCCCAGGTTGGCATTAATGAAACACAGAGTACCAGACTGGATCAATCCCCCAACATGAAGCTCCATTAAGTTGCCAATCCAACTTTGACTGTCTCAGCGAACAAAGCATATACCACTTCTCTTGGGAGACAATTCCACATTTTAATAGAACATCCTCTTGGGAATCTTTTTTCCTTATCTGCAGACTACATTTCCATTCCATAATCCTTAACTGACATTTGCCCTCGTCAGAAATTGTTCCACCATAGCACAAATAGCAGACGATTAAGTGAAGCACGGAGACAGAGAGGGTGAGATCATATCTTGCATTGGACCAGCAACTGTTAGTGAAAGAGACAAGCTTTTGAACCTCACAAAGCTCTTCTTCAGGTCTGGGTTATTTTAAAAAATTGAAGTGAAATGCAGTAAGTACCAGATGTTGCATGTCAAGGCTAAGACAAAGTGATGCACCAAAGTTGGGAAAACAATTCATAACTTATTTTACTTAAACAAAACCAAAAATAAGAGTTTTCTTAGATCCAAAGCACTAAATCAATAAAAGAAGGTGTTACAGAGACAATGGCCTGGAGTGTATCTCAGAAAACTGTCCTAGAAAGTCAGTCCCAAGTAGCCTGTACTGCTGAAACAGTTTGGCCCCTTCAGCAGCTGCTGTAACTTTGTCATCTTTTTGCTGGCAGTTTTTTTAAAAATGCAGAAAAAGAAAAATTGATCAATTCCCACTTTTACAATACAAAGCTGGTGCTTAAAAAGAGGCTTTGAAGAGGAAACACACCTGTTGCACTTCTGGATAGAGAAGCCACTCTGCACCAGCTCGCATCTTTATTCATGTGGAAAATTGTTGTAAATATCACCATTCACATGTAGTAAAACAATCTAAAAGGAGTTAAAACATATGCTTTGGGCAATTAGGATCAACCGAAAACACTCCTACATTGTAATCTACAGTCTGGTTTAAAATAGGATGGATCACATTCTTCTGTCACTTAGATTCATTCAATCTCTTGTCCATGGATGTAACTTTGGTTCAACTACTTCAATTTCGCCATCACAACAGGATGTAGGGAGCTAAAGGATGGGAACAAGGTGTGAGACAAGCAAAGCATATAACTCAAGGTGAAAGAAAAGAAATCCTCCTGACATACCCATTCCTGGCAGAAGGAAGTAAAGTGTTCAGTGTGTTTCTGTTAATTACCTCCAAGGATTCTTGTACAAGTTGAACCTTTAAAATTTATTTATTTTTACTACAAATCTAATAATCTTGGGACTGAATTGTCTAATTAGATTTGTTCCCTTTGCTTCCCTCAAGAAGGAGGCACAATCTGGGCAGAGAATTCTTGTGGAATGGAGGAAACCCCTGTTGTTTCAAGTATGATGGCAAGTGAACTTTATCTGCCATTAACTACTGTCTGCCATTAACCACTCAAGTGAGGGGTAGACAGGAAGCATAAGGGAGATCTACTCTCTTCACCCTCACAGGGTCTGTAAAGGACCGTAAACCAATAGTGGAATTCAGAAATGCCTGACAGTATCTCTGAATGGACTAGCCACAAATAACACTTCCTACTCTCTCTTGCATCAAGCAGAGCTCTGGCACGGAGGAGAAACTGCTCCATATGTTAGAATTCTTATAGAATGACTCAATCACTTATTTCTAAAGATCAGGTTAGTTCTGATGAGCTTTCTGAAACTGGACTTCTCAAATTTGCACCAGAGAGGAATCTTACCAGAACCTTAAGGAGATTTTTCCTTTCAGGCTGGGGGGGTTGGAGCAAAAAATTTAGAAATTTGCTCCCAGTAGCTGGCAGACATTGTGTGTCTATGAATGCTGCTACAGATTATCATTTGCAAGTCTGTTTTTGATGATGCCCAGTATTGAAACCGAATTTCTTCTTGGAGCGTCCCCAGGCCATTAAGCACTATGAGTCATAAAAGTACAAATATTTTGTGCCCTCAGGAGGAAAGATGCAGTGACCTACTGCCAGATTTTGACACCTGAAGAAAAGATATATTCACCAAGTTCAGTTTGCTTAAAATAATTCTTTGGATCAAGACAAAGATTAAATAAATCCTTTGATGCTTTAAAAAAGTAGTTCAAAGGAAAGGGGCTATTAAAAAAGCACTTACATATTTAGTAGCTTAATATACAGAGGATTTTTTTCAAATGTCTATCTCCTATACACACACAATCTACCTGATTGGGTTGTCTCAAAGACACAGACCTAGTCTAAAGATAATGAACAACAAAAACTACTAATTGATGAGGAAATAGTAGCACACCTTCTGCCTATGAGGACACAGCTGGCCAGTGCCAAGTGGGGCTTACCCAGATATTATATAGATAAATTCTAAGCGCCATCTGCTAATACAACCTATTAAAAAGAAATAAAAGACCAAATGCATTAAATGATTTAATTTTTGCATTCAGATTCATATGCAAAATTACTTCATTATATCATTTTCTCTCTTTGTAAATGAGTAGTGCTTACCTAAGACAGCAGACCATCCACTAAGGGACCCTAAGAAAGAAAGAAAGAAAGAAAGAAAGAAAGAAAGAAAGAATACACATACAACAAAAAAACAAGTCTCTATTCCACAATCAAATTAAGCCTACTGGGAAGAGCTGACTGAAATTTTTGTTTTTCAGTGAAATGTTTTTTGGAGAAAAATCTATAATTGGGTTGACAAATATTTTGCAAATTCATATAAAATTCACTGACTTGTTTTTGTGTAAAAATATTTGATTTCAATATTTTCCAAATGAAATGTTTTGATATTTGGATTCAAAATGACTTTTCATTTAAAAATGCCTTCAATTTTATTAAAAAATAAAGAACCCTTAAAATATTGAAAATGAAATATAAAGGTTTCAATTGGGTAAAATCAAAACATTTAGTTCAACCCAAAACAAATATTTTTTTGACTTTTTGTTTTACTGAAGTTTTGTCATTTTGGGTTAAACCAGAATATTTGTTTTCAAAACTGCCAGTGAACTGAAAAGTTAGTTACTGTACAGCTCTGTTACTAAACAGCAACCATTACTATCACATCATCTACAACAGCCAAACACTTTAAACAAAGTGAATAGTTCAGGAGACTTCCAAAGGAGTAGCCGTGTTAGTCTATTGTAGAAAGACAAAAGAGTCTTGTGGCACTTTTAAAGACTAACAGATTTATTAATCGCATGAGCTTTCGTGGGAGAAAATCCCACTTTGTCAGACGCTTTGAAGTTCAGGAGACTGTAATTCTTGCACTGCATACATAGTAAACAAGTTATTCTTCTCAAGTATAACATAATGGACTTTCCCAACACTTTGAAAGAATAGTATTTACTTTGGGTCAGAGATAATAAACCACCCACAGCTGCAGAGCTGTATTTTGAGCCTACTTTTCAGCTACATGATGACCTTTAAGTCCTTTTTATGCAGCAGCTGATGAAAATATTCACATAAGCAAGGGGACAGATTTGTTTGCCCTAAAAGAGCTCAGTTCTTATTTAGGGACCTAAATAAAGGGCCTGATTTTCTGAAGTGCTCAGCTCCCAACTACTCCAATTCTGACACACAAGGCCAGAGTTTCAGAAGAATTCAGCATGTTGGATGTCAAACTGGCCACTTATAATGGAGCCCAAATGGAAGATGAACTGTTTTGAAAATCTTGCCCATAGTGCCCACACCAGTTCCCAATGAGATCAATGGGAACAGATGGGGACCCATAACTCCCTATGAAATCCAAAGAAGCAAGCTGAGACTGCAACCAAAACATAACTTTGTTTCATTACAATCTATTGCCTTTAAATAGAGGCACACAAGCTTTTAAACACAAATGCACAGAAAGTTTAAAGGGTAAGAAACAAGTTTGTCTTTGAGCTAAAAGGACTCAATCAAATGTTAGACAAAAAGATGAAAGAAAAGGACCTAATCAAATGGTATACAGGCAAAAACTAAAAGGACCCTATCAAATAGTAGACAGGCACTACTATTGAGTATCTCCAACTCCAGATGTAAAGATGCTGCCGCTCATACAGCAGAGAGGAAAGAGGAGAGGAATTTGAAATTCAAACTGGAAATTCATACCTCACACCCTTTCTCAAAAAAAAAAGTCAGAATCTTTAATTCCTACAGGTTTGTTCTTGACTCAGAAGGAAGTCTTCCGCTGCTGAATCACAAACATCACTTCCTGCACTAGAAAAGGTAGCATACCTCATTACATCTGTTCCTTTCTTTTCCATTTACAGCAGTGACCAGACAGAAAATGATATGCTTTGCACAGTCAAACTCTTCATAAGTGAGGGGCTCTATTTTTATAAAAAGAGGAGCTGAATTTTTGTATGTGGTTGGTTTGTTAATCTTATTCACAGGTAATTTTCAAGCAAATTAGGGCACTAAGCAAAAGTAAGATTTATATTATGTTTTTTCCCCCCACTGGACATTCATAATACACAGTTCATTTAGAAATTTCTATCTCTGAATAACTGGCTCTGGATGACTTATGCCATGAAGACATAAGCCAAGCAGTAAAGTGAGACAACCCTAAAGAGCAGGTTTTATTAGCTGTCACGTTACAAAGGAGGCCATCAAATTAAAATATATATATATATATATATATATTGTTGTCCAGGAATTGACACGCAAGACTTTGAGAGCCAAAGGGGATTGTTATAATGACCATGGGAAGAGGGATTGATAATGCAACTAAGTGGATTAGAGAGAACTGGGTATATGTGTAGCACATATTGAATCCACATGGGTGTTTTCCCCCAAATTAAAATAACATGTTGCTCTTCCTCTGCCATGAATTCAGCAGGAAAAATGTAAAAGAGGTCTATAAATCAGGATGAAGGCAAATCAGATTAGAACCGGGATGAAGCTCTAAAAATGGGGGCTGCCTACTGTTGCAGGGGTAGATATACATAAAGAGCCATAACTTTCTCCATTTAGAATAACTTTAAAACCACCATTCCTCTGTTAAATGTATTTTTTTTAAAAATTAGACATTATTTCTAGTAAATTTATTTAACCCAATCCCTCAAAATTAACAAAACAAAAAAGTCTTCATATTTCAACATTAATTGGCTCACTGTTTCTTTGTCTGTCCAGAATTAAAATCTCTCTCTCTCTCTCTCTCTCTCTCTCTAGATAGATAGATAGATAGATAGATAGATAGATAGATAGATAGATAGATAGAAAAAATGGACTAGCAAAACCTCACATTACTTTTTCACTGTTGGTTTTTCTGTTCCAGGAATCTTTCTGGCACTGAAATCAGTTACTCTCACTGAAAACATTTAAATCATAATGCAGCTAAGCACTTCGATTTAAATGCCCAAGAAGCTCAAAAGAGTTCAATGGGAGTACTTGTACTTCAAGTTAAACTGAAATCAAGTCAAATCATATATAAATTTTCATTAGCTACTTTTCTACTGTGACACTCTTGATAATAAGACTATCAATACAGAAGTAGAAATTTCCATGGTATTATCAAAAGTTTTCCAAAATTGATTGAGATATGTGATGTATAGGCATGAGTGGTAGAATGAATACTGTAATATAACTTCATTTAGAACCAAATCAAGGACCCAAGATCCAGCGAGAGCCATACGGGACTTGGACAGAGCTATTCTAGTTCAAGGTCCTTCAGACTATGGCTAAATTAATCATCAGCAGCCCCAATACCTCTTCCTCCCCCTGTGGAGGCATGGGAAAGAACCAGAGGAACTATGGGTTATAATGAATCCTCTAATTCTGCCAGAAGGATCATCACAGTCAAACAGAGGAGGACTAGGTCTATCCCTTTAAGAACAGGAGTCATTTCTGTTCAGAACACCACATCAAGAAAGTCAAGAAGGTGTTCTTAATTTTAAAAGTTCATTGGCTTTTCTAGGATTTTTCTCCGAATTTCTAAAGGGGAAGTTTATGACTGAATGAGGTTTATCACTAATTTCCATATTAAAACTGCTGTGACTCATCACATTGTACTAGGGTATGCTTCTGTTGATCAGCGATGAACAATAAAACTATATAATATTCGTTTAAATGGTGAATGGCAGACACATTTGAAAACAATTACTGAGAAGTAGAAACTAACCACAACAAATTTGCTAATAAAAAAGACACTGAAGACTGATATGGATTTATAATTGAATCATTTTTACAGAACCTTTCTTTAAAAACAAATCAACCAGCCAAACCCTCCTATGCATCTTTTAAGTACAGTGGGGTGAACAACTGGGGGGGAGGGGAACCCACAGATTATTAAATAGCAATGTATAAAATTCTGTAATCTTTAACCCTTTCAGACAATTGAGTCTTTTATTTCAAAATAAATAGAGAGAGAAAACACATATTTTGGACAGCAGGAGCTGCTTGCAGAAATAAGCGCAGAATCTTTCATAGCAGCAAATAACCAATTTGTTGGAGGTACATTTGCCATAAACAACATATGCAAGAATACATAAATATCACATGTATACACATGTAGATATACAATCCATTCAAAGAAAAAAAATACATATCGTAGGAGGAACAGAAGCTACCCTTCTATTAATGTGGACTAACACTTTCCATTATAAAATTCTTCTGAGATTTTTTAGAAGAGTTCTAACACCTCCATAGTTTGCAGTTAGAATGTGAAGGCTGTCAGGGAGAATCATACTAGGCTCAAGGTACTGATCCCTTTAAAATCCATTCCTATCTGGGCAAGTTATGAGCCTTAGAAATATCTCCATTTCCTATCTTTGTTTTTTATGTTTTGCTCAGTACAGTCCTCCCAGGATTGCTTCCAAAACCCTGGACATTCTAAAAGCACTGCACAGATACCTCTCCAGCATTTTCTTTCAGCACAGTACTGCTAACCCCAAGGATTCAAAATAATGAATTTGGCACTGCAAAATCTTGAGAGTGTTTTAAAATCATGAGCGTTTACATATAATACATTTCGAGGTTCTTTTTATTGGCTTGGGTTTTAAGCCTGTGTGGGTTCATATTTTCAAGCTTTTTTCAGCAAACAGGAGGGCTAGAAATTTACTTTTTAAATAACTGAAAGCCAAGATTCTCATGTAGCACGACTCCTGGAGTTCAGACTTTAAGACAGACCAATTATTAAGTGATTTGTGATAAATTTGTGAGAGTCAGCAATGCTGTTAGAAGACCACACTGAATGGTGCCCAAAGGATAAATGAGGAAAAGAAGAGGGACAGTGTGGCAGCAGCATCTTTCTCTAGTGGCTGGGAACAGCCAGCTCATGGTACTAGCTATCATAATTAACTTTTTAGCTTAAATGATATAGTGCTTAATGCTGTTACTAATGCAATGGAGAGGATATCTTTGCCATTATGTATAATAAAAACTGCTTGCTCTTTTTTTTTTTAAATGGAAATTACATTCAAACACCCCCTTTCCACCAAAAGAACAAACCCATGAAAGATAAGTCATGTCCTCTGAAGTTAGGAAATGGAGTAATTAAAATAGCTCGTCCATCCTCAGTTCTGCCCTAATGCATTATGAGTCCTTCCTCAATAATATGATCACATACTATTTTATCCACAGGATCCGATCCGTACCTCAATTAGTCAGAAGACAAGATAGACAGATGCATAGTTCTCAGGGAATGAAGCTGGACTGTGTCATGAATAAGGCTTATAGAGAATGAGGCAGAGGACTGCAAAAAGAGAGAGGATGATCATACGTTAAAGCAACTGAATGCCACCCAGATGAACTAGGTTTCATTTCTGCCTTTCCCAGAAATTTCCAAGTGTGGAGATTGAGGCCCAAGATCTATATCTGTATCTATATCATCTATATCTTGGACTATATATAAACAAACTATTTTAAGAGATTAAGAGAACAAATTGAACAGCTATATATTCCAAGTCAGTAAGCACAATTGCACATATGGGCACACAAACTCCTTAATGTTACAATATCATAGTTACAGTTAAGTCCCTCCCCCCCGAGTCAAGAAAATATTAGTAAAGGAGGAATGTTAAAATACAACCTAGTGTACATGAATCATGATTCTTTTATTGCATGAACACAAAATTATTTCTCAAACAAAAGGATATATGAAATATATGCTTCCTTCAAAATGAAGACCTGCTTGACCTTGCAAGGTACTGAGTATCCTCAACTCAACTGAGAGTGAAAGCAACTAGCAGAATTGGCCCATAGAATTACTGGTATAACAGCTCCTCATAATATTTTTCTGCCTCTATTTTTACTCTACAGACAAGATTTTTAAAAATGGATACCTAAATTTAAGATCCTAAATTCATGAATAGGCACTTAATTGCCAGATTTTCAAAAGTGCTGAGCACCAAGAGTTGCCATGGAGAACCCATTCGAGATTAAAGCATCTGAGGATCTATCCTAATATCTGTGTATTCACACACACACACACACACAGAGAGAGACAGAGAGCCCCTCAATTGTGCTGATTTGCTATTTGGCAGTCTCTGTTCATTTCACAGTAGCAGATCAGGACCGGCACTAACAATAAGGAATTCCAGTTTAAGCTATTACTGCTTGCTTATAGGTGCCAGCAGATGTCACCCTTGCTAAAAGACTGTCAATATATTTGTATAAAATGGGTAATCGCCATCAGATTCTCTGCTGGTGAAGGATTTAGCCTTGACCCTCTTTTCACCTTACCACCTACTTTACAAACACTAATCACCACAGGATCAGCAAATTAAAAGTGTCAGCTAACCTGCCTCCAGTCTCCAAAGGTGTTTGGTCTAACTATAATTTATGGTCAATGCCTGTAGAAGCAACATTGCCAAATCTCAGTAATTATTACAGAGATGGTAACTGGACACAGAAAATAAATGTTCCTACAAGTTTAAAAAGAACTCATTGTAATTAGGCTAGTGATTCATGTCAGCTGGATCTTTTAGAAGGTTCCCATAACGGCTGCAGAAGTGAATTTCATCCTTTCTTTGAAGAATAATTAAATCCAGGTGCAACCTCTGCTTGGGTTATATGGGAATTTGTGTTATTTCAGATATCAAAGATGCAGCTAGATTTTCAGCCTATTTTCACTGAAAAGACCAACATGTTTTTAAATCAGTTGCCTTGGATTATGTACAATAGTGCTTTAACATTTTATTGCTTAAATCCTCTTTGTTGGAGAGGTTTGTGGATTTAGCAGATTTTATTGGAGTCTAATGAACAATAAGAAAATAGAATAATGCTGATTTAAAAAAAAAACGTAAATGAAGCACTGTATCAATAGTTGCTGCTAATTTTAACATACCGAAAAGATTGAAGGTTTGATCTTTCCCACAAATTATGTGGGTGTGCATTGCTGAGCATGTTGTAAAATCAGCTCTGAGCATGAATATAATGTACTAGTGCAAATGGATTGTTTAAAAGATATAAGCAAAGCTCACTCAAATGCTAAAAGCTAAGTACAGGTTCTGCCCAGGTGCATAACAATGCATTTGCCTTTACATTTAACACAACTCATTGTAGCCATAGGTTGTACTACTGATGTTTGCTTACCACATACTGCATCCTCAAGCAGTACAGAATCTGTCACACACACACACACACACACACACACACACACACACTCAGAATGATGCCATTCTTCACACAGCTGGTGAACAGCTTTACCAGAATGAGCCATTTTTTTTTTATAATTGAATCATCACAAAAGCAGCTGCTATTGAAAGGTCTGGCAATATTCTGAAAATGTAGATAATCCAACGCACCCACTCCAGGTGTGATAATGCCCAGATTTTGTGCCCTTGTGCATAAGCTGGCCACGTGAACCTCTGAATGCAAGGCTTGTTCCCAGCACTACTGCTAGCAAGGGTATCTTCTACAAACAGGGAGGAAAGGGGCAAAGCAATGACCCCACACATCTACTAGCTCACATTAGACACTGTGCAGTGGTGCAACAGCTGCTCTGTCCCTCCATGTGAGGTATTACACTCAGGAGGCAAAATGCCTCCTGGCAGGGCTGATACAAGTATATCTGTGGCTCCTGGCTGAGCCATGAAGTCCATATAATTGTTACCCCCTCCTCTCCCACACCACAGGTTTATAATTCAGATTGTGAGCGGAGACCCAGTGACAGGAACAGAAGGAAATAGGGAACAGCACCTAGCTACAGGACCTTCCTACAATGGAAGTAGAGCATGAAGCAGCTAGCTTGAAGGAGGGGACCCTGACTTCCTATCTCAAATACCATACATTCTTCTCTTCAGCTCATGTCTCACTTGGACCGAAGTTCCCAGCCTGTGCAACGTTTGCTAAAAAGTGGCTAACATGGCAAGTTGATGTAGCATCTGAGAAACGGACTTAATTTGTAAGTGTAGACGCACCCTATGTGTCCAGTGTAAAGAGTCCTGCACATTAACAGATGCCTCTTGCCGCTAATATAAATAAGAAGTACTTCTTTAGAAACATGAATGCATATTTACAACAGCACTGGAAGGCATGCAAATACAGTGGAGCCTGATACTCCATTGCTTTGAACATTGTATAGACATTTATGCCTGTGCAAAATACTACTATTCTGACATGATGCATCTGATGAAGTGGGTTGCAGCCCACAAAAGCTTATGCCCAAAGAAATATATTAGTCTTTAAGATGCCACAGGACTTTCGTTGTTTTTGCTATATTAGTTCCTATATTAGTTTGCTATATTAGACTAACATGGCGACCCCTCTGGAATTTATTCTAATATGGTAATTTTTCACACTGACCTTGCACACATATGAATGATCACATAAATTACAAAGAAGTGGAGAATCAGACCCATTAACTCCATTAATTTCCATTAATAATAGCAAAATGGAGGTAGTAGGGGCTTGAGCTGCCACCAAAACTTAGTCCAGTGGCTTTTTATTTTCAGCTGGGTGGATTTCCAGCTGTGTCATGACACACCAAGCCTTGAGAATCCCTGTTCTAGAGTCATAATCATCTCCCTCTCTGACCCTTAGGGCATATATTTGATTTTCACTTTCAATTAATCCATCAGTGACCACACATTAAAGTCCTGATGAACTTAGCTATCAGCAAAGAAGAATATGTTATCTAGAGTCTTTCTAGGAAACCAATGTCCCTTCCTCGGTCACTCATTGCTTAAGAACTACTTTTGGTGAACATAAGATTACAATGGATTCCAATGGCACCAAATGGCATTTGAATAGTTGGAACCCATCTATTCTTTCCTTAATTTCTGTAATTTGGAGATCTACAGTAATTGCTACTTCACCCTCTTGAAATAATGGGACATGCCCCACTGGCCTGTTATTCTAATAAGCAAATGTTACAGTCATTTGTCATATAACCAGCTGGTAATGGATATCTGTAAGACTTTCACGTATGTCAGAGTAATTCATAGCAAAGAAAATAGTTTTAATAAAGAACCAAACAAGGCAAACAGCAGAGAAATTATTTCAATGCATGTTTTAGTCTTGCAAGAAAAAGGTCTGCTTGTCTTAGACAATCTATCTTTAAAATATTATGGTGAACAATAAATCTAGATTGCATTTCCTTTAAAAGAAATAAAATCATTATTACCCTCAACATAAACAATTATATCAGTCAATCCCAATCCTCCATTCTATGGCATTATTTAGGATATAAAGCCATTTTCATGTCAGCTTGTGATTTTATATTCCAACAAATGTTATTTGGGAAATAAGATTGAAAGATGAAGCATGGAAGAAAATGACATTTGTGTACCACCTAATTACCAATTATCTGCCAGTGGAACTAATCAAATTGTATAAATTTAGGCTGCAGATTCATCAGCCAATTACCTTAGAGAACATGCTATGCCCCTCATCAGTGATTCAACCAACAGTTCAAGTATCAAGGAACTTACTAAGATAGTATGAGGATCCAGTCGGATGGAATCAACACATCCCTAATCACAATATTTAAAAGCAGATGCAAATTATGTTTTTGCTAAAGTACCACTACAGAGGTAAGCATATATTAAAAGAATCTAACGTTATTTGTTTATTTTTAAGCTATGGAACAGTAGACAGACATGCACTGTATTTCACCAATTAACTTGTTATAACGTATATAAATTGATTAAATAAAGCTAAAATCTAGGTTAACAATTTGTGCATTCAATTAGATTTTTTTAAATTAAGAAAAAATATTTTGGAAAATATGCTATGTTAGCTCATATTTAACACAATAATCTTTCTGATTTATGAAAATGCTCCATTTTAAACATTTTTTTTTTTTGGAGAATAGCAACTTCAATTAAAGCTACTCTGTAGAAGTTTGTTTAAAAAAATCACTTGTCATCTTTGAAAGTGCGCTAGAAATATGTGTTAGAACAAGAAAAAGAATAAAATATTTTCCCTTTTTATTCTATCAGCTAATACAATCTCATATAAATATTCACTGATTAAAAGCACTAGTTCATCTATCCATTACCATCAAATCTCAGCCATCTGTGATTTTGCCTCTTCCATTTGCTCGATTCATTTTCTAAATACTGTTAAAAAACTATTCCCAGCATAATAGATAATGAAAACATAAGTATTCTCAATATGCTGAGGCTGACACTATCTGGAACAAACAACTATAATTTTTGTAGACAGACAGAGCATTCAACCAATGCAGTGAAGGAAATGCAATACAAACCCCTAACTGAATTATATGTGTATAATTCACAGATCTCTTATTTTTCTAGATAGTAATTTTTTTTTTGTTCCAAAGAGAGAAAACTATCCAATGTCCAATTTTCAGTATATATCTATGACTCAGATCTAATAAGATGGTTCTAACTCTTGAGCCAAGCAGCACAGATATAAAACTTATTTGTGTGATTTCAATAAAATTTGCACCATGCCAAACCTCTGTGCCTGGGGTTATTCATGACTAGGGCAGCATGGTCAAGATTTTCCTTTGTTCTTTCAGGGTACACAGGTAGTGAAAAAGTGTAACAAGCCTTTGCACTTCCTCCTTCCCCTTCCTCTTCTGTCCTCTGCCACAGAGAGACCAGTCAATATCATAGCCCCGGCAATTTCCTGAGTGCAGGTACTGCTCCCTGTGCTGTCAACCACCCAAAAAAGTAGTGGGGAGAGGTGGTCAGGCTATGAACTATTCCCAGCCTACACAGACCCATGGAGCTGGCTAGGTATGCAGAGAAAAGCAGGCTGCCCCTCAAAGAGACAACATAGTATTGCACTTGCCTCCATGTTAGGAATGCCCATTCTAGCAAAAGCCTCTCAGAGCTGCCCCTAGGGCCTCACAGTTTTATACATTCTTCAGTCCCAGGCCTGTGCCTTAAGGACAGGATTTTCAGAACATTCAGTGTTGACCTAACTTTGCTCCCATGCCTAAAAGCATAATTTGCCCAATGAATGAACAATATGTAAGTGCAAAATACTTTTTCCATCTACTAAATTTCAGCACGCTACATACAAAGAATCCCTCGGCTTCCCAAAACACATGTGGGAATGTCTGCTTCATGAGGGTATTCACTAGAGCTGGGAGAAAATGTTTTTTTTTACTAACCAGGCAAAAATTACATGATTCAAAGAAAGAAAGAAAGAAAGAAAGAAAGAAAGAAAGAAAGAAAGAAAGAATCCCATTTGGAAAATAGATGTCAGGATGAGGTATCCAATCTCTCAGTATGCCTTCTGCTCTGTCTGAACAGGCTAGCAACTTTAAACATATATTTTATCTTTCTTTTCTTTTTTTTGTTATCACTTGGAAGAGGCATACCATTTCAAGTTAAAAGTATTTGAATCAGACAATAGGTGTCTCAAGCTGGACACACAATTAGTGGATACGTTTGAAAATATCAGAATTAAATTTTAAATGTGTTCACTGATTTTGGGTAGTTAACCTGAGACATGAACTGATTTTTAAATATGCGGAGAAACTCCTTTTCCCATTGACTCGAATAGGAATTGCGGGTGCTTAGTGCCTCTGAAAAACCAGGCCAAAAGAAGGGGGACCACTGTTTTCTTTCCCCACTAAAAGCCCAGACTTATTATATTGCAGTTTGGGAATGACATACCCACTGAAAATGAGCACTGGGATTCCTTTTCTATTATTAACATGGAAGTTAGATCTCCACATCATTCTTCTGACAATATTGTCAGTAAGTGTTTGGCTAGCTATAATGCCCCCTTTGGGAGTTAGAGACACAGAGAAGCTCACTTTACAACTTAATTAAAGGCAACGAAAGAGAAAAAAAATAAAGCTTGGTTAAGCCACTACAAAAAAGTCAGATACGAAGAAGAAGATTACCAATGTCTTATCAATACCATCCCAAACTCTTTTCCTAGTTTTGATTTATTGTGGATAAATACTCTGGACTAAATTTGGTGGGGTCTGTGCTACAGGTCTGAGCTGTTACCTCATCACTGGCATCTTTGCACTTAAATACAGTATAATGGAAGAAGGATGAGGCTAATGAGATGTGTCTGCCTTTAAATTTTAGCAGATTAATAACATAAGCATATTTGTGATGTGTCCTAACTAGTTACACATTACAGACACGACAAAGCCAGATGGAGTAGTCACCAGGTGAACTAGCCAGTTTCCTTGGCGAGGCTATTGAGGATATTATGCACGTTAGCAAAGAAGGTCTGCAGTTACAGGGAAGAAGAAGACAGCTCAGGACACCTGTAAAGAGCCATTTCTGTTGACTCCCTGTGAGTAACAAGGACTTGCAGCTTCCTCTGCTCAGTCTCTGGGCAGCCTGTGTGCCCACATGAGCCACAGAATGACTACCTGATTGATTATTCCACCTGACTCGCTGAGGACATCAGGAAGCCTGCTCTTAAGCCCACAGCAACTCTCTAGCTCCTCAATGCTTACATACACAGCTGCAATCACTCCTGTGCTTGTCTTAGTATCAGCCTTGTTCCCGACACTGAACTAACCAACCATATTTACAAATTGATATGACAAAATGGAAATACAGGATGGTGGGTGGACACTGATGCCAAGGAACTGAAACTGGGAGTGCCTCTATGGCATATGTCCTAAGGTGTAGAGCTTGTCAATAATTTTCCAACAAAACAGAGTTTAGCTGGAAAATGACAATTTGTTGAACCCAAAATATTTCATAAAATCTGTTTATCTTAGACCACTTTTAGTGGAATTGTGGAGTTCCAACAGAAACCACCTCAGTTCCCTGTCAGCTTGCCTAGCATGCTGCTGAGAAGCCCATTCTTCCAGGGTCTGCAGATCTACTGAGGAACTGACCTGGGACCAGAACTCCAGGACTTCCAGGCTCCCTTCAACAGAGTAAAGAGTCTTGGAAACCCTGGCTTTAAGTAGAGCTCAGCTCCTGGCAACTCTAAAAACTGTGATTCCAGCCATGCGCTCCAGGCTCCTCATCTCTGCTACTGGGAGCATGGGCGGCCCTCGAAGCCATGGCTCAAAATATACCTTTCTGTATCTAGGTTCCTAGCAGCACAGCAGAAGCCTGGAAGACCAGACAGCTGTAACTCGAGCTGAGATTTTCAAGGTTTCCAGCCTTCCTGTCACTGGCTGCATCTACACTTGTAAATTAAGTTGACTTAAGCTTGCTTAAGTCAATTTAATTTACCCTGAGTCTGCACTACAGTTTCCTTAAGTTGACTTAAGCAGCTTGCTTAAGTCGACTTAAGGAAAATAAAGTCGACTTAATGAAAATTAAGTCGACTTTATTAAACCACCTTTTCATTAGACTTAAGGCTTAATTCGACTTTTTAAAGTCGAATTAAGCCAATGTAGCCCTGGGGTAGCCCTAAGTCGACTTAGGGCTACCCCAGGACTACACCAATGCCCTCCCTGCCGGGGGGTGCATAGGGGGAGCCTGGCATGCCCCCCAAAGGGCAGGGCAGAGCCCTGTGTGACACTGTCTGGATTTAGGGAAGCATTTATGATATTATTTTCAATGGATATCTCATAAATGCTATAATCCATAGGAACTGTGTCATGTTTGGTATCAATAGAAAGGTAGTAATTTGCTGGGAATGATTATATAGTTTATGTCTAGGAATTGTATTTGGATTAGAGGTTAGTTTAGTTAGGAATTTGGTGTTATATCTATACTTTAACTTATGTGATTTTATTGAAATGCCTGAGACAGGCGGTGGTGTAAAACCATTGTCTCCTTAATGTTAAGGAATCTGCCAGGTGATATGGGCCCAGGGAGTAACCTGATGAGCCATTAAGGACACAAGGGTTGTATTCCTTATGTCTTTAATGGCTCATCAGGTTACTCCCTGGGCCCACTGTAGCTGGCACATTCCTTAACATTAAGGACACAATGGTTTTACAAGTTAAAGTATAGATATAATACCAAATTCCTAACTAAACTAACCTCTAATCCAAATACAATTCCTAGACATAAACTATATAATCAGTCCCAGCAAATTACTACCTTTCTATTGATACCAAACATGACATAGTTCCTATGGATTATAGCATTTATGAGATATCCACTGAAAATAATATCATAAATGCTTCCCTAAATCCAGACAGCATCACACCCTGCCCACATGCCCTGCCAGGGTCCCTGTCCCCCTTTGCTCCATTGCACACAAGGGGTGCCCCCCCGCCACCGTGGACCTGCCCAAAGTCCCTCTAGCCCCTAGAAGTTGACCTAGGTGTCCAGTGTGGACGCTCTAGGTCGACTTTGTAAGTTCCCCTTTAAGTCGACTTTAATTTTAAGTGTAGACACACTAAGTCGACTTAACTAAGTTAAAGTCAACTTAAAATTACAAGTGTAGACATAGCCACTGAGTCCTTCTTGGACTGATAGTGAGGCAGGAGTCAGGCAGCTCAAGGAATCATCTGGACCAGGAATTTGGAAGCTTTGAGGTCCTTGGCCTTGGGGCAGTCCAGATAGCCAGGTGTTTCCAGAGCCAGCAAACCTCATGATCCCCAAGCTGTTGTAGAACATTTGAGGAGCATATTTTGTTTCAGAAACATGTTTTTTCCCCTCCCCATAATCTCTAGTTCACAGGAAAATTGGGTCTAAAACTAATGGCTTTAGTGCAAATCATCTTCTATTGTATCTGTGATCAGAAGTCACATCTACCCATGCTACCTAGGTGGTTGTTCACTGTTCACATGGCAACAAAGTGCATTCATGATGTGATAAAAGACATTCTTTTATATCAACATTTTAAAATTAATTTAATGGCAATGGCAAACAATGGCTTTTATATATCTATAGCTATCTTTTCTTAGTAGCTTATTCACCAATACTGGAATGACAAAGGGGGAATTTTCTTCAGTCATGGAAGGCTGCATGGAAGTCATGGCTAGTTCAAAGGCAAATAATTTAAGAATCAGAACGTTAGAGGAACATAGAGGTAATACCAGATAAATCACTATGTCAGTAGGGCTGATTAAATATTAGCAAAGAAAGTGGGCTGATCATAAGAGAAAAAATAAGCTTTGTATTTTATTACGCTGTAAATATTTCCTTACTATGCTGCTATTACAGTATTATTCACCTAACAATAGAAAACACAATGTTTGTCTCAATAAGATTGAGCAAATTTTAATTTAAAACCCACAATGGTGAATCTCAAAAATAACTCACAGCTAGTCAACTTATATAATTTTTATTCAAAACACTGTAGTCCTTTCACATAAATCTAGTAGAATAAACCTTGGAACCCATCCTAAATCTCAAATATAAGCACTGACTTTCATGTGATTAATGTGCAAGCAAAATTGTCATATTTCACGTGTAACAAGGAAATCTCCACCAATCTCATTTCCTCAAATTACAGGGTCAGAGTAAACTGAATATGATTAAGTAATGGGGTTGGAAACAGTAACAAGGACAATATTTATATGAAAAAAGTTATCTATCACCCATGAGTATAGAGGAGAGTCAGATGCCTAAAAATGCTGTTGATGAGAATATTTGCATGTGGTTATATATTTTTCAAGATTCCAAATAAATTCCTAGTTTCTAAATCCTTGTGACAAAATATTTGTAGAGTTTTCACTCTAATCTATTCTAAATCCTAAGCATAACTGGTTTTATTAGGAATGTCATGTTGTGACTCTGGGGAATAACAGAAAACAACCCAATTTATAACTAAAATAATGGAGCAAAAGGCACTGCTGGAACTGATTAGATTTAAAAGAAAAATGCAGCAAAACCTCTATAAAAGATTTACTCCAATAACTTGTTTAAAGAGATTTTCTAATCATTACATCTACTAGCAAAAGCAAATAAATGACTAATTTCTTTTAATGAATATAACAAAATTAATAACTAACAAGGAAACCATCAATCAGACAGCCTAGTTGTAAAATCCCAAGGATACTGGAAAGTAAGGGAGTTTTAGACAAGGGGAAAGTAAGGGAGTTTTAGACAAGGAAAGTGTAGCTCAGCTGTTGAAAGGCAGAAGTTCAACAGAGCTAGGCAGGCTGCCTTGTAGATTTTCATGAGCATCCCAGGGAATGAATAGTCAAATATTGCCTAGAATACTGTAGGACTCTCAACTTTTAAAAATAGATTTTCTTGGCTTAGAAACTTGATGCAATGAAGGAGACAATACAGGAAACAAATTAACACATCAAGGTATGATAGAACATGAGTTATTTGGAGTCAAAATTCATTTCAGGGTCAAAAACGTAAGTCCATAACCTTGAGTAACTAATCTTGAGTGCTAAAATTGAGGGCTGATAGGACTAACTCAACATCCTGAAGCCTGTGGCAGGATGCATAACTGTAGGGCAACCCTTTGGCAGAAACTACTCTGGACTGGGGCACCTGCTCCAGCCTTTCCACATAATTTAGAAACACCGCATCTTCATCATCATGGTTCTACAAGACTCTCCAAAATCCCAACTCCCACAGCCTTCCTCTATGCTGACTCTCAATTCCTGCTAACTCTAGCAACATCTCTTCTCCTTCCTACCCAAAACAAGTGTGGGGCTTAAATGTCATGGAGAGCTTTGCATGAACTCCCTAAGATGATCTTATTAGACACGCATGTCCTTCAAGACAATTTAATTGGGTCAGTCTGAGCTAATTTAATCCTTAAGAATTATTTATTAATCTAACCATACTATAATGGACAAGACTGCTACCAATAGCTTTGGTGTTTATTTGATAGCTCTTCGGAAACACTAGCCCACTGGGATAATCTCAGGAACAGCTTTATGAACATTTGTTGACATCACAACTCTTTCCTGTGGGGGGATTTTTGTAACTTGTGCAATTAAGCTACATAATGCAAGTTTTGCACTGTGAGTTTTGTTTTGTTTTGTTAAGTACTCATAGTGATTCCGTACCATTAAAACGCATATCAGTAAAGCAGAACCTCAGAGTCAGGCAGAGACTTACAACAGGTGGCTTTAAAATGAGGGTGTTATATATCCACTTAAAATGACTTTTTTCTTAAATTGTCTTCAGAAGTGATAGACTATCCAGTAGAAACATATTGGCTAAGTGGTGCTTATCTGAGCCTTTTGATGCAATACTAATGTACATGCACATTGTATTTCTATTACCATATGAGCCAGGGAGCTTTACAACGCATTGGCCATTGTATTCTTAGATTTAATAAATCACATTATCTACTAACCTAGCTAGTAGATGATGCCAGTTTAAAAATATATGAAAGGCTTCATTTATATATAAAAAAAGAAACTGTAATACAGTTAATAATGAGATTTTCTAGATTTTTTTTCATTCTCTGGTCATCAGCAAATGTTCTATATGCATTGGAAAATTGAAATGATATTCTTCATTTGAAAATGGTTGAGTCTCTGACTATGCAACTGTGGAAACCGCTCCCTTATATCCTGCAGTACTGCCATTCAGTAACAGTTGTAATTTCAGTTTAGGCACTAAGTAGCACCTAACAATACCCGCACCTAATAGACAGTGTGGAGTTTAGGGTCTATATTGACATATCTTGGATGCTAGTGAATGGGCAGTACTTGTTGATATAAGATGCTAGCTGCTTTGTGATGGAGAAGACTGTTTCTAGTATGCATTGTAGACCAACTGACATATATAGCAAATGCACTCATGGGAATCACACTAGGGGACACAAGGAGTATGTTTAAAGAGACAGTCAGTAGATACATTATTACTTATTATTTATATAACCACATATGTGCACATAGCACTTTACACACGAGAGAGGTCCTGTCTTGAGGAGTTTACAGTCTAACAGACAGAACACAGCAAAAGATGACATGAACCAGGAGGTAATGGCAATATAGAGAGGATGAGCACTACACAGTGGAAGACTGAAATTTGCATCTATTAAATATCTATCTTATTAGTTCCTTTTTTATTTTAATAGTAAGATGAACTTTTTAATCAGTATTATAACATTATCTGAAGTATGCAAAATTATAGTCTCGTCAGCACAGGGACTGTGCGTTATTACATGTGAGCATAGTCATAATGCCCATTGTTGTTGCTATGTTGTGTAGCTTGAAAGTTTGTTTCTCTCACCAACAAAAGCTGGTCCAATAAAAGATATTAACTCATCGATCTATTTTGTTTCTCTATAGCACCTTCTCCAAAATGGTGTCAACCTAACTAGTCTTTGTCTCCTTGTGTAATACAAATACAATAATAAAAGTAGCAAGTCTTGAAGCAGGACATAAAGGAAGAGAATATGATTGAATGATATAGAACATCATGGAGAATATTACAGGCAGAGGAAGCAGTGGGAGTAAAAGCAGGTAGGTGTATGTTGGGGTCAGGATTCAGGAAAGATGTTGCCAGAAGGAGAAGAGAGGAGAAGAAACGAGCAGCAGCAGAGCTGAGAGAAAGAGGTGCAAGACAGGGAATTGGATTTCTGGGTGCGGCAGCTGACTAATAAGAGAGGAGATGGCAAAGTTCCTGGATGGCAAAGGAGTGAGAGAGTGAGAATAGATGAATCATGAAGGGAGAGTAGGGAATGGGGATAGGATTAAGCTGACTAAAGATGGAGAGAAGGATCAGATGCAGAAGAGAAGGATAAGGAGCATGGTGTCAATTCAGTTACACTGACATTGAGTAGGACACTGTTCTTCATGACCCAAAAGGAAGGTACTTAGCTTGTTCTCTAAGAGAGGGGCAGGCTATTCCACATAAGACTAACACTCTATCAATCACAAACCAAATATTCAGAAGCTATTTATCTCCCTCTCTGAGAGCTCCATTGCTTAGCTCAGCAAGGGGGAAGAGAAGAGCAATTGTCAGAAAATCCCTAGGGGCACTTCCCTTAATCAAGTACTTGAATTGGGTGATCTCTTGGATGGACCCACGTGGGTCAGAGAGGAATCTGGGGAACCAACAGCAGGAGCCTAAGTGGGGGTTGTGAGCAGCTTCCCTTTCCTAAAGATATCAAGTAATTTTTGTTGAGATGGCACTTGGGCCAGTAAAAGGAGGAAGACTCTCTCAACCTTGGGATTGCTCATAGAATTACTCTAGCCTTCAGACTGCAGAACCTACATTGGGTTACATGACTTGTTTATGGATGAAATAGAAGATGTAGGTCCAGCCTGAGAGTAGTAGATCAAGGGATATGGGCAGCTCTTTTACATAACTGCTCCCAAAACTATTCTACAATTCCTTGGTCTATATTATTGGTATGTTTACATAGCTTGCCAGTGCAAGTTAAGTTCTCCCTGGATACTTACCAGACCACTAAACCTACTAACCAAACAAAAAATACTGGGATGATCTCCCAGCCAAGCACCAATCTTTCTGAGATATAACAGGAAGTGAAACTCACACATTAAACTCTATTGTGATAATTAGGCTCATAAGCCATGAAGCCTTCCTCTTAGTTTCAACTATTAAAAAGTTATAACTACCAGCAGGACACTTTGCATGGATGGAAGGACATGGTTATTTTCTACTTGATGGGTTTAAAAACATTAGGTCTTTCAAATTTAAAAGCAAATTCCACTTTCAAGACATTTATTTTGCAAATTAGCATTATTTTTCTCAGTGTGACTTGGATGGACTTCAGCGGAAGATAAAAAATATTTAGCCCTACAGGCTCATCCTATGTATAAAAATGCAAACAGAATTTAATACTCTGAACTTTGAATGATATAATGTTCCAATGAAGCATTTTTGGCATTCAAATAAAAAGTAAATATTTAATTGTCAAATTTGAATAATATTTATTTCACCTTGGACAATAAAACATTTTAAGAACTAGGTTTAATTGTAAGTAACAGTCCTTTAAATCCAGTAAATGGTATAAAGATTTCTTTTACTATGATCGAGTGATTTTTTTTCCTTTTCAAACAATCTAAAATTATGTTTAATCTCTGTTTCATGATTATTTCTCTAGCTTTCATTTAAAACATAACAGAGCTCAGTAACTTTATATTCTGGCAAAAAGACCAAAATTTATACAAAAGAATATTTCTGTATAACCATAAAATGCTGCTAGAAACCCAGTAGGGACTGAACACCATGTTGGAACAAAAATAGTCCAGAGATACACTTTCAAAGTTGAGCACCTGCTGTAAAATAACCATCTGTGTTTAACCGTAATTTAATTATAGGCTCATTCCTTTTGTGTACACTGGAAGGATCTCATAGGTCTTCCCCAGTTGGTCTGCAATCAACTTCTGGCATTTTGCAAAGGCAACAGACATGTTCTCTTAATAACACCTGCTAACTCTGTCTCACTCCAGTTTCAGTAAAGGGCTTCTGGGATTTTACAATGGTGTTGATAGGCAAAATAAAATATTATTAAATCTGGAATCAAAAGCGGCATTAATTAATCACCTGCCTTTGGAAGTGGATGTCCTTGGTTAACATACATATCATTTTTATACTACCTAAAACCAATCCAAGAACCACAAAACTGAAGCATTTTATTTTATTTTATTTTAGGGAAGAGAAATATCAGTAGTCTCTGAAGATCACCGGGCTACCACTGCAGAGACAAAATGATCTTTAATATCTGCTGAAACCAAACCCATTATTTTTGTTTGGTTAGTTTTAAATTAGAAAGAAAATATTCCAAACAACAACAAGCCTCATACTTTTACATTTAGTGGACGAGTGACTGGGCATCAAGTGTCTGGGTTCTATTTTTTTTTTGGCTACAGCATGATGGAGGATAGGTCAATCAAAGGCTATTAGCCAAGAAGGACAAGGATGAAACTATATGCTCTCGATGTCCCTATATCTTTGACTACTAGAAGCTGGGCCTGGATAACAGTCACTAACTTCACTAACTCAGAGGCATCTGCATTGGCCACTTCAAAAGACAGGATACTGGTCTATATGGACCATTGCTCTCACCCACAATGGCCTTATGTGATAGGAACCAAATGACTTAGGCCAAAATTTTCAAACCTAAATGCCCTAATTTAGGCACCTAAATAAAAGTACCTTGATTTCAGAGTTGCTCAGGAAAATCAGCGCTCTTATTTAAATGCCTGATTTTAGGTAACAAGTTTGAAATATGTGCCCTAATCTTTTTGTACCTCAATTTATATGTATGTAAAATAAGCACAATAATATTTTTTACTACTTGCCAGTGGTGCTGTTGATTTAAATTATTTAATGAATGGTTGTAAAGACCTTTAAGATCCTTGAAGAAAGACAGAAATATTAAGGTATATAGTAAATTAAAAAACAAAGGAACAATTTTAAAAATATGGGTGGTAGAACCCTTCAGATCCATGGGTATCTTCTTCAGATCTTAGATGACTTAGATGAAAAGAGGATATAGGTAGAGCAGGAGAGTTTGGGAGTGAATGTCAGGCATATGGAGTGGTTTACAAAAAGCCTGAGATGAGAGTGGGAGCACACAACATGCAGAATTAATGGAAATTATGGGTACATTATGGGTACATTAGCAAATTATGGGTACATTAGCCCCAGCAAATTATGGGTACATTAGCCCCAGCTGAAATACAAAAACTGAAGAGACAGAGCAAAACTACTCCTTTAAAAAATTCTGTATGACCTCACTTGTCTTCATATTTCTTCCACACAAAAATATGTGCCCAGTTTCTTAGGTCCGATTGCTTTTGAAATATATTAGATAGATGCCAGAATGCTATCATCTAAGGATCATTCGCCTCACTATGTTAAAGAGCCATTTCAGACACTGTGTATATTACCTCCTGGCAGGCCCAGTAAGTAGAACCAGAGAGAGAGAGAAGTCTGGATATTCAGAATTGTTGAGAGATGTGTCAGACTAGACATTTTGCAGGTTGGGACATGAGTAAAACATATGTGACAGACTTACTGCCTGCTGCTGACACCTCTGGCATTTACTGTCCTCAGCAAGCCTATAACCTCTCTGGAGACCATTAGAATTGACTGAGAATCTTATTCTGAAGGAACCTTGAAAACAGAGATAAAGAGTTTGAGGTATTTTTGACATTTAGCCAAATGGTTTTCCACATATTGTCTGCAAAAGGACTTGTATTTTTGTTTCCCATATATTGAAGGTTTAACATCTATGGTGAGGAAGTGAAGTCACCAGTATTTTGTAAAACAGAGAGCCCCACAAGTGTGAATGTTAATAATGCTAAGCGAGGTTATGTTTACCATATCATCTCCCATTTATTTGTTTTATCCACCTATTGTGTCTCATCCCAGGCATCAATTATCAAGTCTTTGGAGCTGAGCACAATGGAAACTTGACCCCTGATCAGAGCTTCTAACAATAATTAGTAAAATACTAATAACATAAAAAAAAATTAAAATCATACAATTTGCAGTCTGTGACAGGTTGCTCCCCAGATCTAGACTGGTGTGCCACTGTGACCCCCCAGATTTCCACTCCTGGATCCTGACTTACCCTGCCTTGCCAGGTGACTACTCACTCCTAAGTCAGTCAACACCAGCTTCCTGCATGTATTCGGTCTCAGAGAGTGACTGCATGCCCTCTGGCCATTCAGGTGATGGTCCCCAAGCAAGCACCTCCAGTCCCAGATACCAAAGTGGGAACTTCTGTCTTACAAGGATTGGGATCCTTCTCCAATAACCATATATTCATGCCCATCCATTTAACAAAGAAATGGATTGTGCCCAGCCTCCCTCCCTCATACCCTCTAAAGTTCACATAGCTTTAGGTAAAACTAACACTAGTTTATTGATTAGGATATGAATTTAAGTGAGTATAAAGCAAATCATTGCACAATCATTTTAATAAAGCAGTCAGAAGTAACACATGTAAATAAAAGTTGTAAAAGGCATACTAATCTATAACACTACTACAAATATGCTCAGTTCACCCCACAGGTCCAACTGCGATGGTTTGCAGTTGTCTCTGCCTAGAAGTGCCTGATTCTTCTTGTAGATGTTTCAAGATACAGTGTCTCTGGCCCAAAGCCACTAGCAGTTCAAAGTGTCTCTCTTTGTTTCTGCCCCTCCTCCCCCGCCGCCCCTCCCTTTCTGTGCTGCTGTGTGACTTCCTGCCTTCTACCTGAGCTAGGCAATCTAATTTGCAAGACCTTTGTCATGTAATTCTTCATCCTCTGCACTAGACAGGTAATCCTGAGGGTCTGTGCTATGTAATATGCTTCACATCTGTGCATATACATGGTGCTGCAGGGAACATCATAGCATAACAATAAGTCAAAGCATTCATAAAGGAACCTTGCATGACGTAATTGGCATCGAATCATACCATCAGAGATTAAAAGTGAACAGAAACATCATATAGATCATAGTCCAGGGATGCACAGATGTGCATCCTGTGCCTGTCATTTTATCTATCATACACCTTTGTTCTGATAGCAAAGCTTCCTTCAACTGAAATGCAAATATACAAACAATCAGCAAGTAAAAGCTAAAGATAATATCACCTTACCTGAACAACTTGGAAGGCAAGCAGCCATGTATCCTGGAATCTATATTAAAGCAAAACAAAATATGACTACATGAAAATAAGCTCCTGCTGCGATTTCAAGGGAATAGATAAGCCATATCTATTAGAGTTAGTTGGACTAACTGTAATGTAACCATTCTCCTGGGAATCTGGCATTCCGTGGAAACCAAAACACTTCACAAAACTGGGTCAGTTTTGCTGATTGAGTCAATTTTGTTTTGGAAGAAAATCAGAAAAAGTTTCAACATTTTTAGAATCAAATGTTTAGATTCTTTTGTTTTGAAATTGCTTTGCTTTGATTTTTTAAAGATGTTACATATTATAATTTCAACTTTAAAAAAAATTAAAAATCATTTCAAACATCTTAACAATGAGACCATCATCTTCTACTTTCCTGCAATCCCTTGCTTCAATCACTACACACTTTCTGTCATCTACAACAAATGAAGCAAGAGTGCTACAGACAACAGCTTCCTTCATTACACAACCTTGGATTTATCCACAGAGCACCTCTTTCTTGTGCATCGAATAATGCAGGGGTCCCACTGGGGGAAAAAAATGTATGTGATCACGTAATTAAAGACTGTATCATAATACATAGCCACAAGGGTTCAAGTTAAAGTTCCACAGGCATCTTTAAGTCTAGCATTCCCTAACTTTTAAGTGCTTGACTTTGCAACTTCAATTATGTTATTTCAACACAACATCTTCCTTCTTAGTTAATAATTTCCTAGAAATTCTTTCCTTATAAAAACAAAATGAACAAACTAGAAATTCCATCATGTGGCATCATGCTCACACCTACGTGGTTCATCAGCAGGAGTGGAACCTTCAGATCTACTGCACAGACCTCTGTCGCTTGAGTAACTGATAGTAGGATGTTGTCATTTTATATATGAACCTGTACTCGAGGGGAATGGAACAGACAATTTACCAGTGGGTTTCACTGTCTGCTGGCGGCATAGGAATTATGAGACTCAGAAATCTTGGGTTCCATTCCAGGCATTTGAGGGGAGTTTGCTCCACTGGGCACAAACTCTTCTGCCTGTTCTCCCTAAACTTAATCCCTTCTGTCTCTTTCATGGCAACATGTACCTCTCCCAGCAAGTCCCCACCGCTGGCTTGTTCTACTAGTTCCATGTTCCTTGCATCTCTAATCTCAATCCTACTCTTCACTCCAAAGGCTTCTTGCCTTTCTCTCCTTGCCCAGCCACTACCTGTTCCCTCCTGTACCCCAGCTCCTCACCTGAGGCAGCTAAATCTGTTTGTGTTGTACAAGCTGGAGGTCAAAAGATGACTGTTTTGACTGGCTACTAAGGGTTCCTCTGGATGATGATAATGGAGGCATCACAGATAAACACTATTAATTCTCTCTCTTTAAAATCCATAAGGGAAGGTTTTAGTGATACTATTAGAACTGTTGATTGACTAGCGAGACCAACATTGTAACATATTCATGTTTATGCTAGGGAGTAATGAGCCGCTTATTCCCTAGTACTTGATACTCTTTTACATTGCTGAGTCACTATTTCTTTCCTCCCTGAGCAGGTGGGTAGAGAGTAAGAAGGCAGAAGCAGGGAGTATGTGGAGCTTTGGCTTCATTTTCCAAATATGTGGACCAGTATAGTTGACTTTACCTCTCTCCATCTCACTTTGTTTGCTGCTCTGCTACCGTGGGAGAGCAACCGTATGTTGCTCTTTGCTTTAAAAGTGGTTCAATAGGTCCTAATACTGCATTTACCCTGTTGGTCTGATACAGTATTACTAGTAAAGGGCTTTTCTTTTCTAAACCAGTTTTCTCAGAATCTCTGCTGAAGAGGAAAGACTTGCCATTTGTCATTCCCTTTCAAGATTCAATGTGGCTTAAATTGCAGTTGCCTCTGAAACAGAAAACATGCAGGACACCAATTTTACTTATTTTTTAATCACTGCGGCGTCAATTTTCGCAATGCCTTTACTTTCCTAACATGTAATATTAGTTCCTGTTTTAATGCCAAATTATATATAACAAAGATTAGTTTTAATATTTTTCCTGAAATTCCTTATTTCTTCATAACAACACTAAAAATAATAATAAAAAAGAAATAGTTTATTAGAGTATAAAATTATATTCAGCCAAACTGTATGTAGAACATTTCCTTCAGACTTCAGTATTTCTTCATGGCATGCTCACCCATTGACTCTGAATAATACTTACTATTTTCTAAATTTTAATTGCAACTGTTGGCCAGAGCTGAAAACTCTATGATTAAGTCTCTCAAACCTTGCAAGCTGTTTGCCAACTTGGCTCAGTCTTCATCACGAATGTGAATGTGCCTAAGAAAGGAATGTATTTAAAGTAAATATGTTTGGTGTGGGAATGGGAACGTGCCTTCAGCCTTTATGAACTTCACCATTTATAACCACAGGCTCATATTCTGCTAAATTGCTGAAATACTCCTGTTCCATGGTTCCATCTTTTAATTCCTTTTACTGGCTTCATAACTCTTACCACATAAAACCCTAGCCCTTTTTACTCATTTAAAAGGCCCCACATAATCTTGTCCACCTACATCATACACTCATTTTCTCCTGTACTACACCTCCTGCTTCTGACCCACTTTCTAATCCTTTCACTTTATTCTTTCATTTGTCTTCACTCAATCTTGATTTGTTGGTTTTTCATTGTACTGCTCTCTGCTCCTTGAATCCCCTCCATACTATTAGTCCTGGGCTTTTCACTATTTAAAAACTTTCCTCCAAAATCACCTTTCCAAGAAACCTTCCTCCCTTTTTATATCATCCAAAATCCTCAGTGCTTCTCTTTCTGAACAGTTCTTTAAAACTTATTTTATCTATATCTATATCTATCTATAGATATAGATATAGAATCTCATTTGGGCCCTGGCCCTGTAAAGACTTATGCTCCTTTTTAGTTTTAGATACTGTAAATAGCTCCATTGATTTCACTAGGGCTTCTCACATGCATAAAACTAAGCACACGTATAAGTCTTTCAGAATCAAGATCTTGTTGTTATTATTATTATTATTATTATTATTAATAATAATAATAATAATAACCAGTTTTATTGCAGTAGTGCCTAGGGAGTAACCAAGAATGGGACTGCATTGTGTTATATATTAGATATACCCTGCCCCACAGACGTTAGACTGCAAGTTACTCAGGGCAGTTATCGTAAAACTGTGCATAAATTACATTTGCAGAGCTTAATCATGAACTCAACACTTCATGCATGGCTTTTTGTAGGTGGATGGGTTTTTGAGTGTTTCTGGTATTTGTAAGACAGCTGAGATTGGTGACTGCCTTATGGGAAACTGGAAATGTAGAGAGAAGCATTAATGGAGAGCTATCTCAACATTTCAAACTGCATTCCTCCACATACCCTCTTCAAACTGCATTGAATACACTAAGAAAATGATAACAGAGGCTTCAAAGCATAACCTCTATGTTTTTCTTCTTTTCAAAAATGCATCCATAAGACAGAGGAAGAACAACAAGGAGAAATTAAAAAGTAATTTTAGCCCATGTGATGGTTTTGTGGGGTTCTGTTTTCATTCCCTCCCAATGGCTTTTGGACAAAATACATTCAGCTTATAAATTAAAAGATTTTCTGAATGGCAAGACTAAAAACTGAGCTTGAGGTATTTTTTCTGCCTTCTATGTCATTTCAAGACTTAATGATGAGCCAGGCTCACTTCTAAGTGGAAGGGTGAGGAGAAAAAAATGTTTGTATGTCTATCCAAAATGCTAAGGTTGTATCTGCTTTTTGAAAATTTCAGCCCTCTATAAGGCTGGGACTGTGTAGACTGCTTGCTACCAACAAAGAGTTCCTTACTTCATTCTCAAACTGCACTAAAAGCTGTGCATGGGTGATTTATCAAGTAGTCATGCACTTCTCTACAGGAGAGCCAGACTCCTGCTGCTCTGCAAACTGGTCACCCACTGTACCTACAAGCCATCACTTTTCTGGTCAGTCCTTGTCTGTCTAACCCTAACCTAGTGTTTGAAGCGTTGGTTCTTGGTGGACACCTGAAACACCGTATCTTTCTCCTAATTGCAACCTTCTACCACAACGCTCTGTGCCAGCAAGGAAGACAACTCTCTCCCTAACCATCAAGGGAGATCGCCAGCAGTCAGGGGAGACTGGTCCACCACACGAGCTAATGGAAACCAATTCCCTGTGTGGTCACCCTTCAGTCAGAGGCCCCTGTGCAACCTGACATCTGCACTGCAGCAGTAAGAAACAGCAGTGAAGTAGGTCCAGGAAGGAGGGCGGACTTGCTAGTGGAAGAGTATAGAATCACTGGATTATTTTGCAGGAGAATGAGTATTGGAATGATCTTATTTTTAAAGGAACAGTACTTGCAGTTAATGCATCACTACCTTTGCAGAAAATAATTCAAGGAACTCTTGATAATATTTTGGTAGCACAGCACTGGGAATTCAGCTCATTCTGCAATAGCTTTCCTAAGTTGAAATAATTAACAGCTGATGTGTCAGTGTAGCGAGCAGCTAAAACTCAAACACACAAAAGGAGCAGATTTTTTTAGCAAGACTGTGGCATTTTTTTAGAGCCAATTGTCTGACTATTGCTGCATGTTAACAAAAAAGAAAAGGCAGTTAGATATACCCTTGGGTATGAACAACCTGCTTTTTCCTTAATTCATAACTCCACCAAACTTGTTGGAAAGCAACTCTATAATCAAATGAGTATAGAAGCTAAGCACAGCTGTAAGTGTGTACATCTAATCCAGCTGCTAACCTAGCTAGAGGACAAATGTTTTACTTGGGTAAATTGGAAGGGCTCATCCATTAGTGGGAGTTCCAGGGCATAATTAAAGATTAACATTTTACTTGTCTTCACCTTCCCTTGATGTAAATAACTAGCTCAGCTTCTAAAATGAAAAAAAAATTGATAACTCTCTTGTAGAAGGATATGGAATAGCAATAACCCAATACTGTAACTACAAACAGGTGGAGCTACACAAAATAATTCTTAGTTTTTCCCAGTTTTAATAGAAATCTTTCCCTATTAGTTAAGAGATAAAGGCCTGAGCTGTGGAACTATAGGTCCAAACCCTACTGATGATCTTACTTGGGTGGTACTGGTGGTGGATAAGGGTTCAACATGATTCCACAAGGTGGAACTTTTGTTTTTAGTTTATTGAAAATAAAACAAAGAAATTAAAAAAAAACATTTTAAGAAACAAACAAAAAACCCAACAACAACAACAACAACAACAACAACAACAACAACAACACTATGTTCAATGAACATTAAGGATGCAAAGCCAAGCACTCAAAATTTAGGAAATGCCAGAATTAAGGGTGCCTGAGCAACCTTGGTTTGACTCCTTTGCTTCTATGTATTCTGATGCAGTCTAATTGTACAATAATATTGTATTCATGACCTCTGCCTCATTCGGTGCATAGAATGGATAGTGTTTGGGGAATGATTCAGGGTTGTGCGGTGAATAATACTTCTGTCTGTATAATCACTGTTTATTTGTTACAGAATCTGGAAGGAACATAGTGAATGAAGTGAGAGCAAAAAGAAAAAGGATGATTTTTAAGGAAGTTTAATGGTGCACTGGAGAACTAGATTTCATCCCTGCCCCTTGTGAAATTCTGGGAAAGACACACAAACCAATGTTTTCAAGGCGGTCACTAACTAATTGTGTTCTTCACTTTGTGTGTGATCAACATAAGCCAACTGCAGAAGTGCACAGGAACCTTAATTCTGGCCTTACTTAATTTTAAGCTCTTGACTTTGCATCATTATGTTAAAAGAATATTAGTTTTGTTGGATGTAATAAAATATTGCTCACATACCACTTTCCCCCCAGGAAACTTCTTGGTAAATCTCTTAGATGCTTAGTTATTTGTAATTCTCTATTTTTGCCTTGCAGAACGAACTGCATTTTCTTCTGTTTACACTATTCTCTTAATTTCCTTACAGCTAGGATTGATTAAACACATAATAACTAAACCTCCTCTTGAAAGGCAATTTGCAATGGCTATGCTGCCATGCATTTCAGATTATATTTTTAAAATAACTCTGGGTCCTCAAGGGTATTATCTAACCTCTAATACTACTAAACAACTAGATGCTTGCATTTCACAATCCAATTTCATATAAAAACAGATTTTTGCTTCCTATAATCTCAGAGTTCAAATTTCGATAGACTCTGTTGTACTTCTGATCCGCTGCTTAAATTCAAAGACTATGATCCTGAGAACGCTTAGTCTGTGCTTAACTTCAATAGAGCTACTCCAGGTTTAATATATATATATATATCTCGCATGAACTTTCATGGGAATTATTCATGTTCAGAAGTGTTTGTAGGATCAGGCCTAATTCTATGAAAGCTTGTTCCAAAGCCCATTTTAGTTAAGGAAAAACTTTTGACTGATTTTAGTGGGCTTTAGATCAGGTCCTTGACCTCTATAGGTCTAATTCCAATTAACTTGCAGAGTAGTTGTGCATATTGCTTCCATGATCAGACTTTTCTCTCCTGCTGTGCATTTCTGTTGCTTCCATCACCCCTGATATGCAGTGTCTAATTTATGTTAAATTATATTTTATTTGCAAACTAAAAATATACCAACCTGCAATTACTTAACCAGAAGACAGTGTGAGAAAAGATAACAAAATAAAATGTTAAAAAATGCAAAAACTACAGAGGGAATAAAAAATCCGGAATTTTAAAAATATATTATATTCATAATTTACCTTATTATTAAATGCAATATTTTAAAGCACATATTAGCTCCATATTATTTAATTATTTGGCATTTTCACAATTTTTGGTGAAGTTTAATTACTAGAGCAATTAAGAAGATCCTAGAAAATACTTATAATGAGCTGAAGTCATATGCTTTAGTGTCACCCTGGAGCTTTAAGGCACCTGCCATATGTTCCCTTTAATAATTGCTACTTTTGCTTTCTGAATGCAGTAGGAGAATTTATTAACTTGTAGAGCCTTCTAAGATATATGCACTTGTGGCTGAAAATGTGAGAAGAATGTCAAAATGTTATTTCAGTCTTAAGCAGACTGAATTAATATGAGGTTATAACTAAGGACAAGGGCTAAATTGACACACTTCCATGAAAAGCAGACACCAGATGAAAAATTATGCTTTAAAAATGCATAAGAAAAAATAGGGAAACTCAGAATTAGCATCCATTAGGATTACCAGATCAAGATTGGTTGCTTGGGATGTGTTCAATATTTTAAAAGACTTCTAAGATAGTATGATAGTAGATGATTTAACTCTTTTATAAATAGATTTTCAGTATTTAATAAGCTGAATGACTTAGTCCTTAATGTTCATTACTTAATACTATATTTCCATGGATTCATTGTTATGCTGTATGTTTGTATATTGCAACATGCTCTATATCAATGTATGGTAATTTAGGTTTATTTGCTTATAACAGGATAACTATTAATTTTATATTTCACAATAAAATGTGGTCTCAGAGTACACACAAATTTACATAAACATTAACTTAATTTGAGGTATTTCAAAAGAACATTTAAAATAATGCTGACATACATTTCATGTTTACAAATGAAGCATTGTAATGTGATTACAGTGAGAGACAGCAAGGTAAAGAAGTATAGCCTAGTAGGAAGTAAATATAGAAAGGTTTCTGCAAAGAGAAATTGCCAGAAACCATTCTTACTGAAATGAATGCTGAAAAGGACCTTCTGTTCAGGAAAACTAATGGCCCTGTCCCAGACAAGCCAAAGCATCACACAAGTGCATTTAAACATCTTCATATTGTGATGTGTTTTAAATTATTCTTTTAACTTGGTATCATAAGAGACACTCCAATTGTCAAAGCTTTGACATCTGCACTCTCTGCAAACCTTTGCCCAATGTTTTTATTAACTCATTTAATGGAACCTTTTTTATGTGACCTTAAGAATTTAATAACTCCTTGATGCAAGGACAATGGCACCTGCTGGCTCCGCAGGGATTAAGCTGTGGTAGTTCAATATGTTTGCAGAAACACATTAAAAAAGAGGGGGGAACCCCGCCCCCACCAGAAACTACATAAATCAGTCACTCAACCTTGTGTTGGGTATTATGACTGGTTATGATGTCTGCTCCAAGATATGTGACATGAAAGTGTACTTCCAGTTCCAAAGTACGCTGCAGTTCACTCACAGCTCTTTAATAATATTAACCTAGCTTTGATCACGTCAAATATGCTAGCAATTTTCAGCTCCTGAAGTCTACTTTTCCGACAAACACTCCACGTACCTTACAGATATAATCAATACATTATTAGACCACAGCCTGACAGAGGTCCATAAATTAATCCCTAGCATTTTCTACTATGGTGAAAACTCATCCTCACAATATGGATGAGACTTGTCTTAATCCAATTAAGGGTAAAATGTACTTTTTTTTCCCCTGTGGTGATCTCCATTTATGTTAATTCAAATCTCTGAAGACAGCTGCACTGAGGAAATAATTTTATGCTTGACCTTTGACGTGCAAGGTTAAATCAGTAAAGATATATACACAAAGAAAGTCAATGAGCTTTCGTTCCCTTTCACCTTTAACCTCTAACTAATACCTGGGGGAAAAAACACCAGAGAGCACAGATATCAAAGTGACAGTGATCTATTTATTTTAGTTGCATATAGGACTCTGTCATTTTAGCTTTACATTTAGTACACCCTGTACCTTTGTTTTGCTGAAGGGTAAATTAATAATAAGCGGTGACAGCCCTGTCTGTAGCATAGGAACATTTGACAAGCAAAGGATGTTAACAGCCTACAATATGCAAAACAAATCATTTCTACTTCTTGTGATAGTTATCTGATAGAATGACAGCACCAGTTAAGGAAAGAAGCCTTGATTGGTACCATTATTTCTCCAAAAGAAACAGGCACTTATGTGCATTTGCACCCTTAGCTGTGACAATAGAGATGGATTAGGACTAAACTACCACAGTATTTACTCAATATATGCTTTTCATAGAGGAGATCTAATTGAATTCTCTAGTTTACATAGGGTCCCTCATAGAAATGATTCATCTGACACTTTAAATAGGGAAACAAAATTAATCCTCTTTCATTTTCTTCTCCTAGAAATCCCTCCCCCCTCATTCACTTCACTTATATTGCTGATCTCCATTTTATGATGCTTCCCTAACTTTTTCAAGAGGTTTCAGAAGGAAAAGAATTGAAAAACAGCAGGGGGATAATAAGCAGGGTTTGTTGCTGGCTCCAATCAAAAGCTTCCCTTCTTTTGTCTGTGTTTCTCCAATCTGCATTCAGGCAAAATTCCTGGGATGAAGCAGGAATAATGAAAGACTCAGAAAAAAATGGCTGCTGCGTACTAAGTAAGTGGCAAGTGGATCATGCTTAGGGACACAGAGCTTGGTTACATTCTCTCCTGTCCCCTCAGGTATGCACACTTTCTTCACTTCTCAAATCTATACATACTGCCATATCCACCAGGGAAGGGAACTGTTCCATTTCTGCATGGCTTGAGGAAGGCTCCATGATGCATGAAAACTCTGCCATGCAGGATCACTGCAGTGACACTGGCCAGAGGATGCAAGCATCCACAATGCACTTTGCTGTCTGGCCCTTCTTAGACTAGGAAGAAAGGGTGCTAAGCAAACAAAGGCTATGTAACACCTAAAGTAGACAAGGTATAAAAAATTTAAAACATGGAGCTGATCGTGGTCAACCACAGGCTCTCTTACATTCTGGGTAGTTCAAGGATGACTCTATTTTGAAAGGGATAGAACAGTGAGCCAGGGCCATGCTGCTCATTAAGCCTACAAAGGCAGACACACACAGGGAAGGATCATGTGGCTCCCATGAAAGAAATGTCTTTTGATTTTCTCCATGGGATGCTGAGATGGGTGTTGTTACTATTCCTTAATTAGCATACAAGTTTGGGCAGCACAACTGTGGCTGTATTTGTGCAGTACTTGTAGTTATTTTTGTTGTAGCTCTGTCTGAAACATGGCTAAAATTAATATTAAATCAGGAAACCCATCAATTTCCACACTCTTAATTAAAAATGGCTGAAGCGATTTGTCTCAGGTTTTCCAGATATTTTCCAAATATCAGCTTTGGGAGAAGACCAAGCATGGAAAATTGTAGCCCAAAAGTTTAATATTTCTGAGGTGTTACTTCTTCTGTATAATCTATCTCCTTGCCTATTTATATTTCACCAAAATATCTAGTACTAAATAAGGCACCAAGTAAAACCTTTAAAGCTTTAGCACTGACTTGATTACAACTATGTTTCCTCCTGTACAATGGGTAGAGTGAGAGAAGACAAGTTCATAGATTTGGTGGTATATTAATATATTTCGTTCCATTTATTTCATTTTTTAACTTTCTTAATTGAACCTATAGTGCCAACTTAATTATGGCAGATGCTAAAAAAAGTAGTTTCTATAAACAAAGTATATGTGGCAGATATGGCAACTTCCTGCAATATCTCTGGGAGACCATATTTTTAAGCATATGAAAATCACTCAGTAGCAATCTGATCCTTCAGGTTATACCACCACCAGAGAAGTATCACCTCTGGGGGGAGGGGAGCTCACATATTCTGATTCAAACTGCATTCTCCAGAGTTCAGTAAACAAAAAAAGGACTTTGGGATAACTATTTTTAACTCACTCAGCACCTTCATTCTGATTCCTGATCTAAAGACTGATATAAACTTATAATTATGGGAAGAAATCCAGTTGTGGGGTTTGAAGGATTGACACCTACCAGAGCCCTAGGTTGGAATTAGGATGATCTCTGGTAAATTCTGCAGCATATATATAGGTTCTTTTATTGTTTTTACATGCTTTCTTTATAATGCTTCTACCTTAAAAATAAATGTGCTTGCTTAAAAAGAGTTGTGTGCTAACTTGTAACTGCTGGCAATTTACTCTTCTCGGCCCTCAGAGGGAAAGCAGAGCACTGGTGTGGGCTTTGCAGGCAGACTGACATGCTGGGGATATCCAAGAGTAGATCAGAGAGCTGTGAAGCTTTAAAAACCCCAATCAGAACACAGAGAGATGTGCATATCAACCCAAGAGAGATGCGGCTGCAAGAAACTTTTAAATGACTGCTGTCAAGGGACCATAGAAGGGGAAATACTAGGAAATATAAACCCTTAAATTGTCAGAATATACCAAGAATTAAAGAAGACGATTTTATGGAGATGATCCCATCCTTGCAGAAAGGATATCAAAGACAAAAGCACGAGGAGAGGAGATTAAAGGCAATCTCTGCAACATCTTTAGAGTTTTTCTCTTTTTATTGGATTCTTTCCCAATCCAACCAAACTATTAGGTGAGTCACCTACAGATATTCTCAGGAGGAGGGAGAGAATGTAATTCACTCAGTGTATAATTCTAGTTATCCTCAATGCCAACATGGTTGGGCACATCTGTAAGGTGTAAATTAGACGAACAAATGATTGTAATTTGGGAAGTGTTCCACACTGATCTTTTAAAAATGTAAGGGGCTTAATACTGACTCTATAACTAAGAGTTTTCTCTCTGCAACACCAAAGGTGTGCTCTAATTAATGATGGCATAACAGCTGGAGCTGGCCATACTGGATTTCTCACTTCCCAACACCTTTGATCATAATCATGAAAATGTCCTCTCACAAACACTGAGATAAGCCCTGAACAAAATGGAATACTCGTTTCTGACATTCAGAGTTGTATTGATAGATTTAACATTTGAGTTTACACAGAAATATAGGACCAGTCATGACATATCTAATATACTGCACCTACTAGTGGCTATGGCCATTGTCCATGCTTCAGAAGCACAGTATATATATACAGCTGTGCAGTATTATACATACATACATATTTCTCCTTAACATTGTGTGTACGTGATGTATGCTGTAAAAACAGTGACATTATTTTATCAGATACCACAGTGCTTCTTCCAGCATAAGAACCTCTAGATAATTATTTTTAATATACAGTACCTGAAATTTAGCTATGGTGAAATTGGTATATAGGACTTTTTAAAAGTACATGTAGCGTATCAGAAGGCTTACCTATAATATACTTTCCTAAAATGAACATATGCCCAATCGTGTAAGCCCAGTTTTTGAATGCACAGTGTTTTAGTGAATTCATATTTATGCAATTCTAACTCACTCATTCCTTTAGGTCAGGCATCGGCAACCCCTGGCACACGTGCCACAGCTGGCACGCGGGCCGAGCCTGAGTGGCAAGTGGAGCCGCTCAGGCTCCCCCGCTGGCTCCGCAAAGTGCGTGGCCAGCAGCTGTGGCACGCGGCTGATGGTCCCTGCTGGCCCCGCCCCCTTTCTGGACGGCAGGAGGAGAGGGGAGCGGAGTGGATCACTTCGCCCTGGCCCGCGCAGAGACGCACCGCTGCCAGCAGGGCAGAGCTGGCTCCGGCCATGGCCGGCAAGAGGGTAGGTTGGGTCGGCCTGGCCTCCAGTTCCTGGCCCCAGCTCCCAATGGCAGTGGCGGCTCCGGGTGGGCCGACCTGACTCGCCCTCTTGCCAGCTATGGCCGGGGCTGGCTCTGCCCTGCTGGCAGCGGTGCGGCTCTAGGTGGGCCGGGGCAACATGACATCCAGCAAAGGGACAGGGCCAGCAGGGGCCATCAGCCCCACGCCGCCCCTGCTGATGGCATCCGGCCTTGGGCTGGGAACCGGAGGCCGCCTGCTGGTTGATGACGGTCCAGGCCCTGGCCAGCAGGGCACCTGGTCTGGCCTCACCCTTTTGGCTCTGCCCCCAGCACCTGCTGAGGGTGCAGTAGGCGGGGCTGGCACAGGGGCCAGCAAAGGTTGCCGATCCCTGCTTTAGGTAGTCTCCTAACCTTTTTCTTATTCTCTCTCTCCGATGACCATTGTTGGTCCCTAATGTCAAGGGACAGTCCCCTGAAAACAATTTCTAAAATTTGGATGTTGGTGGCATTCTGCATTATAACAAACTCTGTCAATCTGAAATTTCACTCAGTTCACACAAGGGACAAAGTTTAGGAGGAACAGAACAGGTGGTATTTTATTTAATAAGAGAGAGTTCTTGTTCCAAGAATAGGAGCACATCTCACCTCCCTTCTGCCTTAGTCCAAACACCAACTTAGTTGTTTAACTACCTTTTCCCTCACACATGGTGAAAGGAGCCAGCAATTTCTGAAGCACGTAGCAAGAGCTATGGTTTCACCAACTAAGAAAGGGAATTGTTACAGTGTGCACAATGAAGACAGTTTAGGGAACTTCAAAGGACTAGCAGTACTTGATACTTATTTGTTCCGTTGATCTTTAGAGTCTGGATATCAGAAGGATCCCTAGCGCACACTGTATAACTTCTCCAGCGTCAAAAAGCACATAAGTGTCAGAATGGTAAACTGCAGCAGAAGTTGTAATTTCTTAGTTGGGTGAATATATTTCTGCAATTCCACATTTGAGTTCCTTGAGAACCTTTGGGTGAATACCATCTGCTCCTGGTGACTTATTACTATTTATTTTATCAATTTGTTCCAAAACCTCACTAATGACACCTCAATCTGGGACAGTTCCTCAAATCTGTCACCTAAAAAGACTAGGTCAGGTTTGCAAATCTCCCTCAGACCCTCAGCCTTGAAGACTGATGCAAAGAATTCAATTAGTTTGTCCATAATAGCCTTATCTTTCTTGAATGTTCCTTTAGCATCTCAATGGGCCAGTGGCCCCACTGGTTGTTTAGCTGTCTGATATATTTTTTAAAATCTATGTTACTTTTTGAGTCTTTGCCTAACTGTTCTTCAAATTCTTTTTTGACACCCCCCCCCCAATTATATTTTTACACTTCACTTGCAAGAGTTTATGCTCCTTTCTATTTTGCTCAATAAGATTTTAACTTAGGCTTATTAAAGGATGCCTTTTTGTCTCTAACTGCTTCTTTTACTTTGTTGTTTAGCCACAGTGGCACTTTTCTGGTCCTCTTACTTTTTTTTTTTTAATCTAGGGTATATATTTAAATGGAGCTTCTATTATGGTCTCTTTAAAGAGTTTCCATGAAGCTTGTAGGGATTCTTTTTCAGCACTGTACCTTTTAATTTCTGTTGAACTAACTTCCTCATTTTTATATAGGTCCCCTTTCTGAAATTAAATGCTCTTGTGATGTCTCCGATTAACCCTCCTTTTTGCCACTCAACCCTTCGGCTGAGTTCCAATCCATGTTCCCCTCCTTCCAGGGGATTCTACAGTCCATTCTAGCCGCTTCCCACTGCAGTCTTGCCAACACTACAATGGCAATCAGGGTGAGGGGAGGGCGTGTCCAGAACTCAGGGTCCCGGCACAGGAATCCTATGTGTGTGGTAGCGTCAACTGTGTCTCCCCCACAACTCCTCTGTGGATTTCTGTGTGCCAATTCCCAGCAGTCACAGTATGTTTTCTGCCTTTGCTTCAAGGCGTTCAGCTCTGCTGAGTCATAACAAGTAACTGCTCTGTCCAGGGTACTGAGAGTCCTCCCTCCTCAGGATCCTGGGGAGTCACTCCTCTTGCTCTGCTGTGCAGCTATTTTTCATATCAGCCCCCTGGGCCCTGATTGGCTGTCATGCAACCCCTTCCTATTGGCTGCCTTTCACACAGCCTCTACAAGGGTGCGTCTACACTGACAAGTTAGGTCGACTTAAGGAGGCTTAAGTCGACTTAAAAAAAGCCATGTCCATACTGGTCTTTCATTAAGTTGACTTAAGGAAAACTTAAGTCGACTTAATAACACCTCGTTTTAGGTCAACTCAAGCCTTATGTAAACTCAAAGCCAGTGTGGATGGGGATTAGCGCCTAAATCGACCTTATTAAATTGACTGAAAGCATTAAGTTGCTTAATAAGGTCGGCATAGGGTATGTCTACACTAGAAAAAGTTAAGTCGACTTTAAGTCGATCTCACTAAGTCAACTTAACAAAGTCAACTTAACTTTTCTAGTGTAGACATAGCCCAAGATTCCTCTTAATCCTTTCCAGGACACTGAGGGACAGGTGCCTTTACATCTCTGAGAGCAAGTCACACTCACTATCACCATCCTGGTCAGGTGGTCAGTAGTAGATCCCTACTGCTATATTCTTATGATTCAAGGATGGAATTACTACCCATAGAGATTCTATGGTATAGTTTGGTTCATTTAAGATTTTTATTTCATTAGACTCTGCTTTCTTTCACATATAGGGCCACTCCCCCACCAGTACAACCTATTCTGTTCTTCTGATATACTTTGTACCCTGATATTACCATGTCCCATTGATTATCATTCCACTAAGTTTTTGTGATGCCTATTATATCAACACCACCATTAAAATATGAGGCACTCAAGTTCACCCACCATCGTATTTAGACTTCTATAATTTGCATATAAGCACTTAAAAAACTATTCACTTTTTAACTATCTGCCATCATGTGATGTAATTGAACAGGACTCTTTCATCTGACTCTCTCTCATCAGCTCCTACCCATATTTTAATCATCTTCCATCCTCTCCTCATTAGGATATAGAGAATCAAGATTAATAGATCCATCCCTCTCCCACATCTGAACCACATGCTCCTCTGCACCTATCAGCTTTCCACTACACCTTAATTTAAAAACTGCTCTATAACCTTTTTAATTGTATGTGCAAGCAATCTGGTTCCATTTTGGTTTAGGTGGAGCCAATCCTTATTGTATTGGTTTCCTTTTACCAAAAGTTTTCCCAGTTCATAATAAATCTAAACCTCTCCTTCCTACACCATCATCATATCCATGCATTGAAACCCTAAAGTTCGGTCTAACTGACCCTGCATGTTGAATTGAAAATATTTCAAATAATGCTACCATGGAGGTCCTGGACTTCAATCTCTTACCCAGCAGCCTAAATTTGACCTCCTCTACCATTCTGTATGTCATTGGTACCTACATATATCACAACCACTGGCTCCTCACTGGCACTACACTTAAGTCTGTCTAGATGTCTCAAGACATCTACAACCTTCACACCCAGCAAGCAAGTCACCATGTGATTTTCCCCGATCTCTACAAATCCAGTTTTTATGACCGAACCCTTATGTATGTTTTTAATGATAAAATGATCATAGAAGACATTCCCCAACCCCTTATCTTTCAGCATTCCTTTGCTTTAAATAGCTATTGTATTTCTAATTGGAATGATTACTCAGTGAAATACCACAATACACTGAACTGAATTAAGAAACTTGAAGAGCATTAATGTCAAGTGCAAGTTGCAACAACACAAATCAAAATACACTAGAGAAGAATTACAGTAATGATAAGAATTAGATACATTGATAGTGAATTTCAGACATTGGCTAGTTCAGGAGTAATACATGAAATAAGCAAAGTTGCTTAGTAATACACCATGAAATGTGTTATAGAGATGGTCGCATAACTTGTGCTTTCTGTTTGTTTAAATTTTTGCTAGTGTATTTATACTGGTAGATCTGTTGCAACTTTTCCCCCCACTATTTGTTATGTTTTATTTTCCTCAAAAGGTACATTTCTTGTCTTATCTTGCACAACTTAGGTTGCCTAAGTCATAAAAAAAGAAAGATCACTGTCAATCATTTACACTTGAGATCTATAAATAAATTACTATACACGGAAAAGGAGGAAAAGCAAACCATGTGTACCTCTCTGTGGAGACAGCCTGACAGAATAGACCAGGTCTCAAAAAGGGCAATATGTTAGTCTTAAACACTGAACGATAACCCTTTCTAACATTTAAAACCATTCCTGAGATTCCCATCTCCGACAAAGAAATCAAACTATTCCTTCTCCACACCCAATGGAGTTTTCAGTTTTTACTGGGATTTGCAAAATTTTTCACTGTTTCAGGTTGAGAAGCATCCAAAATGTATATTAAACCTTCTCCTGTACTCCAGATAACTGCTTCTCCTAAGATTGTAGAGTGCTTTCACAGTAACAAAAAGAAGTGGTAAAACTATGCATAACAGTGCCATTCAGTGACTCCCAACTTTCCATGAGGAAGTTATATCACAATATGGTGCTGATTCCTCCTCCTGTATCCACTTCATTTTTCCATGGGATGGGGGTATCTAGTCCCTTCATTTCATCCTGTTACTCCTAATTTTAAACTTTTGTATCATCCCCCAAAATTCCTCTCTTTCCTTAATATACAAATTTCAGATGTTTCAATATGAAACCTATCATTTTCTTCCTTTTGTGACCCCAAATCTGTAACTAGTGCAGGCTCTCCTAATGGCTGCAATGCTAAACTCAACCTACTAGTCCAAACTCTAACCCTTTCCCAGGGCTGTAAATGACCACAACTGTAACCATAGTTCAGGAACTTTTGGAGTCCAACATGAAAAATAATTAATAACAATATTTGAATAAAAAGACATGGAAATTCAAAAGACATAGCATTTGCATCAAAAGACATGGAAATATTTTTAATTAAAAATGAAAATGTTGAGTTGAGGCTGTGAAAATGCAAATCTATTTCCAAGTACATTTTCTTAAGATGCTATTTTTGTACAGCTCTGGCAGGAGGGCTCATAAAATCAATTTTACCAGTCCCTTAATGATAGAGTAGTGAATTAAAATTAAGAAAATATTTGATATATAGTTAATGAGTTGTTGTGCAAAGTATCTACGCAACGGCAGCAATTTTATACTCTATGTAAAAATAGACTGTTCAGAAATGATTGGTGGAAAAAATGGCTAATTACTCTAATAATTTTTGAGACCATCTAATAATTCATATCCTGTTGATTCTTGTTTACACTTCCTAATTTATTTGAATATTGTAACCTGAAATTAGTTGCAATATTGGTAATTAAAAATAAAAACATAATTTCCTCATCTGGGACTCATATTTGGCAGGATATTTTGTATATTACTTCACAATACAACAGCCAAAAGATGTTGCCCTGAAAAGATCATGCACATAGAGATTCTAATACCTTGTCTAGGTAACCTCTAATGATGCAGTGTGAATGAAGGTTCTGAATTGCAGAAATTTTGCTGTTGTTAAAATGGAGTGCTCCATCTTGTGACTATTTCATGCTGCTTCAGCAAGTTATTTCTTCCTTTTTTAAAGAACTAAAAACAATATCAGGTCTAATGAATACTTTATAGAGGTGGCTGGCTGAAGTGTAGAATTTTCTTCTATTAAAAAGGAAGAATGGTCCAGCGGTTAAGACATTAGCCTTGGACTGGGGTTCAAGTTCCTGCTCTGCCACAGACTTGCTGTGTCCCCTAAAGAAATTCACTTACCCTCTCTGCACCCCAGTTCCTTACCTGTAAATTGGGGATAATAGCACTGCCCTTCTTCATAATGGTGGTGTGAGAACAAATAAACTAAAGATTGCAAGGTATTCAGATACTGTGATAATGGGGACCAAATAAGTACCTAAGAGAAAAGGATAGATAAACAAGCTTGATGCCATTAGACTATATCTTAGGGTATAGTTTGACCAAATGATTCCTTCTGAGAATTCTGCAAGTCCACCTTGATGAATATTAGGATTAATATTAGAATTAGATTAGATTGTGGCTGGCCCTATATGGCTGTACAAGAGTAAAGCAGAGACAAGAATTCAAGGAGCCGCATCTCCTAAAAAAGGGCCAGAAATAATGAGACTGGGCTCATTGATCCTCACAATCATTGGTGCTGGCAGATGCCCCAATAAGGCTGGAGTAAAGGCCGGACCATGTCACTCTCCTCCTCTGAGAGGGATTTCATGCTGCATCCATTTAGACTGCAGAGGAGCTGCCACTTTCAAGGTGTTTCTAACACATTAAGCACAATGGCACCATGCAAGAGCTCAGATATCTTCTGCTCTATTGTGCATTTCCCCAGGTGTCTCAAGGATGTGACAAAGACTCCACTGAATACTTTCAGCGTAAATCTCAACATATTATTACTGACCAAGAAAATCTAATATATGAAATAAATAGCCTATGTAGACTAAAGATGATTTTCTGGTTCTCTCAAGCAAGAGAATATTGTTTCCCCCTTCTCCCCCAGGAAAAGTCTAGAACCTAGTTCTATAATTAGAAATTTGACCATTTGGAATCTTCAGAAAAACATTGAAAAAAATGATCCAATTGTAGGTGTTACTGACATTTTGGAGAAAAAAATCTAGAACTCAGGTTTTTTTATGCCCATTTGCATGAAAAAGGTATTTTAAGTTGCTGTTTTTTCTTGTTTACAAGTAAAAGCCAATTAGTGTTGTGTAAAAAAAAGGAATAAATCTTCTTCTCCCTGACAAAACACATCATTTTACTAACTTCACTTTTGACAAAGATAGAATATTACCAATTATTTTAAAAAGTAGTGCATTACCAGTTTATAGAATCTACTTACTTATAGATGATTCTAGGATGACTATGATCAAAGAGAAAAATCAGAATAGTTAATATGTGAATAGGACTCAAGTAATAAATAGGTTTTTGTGCTGCTCTGCACTTCACTTAAGATCCTAATTAGCAAACAGAAACTAGGTTTAGTGGCAATCAAGGCCACATCTAATTAAACCCAAACTTTAAATGTAGGAAATAAGAAGTTAAGGGGAAAGACTTGCACATCCCTTTCCACCTTGATATCGCCTATAATGCTATCAATAATATACTCCAATAAGCCACAAAACTTTCACTGCCATTTCTAACACATATCCTAAGGCAATATTTACCCAACTAAATTGACTTGCTCTTTAACAGAAAATATTAAGCCAGGTTACAAGGGAATTTGGTGAGAGCAAGCATCTCTGACTCTGATTTGTCATCAAATTTGGCAGGTTCAGCTTGGCGCACAAGTTTTCAGGTGTAGCTAAACTAGTTATAAAATACTCTATAGATAAACACTATGAGTTTGTAATTGATATTGGAGAAATCAGTTTACAAACAACAATAGTGTGGCTGAAAGACAGCTCCCAAAATACTTTAAACATCTTACAAAAGGATTGCAGATAAATTGAAGATAATCCACTGAAAAATTGCCAAAAGGAGTGATTTTGGAACTCCTATTCTACTTCCTTTATCAATTAATTTTTCATCAAACCAGCATGAAAAATTCAAATATAGCTCACAGTTTATATGTTCTACTTTTGATTTTGCCATTTTAATGGCATTTTTACAAAGTAAAAGTAAAAAGTTCCTGTTTCGCTAAAAACTTTTACTTAATCTTTACTATGGAGCTGTGATCAGCACCTCCACAATAAGTTGAAATACCAAAACAAAACACCCTGTCTTTCAAAGGAAAACAAAGGTTTTAAGATCAATCCTTCTACCACTATGGTATAGAGAAATCATAATGCCTAATGTGTGGTTTCATACCACTTATGTTTCCCATGCTTAGACAGATGCCAATTCTTTGCTGTGAAATCTTTTGGCCTTTGGTCTGATTTCATGGTTTTTTCTGTTAAAATAAGTTGATATCTATTTTTACACTGATTCTAAGGTTAATTTTTTTACATATGAAAAATAACTTACAACATAAAAGCGCATATTTTCCTGTTGTCATTGGTTTAATCAATCTTTTCACCCTTTTCCAACATAGAAAGTTCATATGCATCAGATGCATATAAAAAAATCCATCTAAATCTATTGTATTGGCATCAGGTAGATTTTCCATGCATCACCCCCCCAGTATGCACAACTATATGTAAAAGGCCATAGAAGTTTGAAATGGAAAACCATTATTATGTTATACAGTTCATTCCCTGGCAATGCAGGATTGTTCTTTGTAATAATGTCTTGTCTATGCATATTCTTCTTTTAAATATCTCAGTGGATAGAACTTCCACAATATATTTATGAATTAGCAACTTATTCCCTGATATTCCCCTATATTTTTTAATCAGAAAGTCATCATGATAACTACAAATAAAGACCAGTGCAGGAATCAATAATTACATTAGAATTGTTCCAATGCCTTTAGGGTGTGATTTGAAGGACAGTGGGAGTAGTCAAAATTGGAAATAAGAATTCCAGAACTGGATCACACCAATTCCTACAAGTGAATTTAATTGATGTTGCTTATAGAAGACCACACAATCTTGATAGATATTGTACATTTTTATAATAAACACTTATCACTTTGTTCTGAATATCTATTACTATGGCAAGAAATGGCTAAGAAAACAAATGTTCCTTTGAGCACATTACTTCTTGTCTCTGTATTCAGCAGGGACCTGTAGAATGGAGCCTAAAGCTGACAATTCAATTTTTCAACTGCCTTTGAAGAGACTTCAGCAAAGGAGTGTGACAGATATAGAGGGAATATTGTTCAAAACTCAAAGAAATGGATATTTTGCTCTGAATGAGTAGAAGAGTTTAAAGGGACAAAGGAGATCAAGTATTAAGGGAGGGTGCCAGTTAAGGAGGAAAATTGATTTCAGAATTTCAATTTAATTTCCTGTAAATTTTAAAAATTTGTTTTTAAAAGTTTTCCAGTATTACTGCAGAAAAGCAATTAACAAGACATTGACAGTTGTCACAAAAAGTTTCCAGGCAGAAGCCTAAAAATAAAGTGTAAAAGACCCCTACATTTATTTACTTTACTTGGGTACCTTATTAATGCTATGATCTGAGTTGTTCTTATTCATGTTATTTACTTGTACCAGGTATCAAGATAGTACGATGCACCAACATCAGGTACTGAAAAGAAATAAGGTAATGAGCAGCTGACTTACCATCTGAAGTAGAATATCTTCATATTCTGGAAAGTAGAACAAAGCAAAAATGAAGGTGATGGCTTCTAACCAGCAAATTTTACTCAGGCAAAAGAAATTTGACGTGATTAGAGCTTATGGGAACAGGTTTATTGCAAGTACGGTCATCCTATTAAGTGCTTTGTGAATCCACCACTACATTTCAGTCACATATTGAATTCTCCATGGAATACTGTTAATTTATTTCTTGCAAAGCTCCTTCCAGGTGACCACAACATCATAATCATATAGGCTGCCTCAATCCTTCCTGTTGATCTAAATGTTCTTAACTAAGACATTCCTTCAAATAATCTTTAACTTCCTCCTGTATATAAGGACAGGAGACTGTGAAGGCCACAAGAAATGTGGGGTCATACTGAGTGAGATATAGCCCTAGCTAAGGGGCAGTGTGGAACCCAAAAGCTCTACACAGAACTCCAGAAGGCATTATAACTCAAGTATCCACGATGCTTGCTGGAGCTATTCGGCAACAGAACCATTGCCCATACCTTATGAAAGTGCATGCCACATGCACTGATCTGAAGCCAGACAGCACTCATGATCTTTGGAGATATTTAAGTTCAGTTAGACAATCTCTGGCTCAGATAATTTAGTGGGAGTGGTCCTGCTTTTAGCAGGGGGTTGGACTAGATGACCTCATGAGGTCCCTTCCAGCCCTATGATTCTATGATATTCTTACACACAAGTAAATGAAAAAGAAATTTAGTGGGAGTGGTCCTGCTTTTAGTAGGGGGTTGGACTAGATGACCTCTTGAGGTCCCTTCAGCCCTAAGATTCTATGATTCCATGCTTGATGCAGAGGGAGAATGGTAATGCCATCTTTGTTCCCATTTTGAGAGGACAGCACCCAAGAGACAATGGTTTAAATGAGGGTCAAATCCATGGCCTGCTTAACAGCAAGACACAAAACATTTTACTTTTGAGGGCTTTTCTTTCTCTTTTCTATGCATAACAATATCCACTGAGATGGGGACTTTGTCATTTGTCCTTTACGAGACCACTACGTGCCAAAACATGTGGTTCCTTTCAGTTTTCTTAAACACTGTTTTTTGTCTTATCATCTTCATATTATACCTTATGCTTTTTACAGACCTTGCTCCTTATTTCACAATTTCTGCATTGGGATTAGCAATATTATTTTCCTTCCAAAACTCGTTTGAATGTCTCAGTCTCTCCACATTATTTGTTTGCCTTTTCAATATTGCTCCCTTCACTTGATTGCTTACCTAGATATTTTTCAACCTTCTTGTTTTGATAACACATCACCTGTTCCATTGTCATTTATGGGCAAATAGGTTGTAATTATATAATTATATGATCATGAATTACATTTTTAACTCCAGTTCAAAAATTGTCTGTGGGCATTGCTCAGTGCTGGGGGTTGCAGCAAATATGGCTGAAGGTTGCTTTAAACTGCTCAGCTGCAATGACCCTGAGTGCAAGACTCTGGCGACACCCACTTTTCCCTACCTGTGGCCCCAAGAATGAGTGAAGGACATTACAGGGATGCCTACCTTCCTGCAACCTAGGGATTCCTTCACATTACGGGATCGTTCAGGTGGTTAGATCTGCTAGTTGTCTGGCTGATTTACACTGTCAGAGCGCTACCAAGTAGCCAGTGCATGATTATTTCTCCATTCTTCACAAGATAACGTGCATTAAAAAAAAACCCAATATCCTGCAGGAAACACACATCTAAAAACCATTGTGATAATTTAATAGTAGTCACATTTTATTCATTAAATAGAACAAGCCAATTTGGTAAATGAGACACTGATATTGCACTGATATATGCAGAACAGGCACCAGTCAGAGTTGAAAATACAATGATTCATGAGTGGCATACAGCAGCCTAATGTTACTGGCTGATAAGACTGTCACTGATCTTGTTCACTATCTGGGATTCCAAAGGAGAATGATGGGAAAGCCATTCCACTGCATTAATGACAATTGAGTAAAATGTGCCAACGAGGACTAATAATATACCTGCAGGATACAGGCCATTAAGCAGCCAGCTCACAACGGTTCTTGAATAACAGAAACAAATGAAAATGACATTTATGGTCAAATACCCGTCTTATTAAACTGTGTTAAATGCTTTTCAGGATAATTAATACATTCTGAAACCGATCATTCAAATATTTAAGCAACTGCCCCGTCTGCTGTTTCCTTGTTAGTAATTATTTAAGTCAGCACTGAAAGAGAATGAGGTGATAAATAAGCACAATACCCAAGAAAATGCTTTCCACAGCAACTGTGAAAGCCTGTTGGCTCCAGAAGCAAACATGAAAAGACTTCCATTATCATTAATTGCCATCACTGTAATATTCTACTTGCTTATAAATAAAGTATTTTTTGTGTTAAGGACAGGGATAAATAGAAAATATAGCTACAAAGAAATTACAGCAGGAAATGAGGAATATTATATGCAGTCTCTGCCTTGTCCTGACTTTTTCCTGCCATACTAGAAAGGCATGTAGATTTGCCAATATCCTGTAATAGACTTTCTAGAATAAACCATTCTCAATTGTCTCCAGTTTCCACAAATGGAGGCAACCCTCATCTGCAAGATGAGGTGGGGAAATACCACATCCACAGCAATAGCCCCTTCCCTGAAGCTTTGCGGACAATATATTTGGCTTCAGTGGACACAGTGGCTGCGTCTACACTGGTAAATTAAGTCGACTTAAAAGTTGACTTAATTTACCCTGGGTCTACACTACAGTTTCCTTAAGTCGACTTAAGGAAAATAAAGTTGACAATGAAAATTAAGTCGACTTTATTAAACCTAGATTTAAGTAGACAAAGTGGAATTATGCCAGTGTAGCCCTGGGGTAGCCCTCAATCGACTTAGGGATACCCCAGGACTAAACCAATGCCCTTCCTGCCGGGGGGGCACAGGGGGAGCCTGGCATGCCCCCCAAAGGGCAGGGCATGTGTGCAGGGTGTGATACTGTCTGGATTTAGGGAAGCATTTATGATATTATTTTCAATGGATATCTCATAAATGCTATAATCCATAGGAACTATGTCATATTTGATATCAATAGAAAGGTAGTAATTTGCTGGGAATGATTATATAGTTTGTGTCTAGGAATTCTATTTTGATTAGAAGTTAAGAATTTGGTGTTATATCTATACTTTAACTTGTGTGATTTTATGGGAACGCCCCAGACAGGATGTCACCAACCATTGTGTCCTTAATGTTTAGGAATTTTTCAGGTAGAATGGTCCCAGGGAGTAACCTGATGAGCCATTAAGGACATAAGGAATACAAGCATTGTGTCCTTAATGGCTCATCAGTTTACTCCCTGGGACCATTCTACCTGGAAAATTCCTAAACATTAAGGACACAATGGTTTTATACACCTGCCTCTCTCAGGTATTTCAATAAAATAACATAAGTTAAAGTATAGATAGAACACCAAATTCCTAACTTCTAATTGAAATACAATTCCTAGACATAAACTATATAATCATTCCCAGCAAATTAGTACCTTTCTATTGGTACCGAACATGACATAGTTCCTATGGATTACAGCATTTATAAGATATCCATTGAAAATAATATCATAAATGCTTCCCTAAATCCAGACAGCATCACACACAGGGCTCTGCCCTGCCAAGGTCCCTGTCCCCTTTGCCCCATTGCACACAAGGGGTGCCCACCGCCACCGTGGACCTGCCCACGGTCCCCCTAGCCCCACAAAGTCGACCTAGAGCATCCAGTGTGGATGCTCTAGGTCGACTTTGTAAGTTTCCCTTTAAGTCGACTTTAATTTTAAGTGTAGACACACTAAGTTGACTTAACTAAGTCGACTTAAAAGTGCAAGTGTAGACATAGCCAGTGACTGCTCTCCATGGCATTCCTGAACCTCTCACTAGTGGCATATAATACTTACCTAAATATGCATGTCCAAATCAATGCTGTTTGTACCAGCCTTTATTTGTTTGATTCTCCATGAAGGTGGCCTCAACCTGTTGGTTCCCTTCATGAGTGGAGCAACCTGGCTATTAAGATTGGCTCTGAAATTTTGGCTATGTGCACCTTCAGTTCCTGCCAACTTCAACTGAGTTTTAGGTGCCCAAGACCCAATACTGCAAGCACTGTGTACATGGAATCCCCACTGATGACACTGGGAGTTCTGCCTGGGAAGCAATGAGCTACAAATGATCTTTAAAAAGTTGGATTAAGAAGAGCCAATGCTAAAAACCAAGGGTAGACTCTCTAATTAAAATAAATTATGTTGTTTCTTAGGCATCTTAAATGCATCATTGCAATTACTAAGTTTAGTGTATCTTTAAAATATAATTTAGATTTCTTTGTTCATAAATCTGCATATACGGATTAATATTCAGTGGCAACAGACAAGATTTATACAACAAATGTATAGCTAACTAAATGCCCAATTTAAATATTTCCAGTGCTGTAATTTAATGTCATGCTTTTTCAAACATTGTTTTAAAGTGCGGCCTCTTAATTATTATTTTGTTGTGAGAAATTATGATAAAATAGATTTTTATTGTGGAAGTCTAGATTTCATTCCAAACCACATGACTTCAGACAAAATAATGTGATCCTGCACCTTAAAGTAAAATGGCAATTTATGATCCTTCCAAAACACAAATCATTGTCTAGTTTGTCATTAGAAAAATTCAAAGCAAGTACTGTACACATTTCCCAATTAATTTCTTAAGTAGGAACAAAGACTGTATTTTCCCCATATTTAAATAATTTATGCAGGTTTATCCAATGTGAATGGAGGATTGAGGGTACTGTGTATATTCCACTCTTGAAAACTGAAGAGCAAATTCAAATCTGTTTCACAGTGCAGGTTAATACACAACCATGCAACTATGTTGGATAGCACATTTTATCCATTTACTGAGCTATTTAAAATAATCTGTAAAGTGAAAGGTATTATAATTGGCACCCATATTGTTCTACTCTTCCTTTGCAATGTCACCTACTTAACTTGGTTTAGTTCAAGTGCATCTTTATCATTCTATTCAAATCTAGTTGCTTTGCTTTTTTCCCTTGGCTTACTTCTTTTTTTTTTTATTTTTTATTTTTTTGCTACTGTCAGTCTGGTTGTAGAGTCTCTGGGGTAAAGACCGCCTGTTAATATGTAGAACAGCTCACTTTGTAATCAGTAGTTCTGAGAGGTTGTTACTAATGTTCTCTGAGGACTACTACAAATCATGAATAAGTAGGAAGCCCTATACTATTTCAAGTAAGCTCTGGTATCCTGGATATTAGATCATCTTTTATTCTCTGCTCTTTGCAGATAGGCTCATACACCAATGACAAAATAAAAATCCTAGTCATATAGATGTCATTTAACTAAAAATGATAACGCTGAACTATCTCCCAGTCTGATTCAAGTGGACCTGTCTTGTTTTTAATGTTGTGTTCAAATCACTGCATATCATGAAAAAGTGAAGCCATCTTGCTTATCTACATGTTCCCCTTGGGGACACACTACATAAAAAAGCCCTTCTGGTAGTGTACGCTTTCACTCTACCTCCAAGAATAAGTAAAAACAATTTGATACTGTAGCTTCTGCAGCATCTCACAAATAAGTTCCATGATTCTTAATATTATTTAAAACAGCCTTATATGGAAGCAAAACCCTTTAAAGTTCCTCTAAGTACCTTATAAATTATTAATTAGACTGCTACACTTATGCCTGCAATGGGAACATAAAACAAGACAAAAAGTACATTGAAAGGTGAAACACCAAATGATCTTGTTAGGAAAAGGCATTCCACAAGTTTTAGTCTCCTGAATTTGTGCTTATAATATGTCTTCTCTGTGTTATAGATCTATTTTATATATTAAGTTATTTAAATCATTTGGAATTCAAAAGGTCCAGAACAGGAAAAATACAGGAATTGTAATAAAATTATAGCTCTGTATAGACTAGATCTAATGCAGTCAAACTGGAACAGGTGCAAAGAAGGGCTACAAGGATGATTTGCGTAATGGAAAACCTGCCCTATGAGAGGCAACTTAAAGAGCTTGGCTTGTTTAGCCTAACCAAAAAAAGGTTGAGGGGTGATATTATTGCTCTCTATAAATACATCAGAGGGATAAATACCAGGGAAGGAGAGGAATTATTTGAATACAGTGCCAATGTGGACACAAGAACAAATGGATACAAACTGTCCATCAGGAAATTTAGGCTTGAAATTAGATGCAGGTTTCTAACCATCAGAGGAGTAAAGTTCTGGAATAGGCTACCAAGGGGAGCTGTGGGGGCAAAAGACATAGTTGCCTTCAAAACTAAGTTTGATAAATGTTTGGAGGGGATGATATGATAAGATGGTATAGTTTTGCAATTGTCCATTTTTTACTACTGGTGATAGATATGCCAGTGACCTGGGAAGGGGCATTAGATGGAGTGGGTTCTGAGTTATTACAGATAATTCTTGGGTGTCTGGCTGGTGAGACTTGCCCACATGCTCAGGGTTTAACTGATCGCCATATTTGGGGTCGGGAAGGGATTTTCCCCCAGGGCAGATTGGCTGGGGGGGAGGGGAGGGTTTGCCTTCCTCCATAGCATTGGGCATGGCTCACTTGCTGGTTGATTCTCTGTATTTTAAAGTCTGTATATCATGATTTGAAGACTTTAATAACTCATTCAAAGGTTAGAGGTTCATTACAGGAATGGGTGGGTGAGGTTTTGTGGCCTGCAGTGTGCGGGAGGTCAGACTACATGATCATATTGGTCCCTTCTGACCTTAGAGGCTATGAGTAGATTAAATAACAAAAGGGGGGAACGGGGTAGAGAATGAGGCATTCAGAGAAAACACTGCCATAACACCATAAATTATGTTATCTGTGCACTGTTAAAAATAGTTTAATACTCAGATATATTCAGCCTATGTTCTCATGCAACCCAATGTCTATCTCAGTACTATCATAAGCCTATACTCATTAAAATGTTTGGCAAAATGTCTCATGGACCTGATGGCATTCCCATGTCATATTTCACTTCACCAATTTGCAAAGAGTACGGCTAATAAATTCTAGATATTTTAGACTAAGAAAACACTCTTGGGGGCAAGAAGACAGATTGTTAGTCAGGAAAGGCCAAGAGGGTAGCTCCACTCATAATAGAAATAGTGCAAGTAGCCAATAACTGTACCATAATTAAAGAAAATAAAGCATGTCATCATACTTCTGGGTCAAAAGTGTTGGAAAGCATTCACATTTGGCATTAATGGTTGCAGCATTCCTTTGTAGCGTAAATCTAACAACTAGAAACAAAGTCTGTACTTTCAGAAACAAAACATTTGTGTGTCACCTACGAAACCCTGTAGCCTTTTCCTCACTTCAAATTCCTAATCTTTTTCTAAAATAAAATATTTATGGTGAAGAGCACATGGGATGTGCATTTATGGTCAGCCCAGTGCTCACAAGAATAAAACAGTGCATTTGTTTATGATAAAAGCCATATTAGAAAATCTCTATTAGAAATGGTCAGAAAATATGTGCATCCCTCCCCCCCTGGTTTTTTATTACACGTTTCCAAACAACTCCAGTCTCCGTCTCCATATACATCCAATTCTTGGTCTCTGCTATCTGAGTGTTTCCCCTAATTCACAGTCATGCATAGCTTTGTCCCCAAAATTCAATCTCTATACCACGATGAGTCATCTCCACTCACTCTCTGCTGGGAAGCCTACTGTGAATTTCCCTTTTGATCTTTGGCCATTGGGGTTAAAGCCACTCATCAGAGAAGCAGTCATGCAAAAGAGCAAAGCATAAACAATTGGGCTCTGAGGCTATGTAAAAGTTACGTCGACTTTGTTGAGTCAACTTAATAAGGTTGACTTTAAGTCAACTTAAAGTCGACCTTATTAAGTCAATTTAACAAAGTCGACAACTTTTTTAGTGTAGACATAGCCCCTTGTCGACCTACCGCTTTAAGTCGACTTAATAAGGTCAATTTAGGCACTAATCCCTGTCCACACTGGCTTTAAGTTGACTTAGCGAGGGGTTATTAAGTTGACTTAAGTCGACTTAAAGAAATGCTTAAGTCGACTTAATAAAATCCCAGTGTGGACATGGCTTTGTTTTGGTCAACTTAAGCCTCTTTAAGTCAACCTAAGCTGCCAGTGCAGACTCACTCTGGGTGCCTAGAAAGTTGTGGGATCTGGCAGTGGCCTCAATACAACTATGCCTATTCATTGTAGTGTGCTTTGTAGGCACACTTAGGTCTTAAACCCCTTTCAGATAGGTCTTGATCCAGAAAAGCACTGAAGCTCATGCTTAACTTTGAGATCAGTGGGCAACTCACGTGCTTAAAGTTACTCATATGCTACAGTGCTTTGCTACAGCCAGAGCACTTTGCTCAGCACCTTGCAGGGTCAGGTCCTTATGCAGATACAACGCAGATATCCGCAGACGATTTCTTGAGGATGCAGCTTGAATAGAGATCCACATATTTGTATCTCTGCAAGGCTAGAGCCATACAAATTTGCGGACATCCACAGATACAATGCGGATATCCGCGGACCATTTCCTGCAGATGCAGATCGGCTGCAAATCCACATATTTGTATCCGTGCAGGACTCTACTTATGGCTGTTGTTCTGTGCAAGTCTCATCTTGCAGATCTTACTGAAGTTTTATACTGGCAAAACTCTCATTGTGGGTTCAGTAAAAGCATTGAGTGAGCACAGAATTCAGTATTTGGGCCATGTAAAATACTTCCATTTTGGTGCTTACAAATAAAAAGTTCTAACAAAACAGAATAGAAACAGACTTTGTCAACTAGAAAGTATATTACATTTTAATGTGCTTGTGTCCTATAAACAAACGGCTCACCACTACAGCAACACATTATTTTTTAAGACTTTGCACTGGAGGTTTTTACATGCTCCCTTTTAAATATCATCAGAAGACTCATTCACTGTTTGCAGCAGAAAGGTTCATAAAGATAAATAGTTCTGGTAAACTGTACATTTATATTAATATTTCTTAAATAGCACAGTTTACTAGTCACATTAGAACTGACTCAATTTACTTTGAAAGCTATTAATATCTGAACAGTTAATGAATATTGTCTTATGCTCTTAACCTAATATCAACTCTAACATGGGTGGGGAAAGCACATTAAAGGGAAGATTATATATAAATTCAGCCTCTGTACCACATAGCTCAGTCCTGGGTCTCTATTGTATGGAGAAACATAATCAGGTCAAAGTTGAGTGGAGTTATGTCTGCTGATTTGATGGTGGGAACTACCAGAATAGTCAGCTAGAGATCTGAGCCAAGGAAATTTTAGTCTGCTATTAACCAGACAATCCAAATCTGTCTCCAAGTCAAACAATAATGACAATCAAGGGCCAGGCTCTGCCCTGTGCTACATTGGCATCTGCAGGTACAGGGTACTGTGTAGAGGGCGCTCCAGCAGTGGGAAGTCTACCTTGAGAGGGGTTGTGGCAATGCAACCCTATTTTGCCAAGGGTTGTGCACCTGACTGTCAAGTCCCCATTTTACATGGCCCAAATACTGAATTCTGTGCTCGCTCAATGCTGGCTCTGAAGGAGAGTATAAGTAGTTTAGAGAAAGAGGGGGAGGTTTTTAGGTTCATCAGATCCCCTTTGAGCCTAACCCACTGGGGTTTCCCAACATGCACAGTTTGAAACTGCCTTTCCATGGCAGAACCCCTTGCAGGGGGTGCAGTTCTCTTGATCAGGGCTGGGGGTGCAAACTGTACCCTCCTCAAACTTGCAAGAATGAATCAAGTACTCAGTCTTATGCACAAAACAAGAATGAAATTGTGGTTAAGGCACTGGAGAGGGACTTAACTAGATCTGGATTCAATTCCTAACTCTGCCACAGACCTCCTGTATAGCCTTGGGCAAATCACTTAGTGCCAAATTGTGCCACCCTTACTTACATTAAGTAGCACTTTATTCTGTGTGTAATTGAGAATAAGGGATTACTCAGCGTGAGAAGGATAGAAGAATCTGATATGTACTCTTTTTCTCCCTCAGTTCACCATCCATATGATGTAGGTAGTAATATTTCCTTTATAGTCCTCTCTGCCTGGCTTGTCTAAAGAGATGTCTTAACATGTGCACCTACAGCACCTACCACAACAGGGCCCTGATTTCAGCTGGAGGACTCTAGGTGCCACCATAATACAAAAAAATACCATTAACATAATTAGAGAAATGTCCTGAAAAATCAATTGATCCAAGCATAGCTGACGCCGAACATGAGCCTTGCCAAGAAAATCCATCATCTGGTTTCTAAGCTGCCTAGGTAAACATAGCAAATACTTCTATTTCTAAGGGAAAGCAATGCACAGCCAAAGAAAAAACGCATGTCTGAGATTTGGGACTGCAGTGATACATATCACAGCTCCACAAGGGTTACCTTAATTGTTCACACATACAAAAAGGGATTTTCCTACAAAGACAATACACTCTGTGCAGAATTTTAGGCCCGTTGCTAATTTTGTTAAAGCTGCATTGATTACCTTTGTCCTGTATGTAAGTGGTTATAAAACATTTGGGCTCCTCATTGTCTGCATTAGAAAAGGAAAGAATAGGAAACCTTGAGAGAACAATTGAATCCCAAGGCAACTGTTTGTTAAAAGACAGAACATTGTGGATTTTTATTTTATTTTTTTTGAGAGGAATGATGTTTGCTGGTATGCAGGAATGCTTGTTTTTCTAAGTGGCCTAAAATCTTAAGCTTTTAGTCTTGAGTTACAAAAATAAAAGTCAACTAGAAGCTGACATTTTCTCAAGCAGACAGCACAGCACCTTAAGGGTTTGTTACTAATCTATATTATAACATATATCTCACAGTCAATCAGTCTGATGGAAATGGTAGCAGGCTGTACTTTATTCACAAACAATTCAACATGAAGGAGAATGATACAGAGAATGGCCCTGCACCCATTAATTTAAAGATAATATAAACTAGTATTGGGCCAGATCCTAACTATCTTCATTAACTAACTAACTAACTAATAGATCCAACTAACTTCATTAAAGTCAGTGTTAGTAGGGCTGATTTACGTCCAATGAGAATCTTGCTTATTTAATGTTTTAATACATCAAGACTGGGGATTTCAAGATAGCCTAAGAGAGTTTGAATTTCACTAGGTATTGGGCAGTTTGCCTCCTCTTGTTTCTCTGAAAATGCCAGCGAGGCATATACAGGTAAAGAGCATTGCTTTGCCAGTATACAAGTACTCAGTCTGCTCACAGAAGTCCTATTTATCTGACAGATTCAACCAATTTGCCTGCCTAACAGTAACATGATGCCATGGAAAAACTGGATCTTCACAGAAGTGTTTGCAATACCCAGTCTCACCTGCATACATTTATTATCCTCTCTCCATCTCAATGTACATTTTGAAGAAACATTCTCTCCATTTTGAAGCTTCCTAGTCCACACTTTAGTAGCAAGGATTACTCACAAACATGTGTCATTAGATACCTGTCTAATGTTATCTGGCAGACAACTATACCTGTATCCCAAAAATACTTTCCTCAAACCCTTGCCTGTCAAAAGGCAGGAAAAAGACTGATCCAAGTAGAGTTAGGTGGAAACTGGTTTTCCTATCCTGTGGTAATTTTTGCAATTTTGAAAAAATTCTTGATTTTGCACTGGGACAAAAATCAAGATGTTCCACTTTATTTACAAATCCAAGAAAACTGCCTGTTTTTGTTTGGTTTTGGGGGGAGGTTTATTTGTTGTGGTTTTTTGTTTTTTTTTGGGGGGGGGCTGTTTTGGAATTTCTGGCCATCTTCATTTCTAACATAAACTGAAAAACATTGGATCTCTAAATGCAGCATATACTAGAGAACTCAAGAAGGAGCTTAGGTAAAGAGTCAGAAGAAGAGAAAGAAAAAATGGTGGAAGGTCGGTACATTTTGAGAGTTAACAAAAAAAGAATCCAGTTTGATTCTACTGGCTTCCAAAGACATTTCCAGCAACAATAATCTCTTCTGCCATTTTTGGGTGAACTATGGAGTCTTTATGCAGGGGTTAAAGTAAGGGGGAACACACCGGAATGCAGTTCCAGGGTCCACAAATTTGAGGGACCAGAGTTCCAGGGCCCCTAAAAATAGAAAAATCCTGTGGAACGCATGTTCCGCCTTTCTCTGGCTGCTGGCAGGTCCTACACCCTACCATTGTTAATCACAGTACTTATTGTGTTATGCAGTGTTTGCTAGTTTGTAACAATAATTGCTATAGACATAAATGCCATATAAAATTATAAATATTTGTATGGAGTGATAACCGATGCATGTGGTACTGATAAATGGTTACAAATGCCTACCTGGGGCCCGCACATCCATGAAGGGGGCCAAACAATATGGAAAGGGGGCCCGGAGATTAGGATTACTTTACCCACTGTCTTTATGGAAAGATTTAGCTATTACTAGCACTTCATTATTTCCTGCCTCATTTTGGAGAGCCAGTTCCAATGGAAATGAATTACTTTCAGGACATCAGAAGTGGTCACTCTCTTAGAGGATATGAGTAAAGCTCTTTTGCTGCACTGATTGAGTCATGAAAGAAAAAGAAAGTAAGGGTTATAATTTGCTCATTCCAGAACATGAACTATATCGGTGTGATTCTCTATTGCCCTGCACCTTGTGTCTTTATTTACATGAGTGCTAAGTAGATATATCACAATATTTATTTGTACCATATTAATTTGGGAGATTATACAAGCACCAACAGTCTGTTTCTGGAGTATTTCAGAGGAGAGAGCGACTGAGACGCTTGGGATTCAGATAGGGTGCCCTGCTCAGAGAAGAAGCCCGTTACCACATGAGAGAAGGAGAATAAGTACAGGGGATGGATGAAAGGATAGGGAAGGAAAGGGAGAGAGATACCAGAATGGAAGGGGGAAAATGGGATACAATAGTGGGTATGATGGCATATACAATGGTGGCAAATTCATCTAGCATAGCAAAGTACCTAGAGTCAGCCCAGACTCTTCCTACACCACTTGCATAGATCCAAAATCTCATCCCTGTACTGTGGCCAGTTCAGTGATTACAAACATCCTTAACCAGAACACTTTGTGTCCCAGGTATTTTGCACAGTAGGACAATGTGTTGCCACAAGTTACTACTGCAGGCCAGCCAGTATTTCTAGTTTTAGAGGAGAAATAATGGACAGTTATACATATGACTAGAAACATTAAATTAGATGCTAGGAGTGGGTTGCATTTGTTATGGAAATGTTATCTTGTATGTGCCAAAGATATTCTGTAATGCATTCTAAAATGATTGCCAAAAATATAAAAGGAAAATAATCCCCAAAGTAAATGTCACACATTAATTCTCTTTAAATCCTGAATATTTTTCTTTTACTTAGCTCAAACCTTCATGACCTGATTATGTGTTGCTTTATAGCTGGCAGCAATCTGACCACCATTCATCTTTTCTCCTAAAATCCTCACCTGAGTCATTGATGTAGCATCCCCAAACCATTAAGGTGTTTATCTTAAAAGGCAAATACTTGATTCCCATCACTAATTCATATTTGTGGTCTCTGGTTTTCTGCAAAGCAGACCACCGAGAGCAGAAAATCGCTTTTAAGTAATGTTACACCAGAAGCAAAGAAACCTCTTGTTTATCTCCCTCTGTCACTCTATTTTATCCTGTCTTAAAGCCTTGTGATACTTCTTCAAAACCATTAGGAAAACGCAGTCTGTCTTCTTTCACTTGAATATCCTTCATATGAACTACACTCTGGAGGAAGAAATTAATGATTACAGTAACAACACTGACACTCTCACACACCAGAAATGTAAGCAATGAAGGTCATTTTACAAGGAGCTAGTATAGGCTAGTATACGGCTCTGCACTCTTGTCTCCTGATCAGGTCACTACAGAGGGTGAGTCCTATATTTGACAGCTTTATCAGGCCTATTATTGTCAATTTTTTTTTTATACAGTGAATTGAGAGCAGGTGAAAAGGTATTAGATTGACGATACTAACTCATGAAAGGCTTGATATTCAAAGGTGCTGAGTACTTACAGATCCTGTTGACTTCAAGTTACTTCAATGTATCTTGATCACCAGAACTGAAGTCAGAGGACCTATATTCCTGCAGGGGCCATGATCAGAATCAGGACCTCAGGAAAGCAGGGAACTCTGGGAGTTAGGCTGGGGAAGCAACTCAGCCACATTGACAGGGCAGTGCAAAGGTTTTAAAAAAGCTTCACTTTTGCTACATAATCTGCACTCAGCTTCACTCTTTGTGTCAGCAACTGAGCGGTAAGATCTCTGAAGTGCAGCAGTGGGTAACATGAGCCATGTTATTCTGTCTAAAGCCTCCCAGAGCCCTGGATTTTGCAAACACAAACCCACCCGACTGATGGACCTGGTGGATAAAGGAGTTTGAGCAGTACATGGACCTCGTTATGGAGGAGACCAACAACAGCAGGAAAGAAAAACTAACCTTACTAGGGAATAAGGTACGGACATGTGCATCACCCTGAAACTCCCCACTATTTCAAACCTCACAGCAATCCTAGGATTCCTGGGAACCTACTGCTCACTAAATTAAAATGAAACTGAGGAACAACAGGGTTTTCATTGGAAACCAATCAAAATGAAAGGGACAGACCTCTATCTTACAACCATACACGCACCGGATGCTACATGCAATTTTAGGAACTTGACAGACTCCCCTAATTTGGCTGTGGAAGTGGGCTCACCACCTGTAGCTGCCACAGTAAGGCCATCTTGTATTCGAGAGAGATCTTAGGCATGGGCATGCAGTGGAATAAAGTTAAAAAAGATTCCATTTCTTCAACGTAATCCACATTTAGCTTCACTTTTCACTTAGGAAACAGTTAACAGTAGTGAAAATCAGTCCTCTATTTCTATACAGAAAAAGATATCGTATGTTCAGTGGCTGCACAAGTTGTATCATATTTCCTTTTCAATATACCTCTGAATATTCTAAAAACAGTTATTATGCCCAAAGCCAGATTCTGATCTGATTTACTCAAAAGAAAGGAGATACGGCTGACTCTGGGAATTCCAGACCATTGAGCTATTCAGAATGTTTATTGAAACAATAATTAAAAATATAATATTAGTATATCTTGGTGAGCATGGCATTCTAGACACAGAGCTCTATGGCTTCCCCTGGAGTCAATGGAGCAATATTTATCTATATCCATTGATGACTTGGCTAATAACTGAACTCTAGCAATTTATTATGAGAACATGTCTTGTGCATGTAGGCAAGTTGTTGTATAGTGCATGTATAAGGAACAGTAGAAAGCTTTCAAATAAGCTAACACCAATGTAACTAATACAGAAATTATTATATTGCTGAACTGTTTATAAGGAGCACAGCTGCTTGGCAAAAAAAAGTGATTACATATTAAAGACACCAGAAGTTGAATATAGACTTTTAGCTATGGATAATCAGTATGATGTTTTAAACAAAGCAAAAGGATGACTGAAAACTACTGTAACAACATCTGCATTGCATGGATGTATGCCATAATTACCAGTCTACAAATAATTTTAAAGGCTACACTTTACTAAAAAATATCCTATAAGATGTTTAAATATTTAAATGCATCTACTATTCACATCTAAGAATCTCAGAGTCACAGACTCTAAGGTCAGAAGGGACCAATATGATCATCTAGTGCACAATACAGTGCCTGTGCACAATACAGGCCACAAAACCACTCCTGTAAAAAACCTCTAACCTATGACTGAGTTATTAAAGTCCTCAAATCATGATTTAAACCTCTTAAATTACAGAGAATCCAATAACAAGTGAACAGTGCTGCATGCTACAGAGGAAGGCAAAAAACCTCAAGAGCCCTTGGGGAAAATACCTTCCCAACTCCAAATTTGGCAATCAGTTAAACCCTGAGCATGTGGGCAAGACTCACCAACCCAATACCCAAGAAAGAATTCTCTGTAACAACTCAGAACCTACCCCATCTAACATGCCATCTCAGGTCATTAGCATATCCACCACCAGTAGTAAAAAAAAGGTCAATTGCCAAACCTGGCTGTGCCATCACATCATCTCCTCAATAAATTTATCAAGCTCAGTTTTGAAGGCACTTACGTTTTTTGCCCCCCGCAACTCCCCTTGGAAGGCTATTACAGAAGTTTACTCCTCTGATGGTTAGAAACCTGCATCTAATTTCAAACCTAAACTTCCTGATGGAGAGTTTGTGACCATTTGTTCTGGTGTCCACATTGGCACTTTATTCAAATAATGCCTCTCCCTCCCTGTTATTGAGCCCTCTGATATATTTAAGGAGAGCAATCGTATCTCCCCTCAGTTTTTCTTTTGGTTAGAATAAACAAGCCAAAGTCTTTAATGATCCTCTCATAAGGCAGGTTCTCCATTCCGCAGATCATCTGTGTAACCATTCTCTGCACCAGTTCCAGTTTGAATTAATCTTTTTTAAATATGGGAGACCAGAACTGCACAGAATATTCCAAATGATGTCTCCCCAGCACCTTGTATAACAGTACTAACACCTCCCTGTCTCTACTGGAAACATTCATCACCTCTTAGTCACACTTACTGGAGTTCTCCAAATCAATATCCTCATTTACACCATTTTCTAGTACTTCAATGGCCTTGATCCATTAAACATGTAAGTGGTCCCATTACTCAATGGCCGCTGACTGCTGTCATATTTTAGCAATGAGTGGCTACTCCCTGAGAGTCAGAGATGACATGGGTTCTCTTTGAGTCACAATCCCTACCATGTCTTGGTCCTGGAATGGTGCGCCGATGTGATGTCTTGTACTATGGGCAGCAACAGAGAACATAGTCTCATTTGCTGTGGTTTTATGCATATACAAGAAAACAATAGGGTCAGCAATTTATAGTTGCCATGTTTTTGTTCTTTGTCACGTGTAATTGAAATTTGTAAAAAGGCTATTATGATTTTTAAAGATGGTTTCAGGATTTTAGATCTTTTTAATAGTTGTATTTATTTATAAAGAGAATTCAGCAACATTAACTCGAAGGTAACACTTTTTCTAATATTACAGAGGACTAAGAATGTAATGTTTAAATGGCTTCTGTGCATGAATAGCACCATGGAAATCTTTTCAGTTTGAATGTAGTTCATTCTTCTCCCCATGATATCCTTCCCAAGACAGGAAATTTTCAAAGCAGTACTCTGAAGTCGGGACATGGGCTATGGAGATAGGAGATACTTTCTGAAATAAGACAGACAGCATCCCTAGTGCACGAGAAGTCTCACTGAGGGAAATGGAACTATTTGAAAACTAAAGGTGACAGAATCCAGCCCCGACTAAAAATAAGAGAAATATTTTTTCTTGCTCTTTGTATTAATGCATGAGAATAAAACAGGGATGTCATATCAGAAAGCTTTGGAAGGGTGGGGGGAGAAAAGTCGTGTCAGCATATGGAATATTATATGTGACTCTATTATACCCTGAAAAGTCTGAGGGGAGATGGGGGCATGCAGGGCAGAGTAAGCAGTAGAATGGGCAAAATGTTGCATCCTCCCCTCTCATCCACAGTGCACTAGTCAACAGCAAGTTTATACCAGTAACAGAGTCCCACTAATTATAGGGTGGGAGGAGCGGGAGTAAAGCTAGGGAACAAATAGTCACTCAAGAGTGACAATTCATTCCTTGGTATACTCTTGGGATGCTGCAGGTATGATGTGCTGCCTCTTACTCAGGCAGCATCTGAGGATACAACTCATCCCTAAAAACCTCCCGTCCCCAATTTAACAAATAAACAGATAAAAAGAAAATTAGTCACAAGAAAAAGAAAAGAAAAAGCAGTAACCAGTAATAGTTACTCTCGGGCAAGAGTGGCAAGGGGGGAAGAAAGAAAGGATGAAGTGTAACACATCAAAAGTCCTGTGTTTTCAGTCTCTGAACTACTAAACAGAACAGTGATGAAACCCACTAGGTCACAAAAGCTGTTCCAATGAATGTTGTATGAGAAAGGATCTTTGTTTATCTACTATGTATAAAGTCCTAAGGAGATGTTCTTAGCTTTCTCTAGTATCTTACTGATTTGAGAGCTTTCCTCCCACTTCCCCATTTTTATTTTTTGTTATATCCTTCCAGGGGGACTGCATGTTTTGGAATGAAAAAGTTCTAACATGAAATAGATCTTTTTATAACCTTATAAAAACCTTGAATAAAATAACTTTAAGGGAAAAAAAACCCAACCTCTAAATAATTAAAATGTATGATAGAACTGGGAGGGATTTTGACCCTCCTCCCCTTGGCAAATCTCCTTGTTTTTTAATACTTATCATGGGGTGACCTTCAGAGTGAATATAAATTTTCTGTGATTAATTGGATTGTTCCATCCCTTGTAGTAAAAGGAGCTTCTTCCTGGATAATCAGAAGAACTCTGTAAACTACAACCCATACTCCTCCCAGTTGGATTAAAATATGTACTTTAAATACTACTTACACATTCAATATGCATATATACCTGTTACGATTCACACCCATGTCCATGTTATGTTTAGGAATTGTTTACATATTTTAATCTTGATAAGTGTATTCAACATTGCATCTTTTACTAATTATTGTAAAATTTCTCATTAAATTCATGAACTATCACAAGAAAGACATGGTCCACAGCTGTGTTTCCTGCACACCTTTAAAACAAATGTAAATATTGAATTACACAGTTCTGTGGTTTTGAGGATGTGCAATTAATGTTGGAAGGGTGTCCAGGGGGTGGGGTGGGGGGGCAGCTTGTTCCCCTATTGTTAGATTTCCAATGGCTTCTAAGACAGTTTGGTGAAGAAATTTCTGTCAAAACTTTTCCTTTTTTTAATGGGAAACTATTAAACACAATTGTAAAAGTAGGTCTGCTTTCCATAGATTTTTGTTTCTTTTTAAATAAAAAAAAATACCCCTCACTACCTAAACCCCATAATATTTCAACCAAAGCCACAACTATGTCAAGTTGGAAATGCTGCCATGGTGCCTCAGAGGCTATTTATACTTCACTTAGCTCATGTCTCCATTTTCCAAAGGGAAGTTGTACTTCACCATAGGAGATGTAGCCTGACCAGGCAGCCTGGCCCACACAGAGAACGGAGCATGAGGCACTCAAACTAAAACTCCTATGAAGCACTGAGGCAGTATTTCCAAACTGAAATATTTTGAGTTTTAGCTGAAAATTTCTGATAGCCAAATTTCAATTCAACTTTTGGGCTTTTTTGCAATTTTTTTTTTGACCAGATCTAATTCTGATACATAGTATAGAGTATAATTTAAAGGTGAGTTCAGCTCTTAAAGATTTCAAAGCATGTTCAGATCCTGTTAGCTAGTTTAGTCTAAATAGGATCTCTATAACTAATTAAAACAAGATGAATTACACTTTAAAAATGCACTGGCCAAGTTAAAGACTAGAGTGGACTAAGGTTTCAACTCCACTAGCTCAGCATGTGCTACACTGCAACTTGCTTTGTCTTGATTAGAATTTGAGAAAACTTTAGTGAGCTCAAGCTATCCATTGTGATCTGAACACACCCTGAAAACAGGGCCTGAATAACCAGGTAGCATTAGTAGCCATGCATGGTTTTCTTTCAGTAGCAAACCTCACTGCTATGATTGCTTTAAGACTGGATTCCTGCTGTGAACTTTATGTATAGGAAAACAAACAAGGACTCCTGTGGCACTTTTAAATACGAACAAATTTATTTAACACATAAGCTTTCTTGAGAGAAAATCCCACTTCGTCAGACACCTGAAAAGACCAGGCAAAAATGTTAATTAGTGTAGAATCCATGAGTAACTGGGTGTCAGGGAGCACATTATACCTGGGCTACATGATCTGCTCTGACAGCCATTTTATTTCCAAGTGAGATCTAAAGGGTTGGTTTCAACCAGTGCTTTCCAGCCAGTGGCCCAGGGGTCAAAAGTGGACCGAGTGGCTTTCAAAATGGCCTGCAGTTCCCTTTATGCTGGCTGCAGAAGGAAATTTCTGCCTAAGGACCCAGGCAGAGCGTGTTTCTACAGCACTGAATAATGATGCAGGCTCCTAGCTGCAGCCAAAGGGATAGAAGATCAGCCCACCCTTCCCCTTGGCTGTAGCAGGGAGCATGGCAGAGCACTCTGCCTAAGTCCAGAGATGCTGGGGTCCTTGCTGGAGCCAGAGAGAGAGGAGCAGTGATCTTCCATCCCCCGGCTGCAGAAAGGAGCCACTGCCTAGGGACTCGGGTGGAGCATGCAGGGCTACAGGACACATGCAGTTTCCCTACTGCAGCCAGGGAGATGGGAGACAGAGAGGAGGCAGTCCCTCACTGAACTCCTTCTGTCTGGCTGCAGTAGGGAGGGGGCTTTTGGCAGAGGCTGGTGGCCCTTCAGGATTGTCAAAATTGTATCTGTAGCTCTCAAGCCAAAAAGGTTGGGAACCGCTGGTTTAAACCTATAAAGCCTTCAATAGACTCGGACCAGCCTACATGAGTTATCATCTCTCTCCCCATCTGATAACACATCTGAGGCATTCATGCTAATATACCTCTGATTTGAAAAGAGAGCAGCTAGAGAAAGGCAATTCTCACTAAGGGATCCTACTTTTCCTCCCCAGGGTTCCTTGAGTAAGAAGAATAGAGAGCACAGCATTTTGGCCACAGAAGCCCATTATTAATAAATGATATAGAAATTACACAGGGTTAGCACTGTTTTTGGCTATGTCTACACTTGAAAAGTTAGGTCAACTTTATGAAGTCGACTTAAAGTCGACCTTATTAAGGCGACTTAACAAAAATTGACTTAACTTTTCAAGTGTAGACATGGCCCCTTTTTGGCCTTAAGTCAACATAACGTTTTAAGTCGACTTAGAAAGGTCCATCTAGGCACTACCCTGGGTCTCCACTGGCTTAAGTCGACTTAATAAAGTGGACTTAAGTGCTAGTTCAAATTAAAACGAGATGTTATTAATTCAAATTAACTTTTCCTTAATTCAACTTAAGGAGCAGCTTAAGTTGAATTAAGGAAAGCCCAGTGTAGACGCGGAGTAAATTAAATCAACATAAGCCTCCTTAAGGCAACTTCATTTCTAAGTGTAGACGCACCCTTTGTGTCCAATGAGAGCTAAAGCATTAACTCTTAATATGCTTAATATGCTCTTAACTCAGAATGCTGCCGTACTTAGCATTAGCTGAAATGTTCTGTACTTTTCTTCTAGGTCATTTGAGAATAGGAATAAACAACTGTTCAGTGTAAACTCAGTACTTTTGGACATCAGAAGTGTGTAAAAGCTTACCACTAAAACAATAAATGAGAGCACTTTATTATCATAATCATCTCTTGAGGTATTTCGAAGATATCTATCACCTTGGTATCGAAACACCGCACAACAATAAAGAGAGAGGAAGAAAGAAGACAGAGGAGATTTTACATATCAGTTATACTAACAGGATGCTAATGCAAGCAAATGACTTTTTTTGAAAATAGATTTCTTTTTCTGAACAAGTAAGGAGGGGGAAAATGCAACTTTGATTCCTATATGCCGTTTCATGCAGTTGCTGTGGAAAGATTTAGAGTTGCCTGTATTTCTTTGTGACTACTGAATGTAAAGATTTTACAGCTTAAGGCAACAGCTCTTTTACAAAAGGTCCTGAGAATGTTGGCATGTTTTTTGCAGAGAAAGTAAAGAGATATTGTGGTGTCTCAGGTTACTGGGACCATTGGGGGTTGCCATAGTGATAAATGGGAGGGTTGTTAAGGGCTCAGGTAAACCTGTGCGTCTGCTGGCAGTCCTTGCTAAATAAAGCTTAATAAGGGAACTCTGAAGCCTGCTATATCTATTGATCATTATTTAATCTTAATACATGACACTGGTGATGAAGGTGGGATAATGACATGCATGCCCCACAACAAACACCCAGACTGGGTTGATAACTCCATCCGCCTAGACATATAGGGACGGAGCTGAGGTGCAACCTGGGATTCAGACAATGATGTTCCATGCATCGCAAGATCTATAACTCGAGACAATATTGGGTCAACGCGTGTTGCTCTTCTTACTTTAGTAGCCGTGATAGATGTGTTTTCCACCTGATCAAAGTAAAAAGATTCCTTCCTGGCATGAATCTTGACAGGCTACTGGTAATGGTAGTCTTGAAAGACCATCTGTATTGCAATGCAAAGAGGATTTCCTATACTTGATCTCATATGTATGTCCAGAAAGTATCAGTGGCCATTGTTGCATATGACTAGCAGCCAAAGATGGAATGCCTGTGTGTGGTTCCAAAATCGATATTAGTGCTCGATTGTCAGTGAGGAGGATGAATTTCTTTCCATACAGGTACTGGTGGAATTTTCGGACACCAAAAACAATTCCCAGTGCTTCACGTTCAATTTGGGCATAATTAGTCTCTGCCTTGGTCAAAGTGTGTGAAGCAAAAGCGATGGGCCTTTCTTCTCCTGAAGGCATAATATGGGACAGCACGGCCCCAACTCCACAAGGGGAGGTGTCACAGGCATTCCACCTTCATTAAGACCCCTTTTGTTGGAACAGCTCCATTCCAGTCACTGTGGCATAGTGTGCATGAAAGAAATTGCATGAAGCTATTTTTGGTGGCCGGGCTTGGACAGGGACATCAAGGAGATGGCTAGAGCTTGCACCTCATGCCAGAGCATCTGGAATGCACCTCAGTTAGTGCCTCTCCACCCATGGGACTGGCCAGAAAGGCCACGGCAATGTATTCATGTTGATTTTGCTGGCCCATTCGAAGGATGTATGTTTTTAATTGCTGTTGATGCCCTTTCCAAATGGCCAGAAGTCTCTGTAATGCAGTCCACTACTATGGAAAACACTATCCAAAACCTACGTGGCTTCTTTAGTTGTTACGGTCTCCCAGAGCAGCTGGTGAGCGACAATGGACCGCAATTCACTTCCCAGGATTTTGAAAGATATATGAAGGCAAATGGGATACATCACATCAGGTCAGCATCATATCACTCATCTACCAATGGACTCACTGAAAGATTCATACAGACTATGAAGCAAGCTCTAAAATCGGCGAGGGGATGCTCACCCCTTCAGAAACGTCTGGACAACTTCTTGTTATCCTATAGAAACACTCCAGAGGCCACGACTAAAGTATCTCCAGCTTTCCTTATGATGGGATGGCAGTTACGCTCTTGCTTTGATTTGTTGAAACCACAAGAAACATGGCAAGTGGTTCAATGCCAACAGCAGGACCAGGTAATCAGACGTGCATCGAGAACGAAGGACCGCACCTTCACAATTGGTCAGCCTATCCTCACTCAAAACTATGCTTCCAGAGCTAAATGGGTTCCAGCAATAGTGATCGCCAAAACAGGACCTGTTTCCTACTCTACCCAGACAGCGGATGGCCTGTCTTGGCGGTGGCATATTGATCAGTTGTTACCACGTCATACCTATCCTGAGGGTACATCTCAAACTGACCTAACTGACTTCACCCTTGTCAGAGAGATACCATCGAGTCACGATTCGGTGGTTCATGTCTCTCCTACTCCAGCTACCTCTTCAACACCATCGGCCTCCACACTGGCACAACCGGACACAACATCTTCACCGGAGCCTGCTATTTCTCTGGTACCTGTGGCCACACTGACATCAATACCACCTTGCAGTGCGGGTCCACCAGAAATTCGCCACAATCCACTTAGAGTGAGAAGGCCTCCTACTTGGCTGGATCTTTAGCTAGGGGCGACCCCTTCATCATGGGGCAAATAATCCCCTGGGGGTTCACCTGGAGATGGGGCAGTCTACCCTCATCTCCAAGTTTAATGTTTATTCTTTGGGGGGGGAGGCGTTTTCATTTGAGGGGGAGGAATATGACAGATATACTACCTACACTCTTCGTGTACTTAATTGACAACAGATGTCTGTATAGTATGTGTGCTACTACTATGTGTCAATACACAGACTGCTAAGAAAGAGTCTGCATTGGGGTGGAGATTGATACTGAAATAAACTGTTGTATCTCCAGTGAAGTTAACAGACCTATAACAATGTACATCATTCGGGGATCTGCCCCTTGCTGAGGTACTGGAAGAGCAAATATAATACACTGCAGTCAACTTTTCAGTTTTTGTTTTGACACTTTTGTGTGTGTGTGTGTGGGGGGGGGGGATGGGGGGACGACTCCCTTTAAATTCTGCATTTTAGGTGTTCTGCATCTGCCAGACTGGAAAACACTACTTTCCAGAAACAGCCAAACACCTGGAAAAATATGTCCGAACTCATCAGGAGGAAGAGGGCTTATTACAATCATCATAATAATCTATGTGTTTTTGCACATAAGATTTAAAGGACGCCAAAAATGAAGTTCAGAGAAAATCCTTCCATAATATTTGTGAACAAAAGCACCCCGTATATTCACACCCTACACAGTAATATAATAATCTTTGTACAGAATATTCCTTATATCCGAATAAGGCGGTTGTCATGTGACATATTTCACCATTATATGTAAAATTTAATTTATGCTGTATGATGATGTTAGTACATGTTCAAACCCATACAGCCATTACTAGGCAAAAGTTATTAAACAGGGCTATCCTATTCACAAAAGAACATAGTTTACCTCAGAAGTAAACAGAGTGTTTGAGACAGCAAAATGGGGAAATGGCGGGAGATTAGGCAAATCCGCATTTCTGCATAACAGGGGAGGAAAAAATAGCATGAAACCACTTTCAGCATCAGACTCCATACTGCCTTCTTTATTGTTTAAATAAACTCTGGTTTGAGGAGTGAGCCTCAGAAGAATCCATTTCAAAGGGTGACTTGATTATAAAAGTGAGGGGGCATGTACTCCCCCAAGGCATCTCTCTCACTCTCTTTCACCCAAGACAACAAAGGGACCAGCCCTTTGACTTTAGGGGAAATCCTAAACTGAGAATACAGTCACCCCTGTTGCTAGGACCATGTGATAAGGATTTTTCCTTTAAGCAACTCTTGTTGTTAAATTTTAGCCGCTAGAAAGCATATTATCTTTATTTTTCTTTTACCTATTTCTGGCTTTAATACTTTGTACTCTTGAAACCTCTTTGTAGTTAAAAAAACATTTTTAAAAAAAAAATCAAAACTAATCCAGTGTTGTGTTTAAACTGAATTGTTTGAGTAACTCTGGTTAAAGTAGCAAACTGTTGAATATTGATTCTTTACAGGAAAAATGGACCTGTAATATCTGAACTACCCATGAGAAGGCTGGACAGTGCAGATCACATATTTTGTGGAAAATTTGGGATTTTGGGTGAGTTAGGACTTCCCTGCAAGTAATAAACACATCTGAGGGAAGCCAGAGTGTAATTGGACTGTTGTTGACAGGCTGCTGAGCTCAGAGTTGCTGGACCAGGCCTGAAGCTATACACAGCGTGACCCATTTGCTGTTTGACTACTGGTGAGTGGCTCAGGTTGGGAACTACAACAGCAAAGCATTGTGGGGCACCTAAAGTTATCGGGAAGGAGGTACAACCTCTCACTGGTCTGGATTGTACTGTAGAATGTGACAACCTTATAATAATGTATTTTAGAAGTAAATTTAAAAGGCAGCGGGAACATCAAACATGAATGGACACATTAAATATTACAACATGCCATAAAATGGAGTGATATATATAAAAATATGTGGTAAAAGTTTAGGAGCAGGCAAAGTCTGTTCTTGGATTTACCTGTTAGAAATAAGAGATACCCACTGAATTTTTCTCTCAGTTCTAACTCCATAAACCAGCTGAGCTCAACAGGAGGTATATCTATGTATGTAAGGCCAAAACTGGTCAAGAAAATAGAAAAGCCTGAGACCATGAAGTGCAGTAGGCACTTGGTTATTGCCAATCTGCTTCATGTTGAAGATGCTCAGATTCAACAAAAATGGCGATGGCGAAATCAAATACCTTCAAATATAGCCCCCAGTGTCTCTCTTATGCTGTGTGGTTTCAGGCACTCTCCAAGTCTGGCACCACTCACAATCAAGTGTCTGGGACTTTTAACATGGAATTCAATGGAAGTTCTGCAGTTTTATTTTAATTTAATTCAAATTTTATTTTTTGTGTGGCGAGGCTGAAGATTTGTCATGTAATAACCAGCCTGACAGCTAATAAAATCCTAATATCTGCCTAAACACACGCGCAAAAAATGTCTGCATTAACCTCACTCCACTGCCCCAGATAGAATTGGGTTTTAAAAAAAATCACATTTGAGTCAACCAAAACATTTTGTGAATTCATACTAAATTTGGTTTAAAAAAAAAATCCCATTCCCCCCAAAATCTATATAATCTATTTTACATTTTCAAATTGAAATATTTTCAATATTTTGGTGGAAAATTGCTTTTAATGTAGAATTTTACTTCATTTTTATTTTTAAAAATGTTTAAATACTGAAAACCAACATGTTTCATTTGGAGTTGAACTAAACATTTTGTTTGACCCAAAACATTTTTTCCCCAGGTTAGTCGGTAAACTGAAAACTCAGTTATTTGCATAGTTCAAGCCACAGAGTCTTAAATAAAGATTGTGCTACACTGCAAATAATAATCAAAGTCATGTGGGAAAGGAGTGTAACACTGGATTCAAAATGCACCAGTTTGTGAGTAATAACCTCCTTGTTAAGTAAATCTTACCTAGTAAGGACATAAAAGTCTTCATTTACTCCACAAAAAATATTTCTGATAAAAATGAGTGCACTTCAAGTTAAGTTGTGCACAATTTCAAAGAAAGGCAGAAGTGTTCATTATCATTTACTAAACGAAGCAACATTAATTATCCTTGCTGGAAATTCTTATACCTGTGTCTAATTTATTTGTTTTTAATTAAGGCTTTTTTTCAATCCAGATATTGTTGAGAACTTTTAGGTTTCAATATATTCTATAAATATACCTCTTTAGTTATAGATACAGTTATTTTTCCTTTTAAAGGAAAAAGAATAGTACATTTGGGAGAAAACAATCCTTAATGTAAAAGGATGCATGAGGGCATAAAAAGTAGCCACCTCCCAGAAGAATTTAGGAGCTTAATTTTAGGGACCAATTTCTGAAAATCTTGCCCAGCAGGTTTTATGCTTGTGAGAAATGTGATCCCTTCTCAAATCTTCTTTCACGGTGTTCTCCTAAAGGGATTATCACTCAGGGTAAGTGTCAGATCATTCTGATCACTTTTACTGAGAAGAGTTTTGGTCAGAGAGACGTCACTTTCATGGTAAAATGTAAGTCTCACGAGTCAGGCTCATCTTGAACTCAGAAATAGGAGTTTCACATCTGCAGCTGTACCATCAAGAATGTCCTTTCTCCCTTTGTATGGTTTTTGGCATATTGGTGAGTTACAAATGGCTGGATTATCTTTTATTAAGCATAAAATGTCTTAAGCAAGTATTAAGCATGCATGTCTTAAATTAGTTGAAAAACAAATTTAGAAATACACAGGAAAACAATCTCAGTTCCCCTCCCCCCCATCACTTCAAATTACCCCACATCTTTCGTTCCCAAAATGTACCTTTACATACTTAAGCAAGTGACTGATTTAGGACCAAACTTGCCACAGCTGTAATGATCAAAACATGATTTTGCTGTAATTCAAATATATTCTAGTATAGCATGCTTAAGAGGGGAAATTCAATGGTCTCTTACCTTCCCTTTTCCTGCAGCAGAGAAGGCAGCAAGGCCTTCTCTTTGCGGATGCGTGTGAAAAGCATCTGTCTTTCAGCAAGCTTTCAAAATACCTTGCCAGGTCCATGATGTCGCCTTTCTTGAAAATCCAGGAATTCCCTATTTTACATAGGCCTAAAACCTCAGTGTACATTTGGGCTTTATTAACATAGGTTTATGCAACCATCTTGTAGATATGTTTACTTCTGTCAAATTAAGCTGGTGATTTAGCTGAGTGAAATCTGTTCTTGTATTGAAGAGAATGACTTCCAAGAACGTGTGTAATTAAAAATAATTAAGTGTCTCTAAACCTTAAGTGTACCATTCAAATGTACTTATTCTTCTCTCTCTCTCCGCACACACACACACACACACACACACACACACACACACACACACACAC